>CM062258.1:26501777-27039615 GCA_031216405.1 Syzygium malaccense
GCAGGAATTGGCTTTAAACATTGAGCCAAGGTGGAGAGTTGTCAAATTAATATTTCGAATTTGAGCCGTTTAAGGAGCCCAACCCAATTGGATAACTCTCCAAGTTTGAACGTGTTACTCACTTGTTTTCTTTGGGCACAAGGTTTTTCTTTTTTGATCGTGAAAAGGCCTTGCAGCTGCAACACAAAGAAGAAGGAGAAAATACATGCATTTAAAAGACAAAAGAAAGGCCTCACATTCTTTTGTTTAATATATTAATATTTGCGTGTGTTGTGGGTTCAAGTCAAAAAAAAGAAAAATTATTGACTCCTATAAAAGAAAAAGAATTAGAGCGTGGGTTCCAAGAGAGAGCACTATAACCGCCAGTGGGTTCCTTCGTGCTCCTCACCGCAAAGGGAAGACAAGCAATAGAAGCCGCGTAGTGAAGTAGCTCTCTTCTCCCTTTCGCACGAAGACAAATCGTGGAAGCAGCACAGTGAAGCATTTCGTGTGGGTCGCACAGAGAGGGAGCTCAGATCCCAGTAATTTGTGCTTGTGCTTTATATCCGAGTGAGTTATTTTATTTGTAAACACTTTAGATTTGGGAATACTTGAGCACATAAGCGATTGTAAACTTTGATTCTCCGATTTATAATGAATTGTTTGCTACCGATTCTCCCTGTAGATGGAAGTACTCATATTCAGACCAAATCAAGTAAATTTTTGAAGTCCTTTATTGTTCCTCGTTTATTTCTTCAAAGATTTCATATTGACTTAATTGCAAGATCCTAGTTAGTTTCTGCATTAATATTACAACAATTGATATCAGAGCCTAAGTTACCAATAAGCCTAGACCTAACAGTCACTCAATGGGAAGGAAAATTGAAGTAAGGAGTCCAAAATGAAGGGAAATTGAAAGACATGTTCAAATTAAAGAAAATCTAGGGAGGAAAAATTACCTCCTAAGTTACAAAATGCAATCGAATCCTAAACCTTCAATTAGTTCAATCGAGTACTAAACCTTTACTGGAAAGTTGAATTAAGTTCTGAACCTTTACTCAAACATGCAATTAAGTCATAAAAATTGTATTGAATATATAATTTAAGGATGCCAAGTAGGCAATTTTTAAGTGATACGCAAAGAATTTTAGGTATTATATAACCAATTGAAAGGTTTAGAACTTAGTTTCTTCCATACAACAAATTTAAGACTTTCGTTTCAATTTTCTCTCTATAGTGTATTAGGATGAAAAACACTGAAATTAAAAAGAAGAAGAAGAAGAAGAAGAAGAAACTAGAAGTAAAGTTCACTTGAATTGAAACTAACTTGAAATTTACATACAAGTTGACACTTGGATATATTGATGCGATTCACAGCGAAGACAACGGGAACAACAAACTTAACCACAAAGCTTGAGCTGAAATTGAACTACTTTGCTTCAAAAGGGAGTATACATTCAGAGGAAAATTTGTCAGAAGTCTTTTGGGAATCTTTTTTGATAGGTGGGTTTCACGTAAAACCTTGACCGACCTTGGAACCGCTCACCTCTACCATCGACTATGCTCAGGTGCCTGGCTTCTGCGCCCAAGTCGCCGCTACTCAGTCTAGGTCCACAAAGGTTGTGCACAAGTCACTGGCAGCCGTGCCTAGATACTATGCTCTCACGCCTAAGTCATTAGTATCGATGCCTCGGTCTATTTAGGCTAGGCCTAGGGTCACGGAGGTCAGGCCCGAGTCCATCGTGGCGTTGCCTTGGTCCATAGAGGCAAGGCCCAAGACCCCGATGCCTGTGCCCCAACGATCAAGCCCCATTACCCAACTCTTGTGCTAAAGTCCATTGAGGCCAAGCCCAACTCCATGGCAACTGAGCCAAGGACCCTAGTAGCTGTGCTTCGATACCTTGCTCTGGTGCTCAAGTCACCGGTGCCTGGGCTTGGATCTACAGAGGTAGGCCTAGGACCTCGATACCCGTGCTCGAGTCCAAAGGGCCATACTTGGGACCCTGATGCTCGTGACCAGGTTGCATAGGTACCTGGCTCCTATGCCCAAGTCAGGCTCAAGGCCACGATGCGCTTGCCTAGGTTCATCGAGGCCATGCTTAGGTACCTCGCTCTCACACCCAAGTCACTAGCTCCTCCCCACCTTGGTTCCTCGGCAGAAGGGCCTAGGTTCACAAAAGCTAAGCCTAGGTCTCTTAGCGGCTGGGTATCCTTTAAATCTCACGAATAATGTACATTTCTTTAGGAAAATAAAATAAAGTTATTTTTTTTTTACAAACTAAGAAAAATTACTTCTAGTTCATATTCAAATTTTAGCCACATACCGAAAATATCGCCAGGCTTTGTTAAAAATATTTTTCAAAAAATATTAATTTTTTTCCGAAGTGATTGGATCCTGATTTGATAAGTCTATTCTTTAAGGTTCGGTCTATATATCCTGCGGCTACCCTGGAGGGGTACAGTGAACTGTTCCGCAGTGGATATTGCACGGAGAGATGACTAAAAGCTATCCCATTAAAAAAACACATAACCTCCCTCCTTATTTTAATTCCATAAAAATTGGAATAATAATAATAAGCTCAGCTTCCAGCAAGATCACAGCCGGACATTGCCTTTGACAGATTATTGGATTTTGACCAGGATTGGATTAGTTGGCTAAGGTTAGTACAAAGAAGTTGCAGTTCAACAGCTGGAAACTGCACCAGGACTATATGAGGTGAATTTCCATTGATTATATTCCCATCACATTATTCCATTTTCGCCTATCCTAAAAGGCCCCCCCAAATTATTAAAACTCTAATAAAAAAATAATTAAATAAAAGGGTTCCGGCCATTTTTCCATTGAAAAGTTCATTTAGGAGTAACATTAGCAACACTTAGCACCACAAGGAATCTTACTTACAGGTCATCCAAATCAGAGCCATAGTAAATAAAATGCAAATCCGGTAAGCATTTAAATATCAAACTGGAGGTACGCAAGGAATGTAAGGTACGACAAGATGAGCGGAAATGTAATCTAAGTAGTCAAAATAATTATCTCGTGCGTAAATATCTTACTTTTTAAAGACAAATTCGAATTTCTTGCATGTTGCTCGTATTCAAGTTTTTTCTTTTTTTCTAAATTCGTTTGCATCTTTAAACGTTTATCTCTTCGCAAACGCTTGAATTCGTTTTTTTTTCTATCAGTATATCTGAAAACAATCTGCCAAGGAAAAAACTACATCCATATCAGACAAACCCAATATAAATTATACCTAAACAATTATCCATGAAGGATTACTGGGTATTTTTATTGCAGATCCATGATCCCATAGAATTAAAGAATGAGTTCTCCCTACCGAGTCACCAGCAACCATGAAATGGGAGGATGATGATGATGATGATGATGCTTATGGAGACTATGATGGATCTTAGCCACACCATAAACTCTCTCAACCCTAATAAAATATGGAGGCCGGTTGAGTTGGCTCTGAGAAAAATGCGTGTGTAACAGCAAAGAAAGCACTGTAGGAATAGTTGGCAAGCGTGTCAGTAACCAAAAAGAGTTAATAAAAGCCCGAGAAAGGATTACATCGAGGAGGGTAGACATTAAGTCCGTATAATCCTTCACCGTCGTACTAAAATGTAATAGATTTCTAGTCGTTCGACAGATATGGGCGCGAGCCGTTGCGAAAAAATCCAAAAGGATAGGTGTCAAGCATCATCATATGGATTAACCCGAAAGAGAAGAACCCCCTAACGAGCCTCGTCTCCTCTCAAATTTTAAAAGAGGAACTCAAAAGCACAGGAGAAGAAGTAGTAAAGCTAGTCTAATGATAAAGAACTTACAGAGGGTAGATGCTTGTGAGGAGGGGAAAAGAAAAGATAAAAAAAGAGAGGGGGTTTCTGCAATAATTCAAGAACCAGAGGGCTGTTTGGCAGGAGTCGGTCTAATTTTTTTTTTGTTTTTTAAGTCATGTGGTTAACAAGACCAAGACCAGCTTCAGAAGGTAAGCAAAGCTCCTCTTTCCTAATGAGTGTACTTATTCACACACTTCCCTCAGTCTCTCTCTCCCTCTCCCTCTCTCTGCTTGGAGCCCTCTACATTTTCTTTTGATGAGCACAAAGATTGAAACTTGACGATGTCTTTCTGCTTCTGAGAAGCCAGTCTTCCTTGGGTAGTATAAGGCGAGAACATCAAGGGCTCAAAGGGTGCAACCAGACGCTCTCATTCTTGGGGTGACTGAGCTGAAACACTTCGCCAATGTCAGCGGTGGCAGAATTCAAGCGGAACATTAGTCTTCTTGGCCTCGTCCTGATTACCCTCTGAAAGTACCTTGAAAAGGGTATCTGCAACTTCTCTTTTCTTGGTTAGGGAACACATGGGTCTAGCTCCAGAAATTGGAATGGTCAATGAACATTAACTGCCCTAATCATTCTTCTTTCTCAGGTCGTTGCTCCGAATTAGAACTGATTTTTGTGCAATTGGGTCTTATTTAGGCATCCTTGAGCGAACCTTCAGTCTAATTTCTATCATTTTGGAGCGATGATGCGCGTGTAAGTTTTGAAGCATTGTCAGTTCTTTTGCCAAGCAGAAGAGGAGGAATCTGCTTTCAATTTGTTGGGTCGGTCACAAATGAGCTGTTTCTCACCAATGTGTCATTCATTGTTGGTTTCCCTCTGCTTTATGCTCTGAAAGGTTCACTTTCTTGTCTGTAAGGAGAATTTTTCCGCGTCTCTCTTCGTGTGGGGTTGTTTAGCGTGATTTGTTCTTCCTTAGAACAATAGGCAAGAGAAGCTGGTGCTCTTGTAGATTTTGTGCCTGATATATCTCGGATTTGTTCACATACTTTGCCTTATTAGATGCTGAAATGAGAGGTTCCTCTTTTCTTCTTTAGCTGCCTCTCTCGATTCCATAAAGCTACCACCAAAGTCACTAGCTTCTTCTTGAGTCCTGCAATATATCACCAGCTCACTGTGATCAAACCCACTTTACACATTATACTTTTATAACTCATATAGCGATAGGGCGATTCTTTGAGTGCAAAACTTTGGTTTCTGCATTCTGAAATGAATAGCAGCGGTGGGGGTGGTGGAGATGTTATGGGGTTTCATGATGGAGGCAATAGCGCAGCGAATTGTCCATCCTCGGGCATGATTGCCAATCCATCTGAAGATGTTCCTATGATTGCTATGAGCTCAATGCCCACGTTGCAGAGACCTCCAATCTCGGTTGACCCTTTCTTTACCTCCAGCTGGGATACACTGGCCTCACTAAGTCATAATGAGAACTATGGGAGTTCTTCATTGGTTTCCCACAGCAACTTTTCATCTTATCCGGTTTTAATGGATAACCAAGGGTTCGGGAAGAACGGCTCTACTCAACTAGCTCAGTGCCTGTCTGATCCGAGGCTTCGGTACATAGGAAGTGGCAGCATCTCTGAAATGGCCGGCGGCTCCTTTAGCATGTCTGAACTTAATCATCTAGCTAATCATGGGTCTCTGCCAAATAGTGCCTCCAACATAAATAGCAGTGGCTGCGAGAGAAATTCGGAGAAAGGTGCACAATCTTGTGAATGCCAAAATTCTGGAGAGGAACCTGTTGGATCTTCAGCCGAAGTTAGGAGAAGAAAACGGAGCCCCAACCCAAATTCTCAGTCTTGCTCAAATAAGGTGAATCGACTTATGCTGCAACGATGTCAACAATATGATGACTTTGATTTTCTTTTCTAGTTATGTGCATTATTAATGTCATTAGAAAATCGATGTTTGCTTGTCATAGAACAATGAGGAGGACAATTCTGATGTTCCAAGTTTGCAAAACGAGAAGAAACAGAAGATTGAACAGCCTGAAAGTACTGATTTTACTAACCATAATACCAACCAATCAAAAGATGATTCTTCTAATGGCGGGGAAGCGCCCAAGGAGAATTATATTCATGTGCGAGCACGAAGAGGCCAAGCTACCAACAGTCACAGCCTCGCAGAAAGAGTAATTCCTATTTGCCCTAGTTGAATTAGCCCTTTAGAACTAATGCTTATGGAGTTTAAACTCTTTTCGGCTTCAGGTTAGGAGAGAGAAAATCAGTGAGAGGATGAGAATGCTTCAGGAGCTTGTTCCAGGATGCAATAAGGTAATTAATGGTAGGCCAGCATCTGAGATATGTATTCCTATGATTTTGGGTGGTTGGTCACTGGTTTTAGTGATTTTTTTGCTCAGATTACTGGGAAGGCAGTGATGCTCGACGAAATTATCAACTATGTGCAGTCCCTGCAGCAGCAAGTTGAGGTACAGTTCATCTGGAATATGTTCCTTGTGCTGCGAGACGACGTTATTGTTTTTAAGGAGTTGCCATTAAGGTCCTTGAACAACTGAGGCACTATGTCATGTCCATGTTGCATGCAAGCTTTTTTGACTATTTTGAGAACTTAATCTGATTCGTCTTTCACCTAGTTCTTATTTTCTCCGAAACATGAGAATAAAATCATGTCGCTGTGGTCATCAGCAAAATAAGAAGATGATGCGAGAAAGGATAAATTCTACTGATCCGCAACTTGTGAAGTCATAACAGATGTTAACAACCAAACTGCACAATGACTGTAAATTAGATGGGTTGACTCATTGTTACCTTTTGTCTCTCCTTTATTTTTATTTTGGTATATTGCAGCTCTTGTCAATGAAGCTTTCCACTTTCATCCCTGGATTGAGCGTCAACTTAGAAAAGGCTCTATCTAAAGAAGTAAGCGGGCAATAATACACTTGATCTTGACAAGATGATTAACATTGTTCGGAAAAAAAGCCCATAAGACACTGCTTAGCGAGTTAGTAACTTCTAATTTTATGGCTTCCAGACTATTCATTCGCGAGGTGGTGGTTTGACAAATCTGGCGCTCAATCCTGGAATGGGCTTACCTCACCTTTATTCACAAGGAGTCCTTAAGGGGATGTTGCCAATCTTACCTAGCACAGATCAGTATCCTCCCATAAATCAGGTTTAGCTGCAATGAATCTTCACACGAAATCTACTCCCACCTATTTGCTTTTTTATCATCTGACATTTGTGATCTTCTCGTGTCTAGGCTCCACTAGACGGCGAGCTTCAAGCTCTTTACGATATGGGTTTCGATTCCATTTCAGGTATGGACATTATGAAAGTGAAACTGACAAATTCGCTCAGAGTTTTCGGCGTTCTTGAGCATTTTGAATCTCTCTTCTAAAATAACTTGAGACTTTTTCCGTTTCCACAGGGCGCATGAAATCGGAGCAATGAATGTGAGACACAAAGATCTCCATTCCCACAGCCAAGGACATTCGATTACTTAAAGCAGCATTCTGTGAATTCAATTCAATCCAGCGCGATCGGAAAAAAAGGAGTTGTATAGATGATCAACTTGTAACTGTTCATTCTTCGCAATTATTAGTTGAAGAGGATGATGACTTTAAGCATTGACCAGCAGCACACATTGATTCTGGACTCATATTCTGCGACTCCGATTGTTGATGTAGATGGCAAAGAAAATGCAAATCATTCTTATTGTTCTAATGGTTTGGTCTGTTTCTTTTATTAATGGAGGGGTCTAGGCCCAAGAAGGAGATGCTCGCCATACCGACCATACACCACTACGGGCCTCTTAGCAAACTACCATCATCCTCTTGCAATCCAGTTTTGTTGTCGGAAAGCAGTTGCTTCAGTGGCATCTCCTTTATTTGAAAGGATAGAGGCCAAGTCGAGGATAGACCGGGCCCAGCTCTCATTCTCATTCTCATTCTCATTCTCACGTAAGTTCGTTCTTTAATCTTCAAGCTAACCGATTAGGAGATTCTTGCTTTTGCGGATGACTTAACCATCCCGAGCCATATGTTTAAGATGGTATCGGAGATGAGAGGTCTTGCGTGCCATATCCCTCGGTTTCTTTTTACCAATTCACTCGAACACCATACTCGCTCGACCTTTATGTTAAGGTAGAAAGAATCAGTGCACTTTTTCGGCCATTAACGGGCTTGACTCTGTCGCTGCTCAATAGAAGGAAGCTATGGTAGCATGTGGTGTATTCACGTACCTTTCTGTCAACAACCCTTACACAGACAATAAAGATGCACTTAATTGAAGGTCGAACCCAAGGACCTACTCGTCTATCCTATGGTTGGGAGAAGATCCATGAAAGCACTTTGTGTGGAAATGGGATGGACAGCTAAGGATTGGAAGTTTCTTCTTGCTGGTTTCACCAGTGCCCACTTACTAATTACGAAAGGTTCCAATGTAAAATCACTACGGATTTATTTTGCACTTGTTGTCTGCAATCCTCTGAAACAATTTTACACGTGCTTAGGAATTGTTAGTATGCAAAGGCTGTTTGGCAAAAGATTTTGCCAACAAGCTTAAGGGGCAAATTCTTTGCCCATGATCTGCACAAGTGTTGTTGGCAAAACTATCTACTTCAACAACTCTGGTAAAAAAAGCTAACTGGCCACTAGTTTTTGGTGCAACTTGTTGGCATTTTTTAAATTGGAGAAACAAGAGATTATTTCAGATGGACTTTTCTCTTCTTAGGGCACTGTGAACCTGATTTTGGGATATGTTAAGGACATCCTATCGGCTCGTATGAGAGAACATATTGTCTTCTCAGAAGGAGGAATGGGATATGTTTGTGGGCTGGACCATCCCTCCTTTTGGCTGGGTCAAACTCAATACTGATGGGGCCTCTAAATACAATCCAAATCAAATTTCAATAGGTGATCTTCTTTATAATGAATCAGGTAATTGATTTGGTGGGTTCGTGCAAACTGTGGGAGTGTGTTCTTCGTTCATAGCAGAACTTTGGGTCTCAAAATGGTCATCTCATTAGACATTGTAAACTTATTGTAGAGGTGGACTTACGAGCGACTATTTCCTTTTTTCAGAAATCAACTCCCTCTCTCAATTTCGGCAACATTCTCCTTTTTCATATTGGGAAATTGTTAGAGTATTTCCAAAATTGTACCTACTTTTAGGGAAAGAAACTCATGTACAAGTTGGTTAGCAAATTGGATACTTCAATCGTATGATGTGAATGACACTCTAGCATTAGATAGGCAACAAGAGGTTTACTTCCTTGTTGATAAGAGATCAGACATGATTAAGTTTTATCAGGAAAATAATGGATACTATAGGATCAAGTTTTATTAGGAAAGTAATGGTGCAACTCTAGGGTTTTGCTCTCATTTCTTACAAAAATAAATTGTTCCGATATTTAATATGGAAAAATTACCCAATCATTTTTAAATATATCATGCGTATGTCAATTTAGTTTTAAACTTTTCAATTTTGTCAATTAGTCCTAAATATTTGCTCGAAATTCCAATGTAGCCCTCAATTTTTGCTTGTACAATAAGTTTGAAAATTTGGCAAATTTTGAAAGTTTAGTATTGAATTGACATATGTACAACAAGTTTAGGCTAATTGGACTATTTACCCTATTTATATGGAGGATTGATCTTCTTATACTTGTTTTTGGGCCAGAGAAAAATAATATTGTACCGGAGAGACGCATGTCTGTTGCACGGATCGAGAAGTACAACTTTTTGTGTATCGAAAAATGGATTGAAATATTCATCTTCAAAATTCAATCAATCCATACAAAATTCAAAACTTATAAATTCATATTTTATTCTAAATATATATTTGCTCTTAATGACAAAATGATGCGATTTATCTTAATTGGCATTTAGTTATACTTACTTGCCACTATGTATATGTGTTGTGACTATCAAAACATATGTTCGAATTCTTATGTTTCATATTTGCTAAAATATCCATATTGCTTTATTGATGCTATAATTGACACCAACGTCAATTTTTAGGTCATAAAACTTCCGGATAATTTTACAATTATTACCTCACAAAGTAATAAAAATTTACAACCACGAGTTTTCAAAGTTAGAGTTGAAACTTCTCTCGTCAATGCATCATCGAACTTATTGTAAGAAATTTATGTTTTCAATTTGAGAGTCATTTATCACAAAAAGTTATACTGCACATATTACTGTCAATTGCTTAAACAATTATGTGTAAAGATTTATTTATAACATATGCACAAGCAGTACCACAAATTTCTAAATCTATTTTTTTTCCTAATAAATTTTTATTAAAAATTAAAAAAAATCATTTAAGTCATAGGTTATAAATCAACGGCTATAAAAAAAAATTGACTTTTATTTCGCAAAAAATATGCAAACATTATCTTTTCTCGTAATCAATAGGCGAGGCCTAGCCAGGCAAGGGCAAACCCTGGTGAGGTCACCCTGGTCGGGTCTCACCTGTGGTGTGCAACGGCCCCGCCCAGCCATGGTCGGTAGCCAGTCACCTGCAAAAGGAAGAAGAAAAGAAAGAAAAAAAATTAGAAAAAATTATTAAAAACGAAAAAAATTATTAAAATGTTATTAAAAATTGTCCATAACGCCGGTGGTACCACGTATGCCGGCCGGTATTCACGTCAGCAATAACCGATCAAAATTAACCTGAAAGACTAAATTGTCACAAAACAAATAGGTTTAGGACTAAATTGACACCATTCAATAAGTGTAGGACTTTTCTGACAATTTTTTCTAGTGAGATTTGCAAGTAAATGTAAGTAAATTATTTGAACCGTTGGTAATTTTGAAACGATCATATAAATCAAGGCTAGTAATTTCTTGTAAGAGTTAGCAACTTAACGCATTGATAACTTAACAAATATATGTTGGTAAATCATTAGGACAATTGGTATTTTTGAAAACAATAATATAAACGATGGTAAGTGGGCCAACAAAGAGTTGATAATATTCTATGGAAGTAACTTTTAACACATTAGCAAGCTACATAAATAAATTTGGTTCATTGTTGGTACTTTTGCCAAAATTGTTGGTAACTTACCGACATGTTATCAACTAAACAAATTACCGGTCCAAATCTTATTACCAACAAGCTTTAACATTGACCGACGCTTTTCACATTTTACCAGCAGGGGACACTGTTCCGAATGTTGTCCTGCGAAATGGTACAATCATCCAAGATACACACCGCTGAAAACTCTTCTTTTGAGATTACCCTCGGAATCGAGATAGAAAGCTACGTTCATCTGGAAAAGGGTCTTAACAGTCATTAAAAGATTCAGCCAAAAGAGAGAGAAGCAGGCAAAAGAAAGCATTTTTTTCCTCTTTCTGCTAATGCCAAGTTTCAATCAGCCTACAGTGAAGGCAAAGAAAGAGCTGCCGACAATAACAGAGTTTCAAATTGATCATCTGGAGGGCCACTTTCCCTTGGAAACTATAAAGCTAGCTCTCTCAATACACTATGGTGAATTTGAATAAACTAGAATTTATGTTTTGAATCTCCAATTCAATGGTGGTGTGGAGAGAGAGAGAGAGAGAGAGAGAGAGAGAGAGAGAGAGAGATGTTTTTGGAGTGGTCCAGCTCCATTGCCAACCATAAATTGGTGAGACGAGAGTTTGTACTTTTGAAGATGGGTATGGGCCACACTCTTCCCACCCAACAACATCAGACAATCACAGACAGACTCAACACACACACACTCCCATGTGCTTGTCATTGTGCTTAGATAAAACAAGGCTCACCCACTATTTACTGCCTTTAAATTGCAATTTTCGTAACCACAGCTAAAGCTCACTAATCCATGCTTGGCCCATTTCCTCACTAACAAATCCCAGCTTCAATGCCCTTCTGAGGGAAATCACAACAGAGAATGAGAGCTCAAGCTCAAAGTCACTTTTAGCCGATCATTCTGAAGGATAGAGCCTGAAAGGTTAGGTGGAGGTGGAGGCAGGATGTTAGTGGTAGCACGAGGAAAGAGCCATGTGCATTGCATAACTCATCCGGGGCAAAAAAAGGTCATTTGTGAGAGTATGGAAGACCTATAAAATAGAATGCGCAGATACTTGGATCTATTTTCATGAAAGTCAGAAAACCACAAATAAATAGAAATAGAATAAACCTTTCCCTGCCCCCTGAGAACCAGCAAAAGTTTCACTGGGCAAAGGTGAAAGAGACTGGAGGAAAAGACAGATGCCCTTGGCGTTCACCTGCTTCTTTCTTCTAATTTAGAAAATAGAGCTAGCCATGAAGCCAGTGGAAATTTTCCATTGGTTTTCACAATCCCCCTGATGCCAAAATCCAAACAGAGAATACTCCGATTGCTTCGATAACAGTAGATGCAAACTTTGAACATCAGTTCTTGTCACCTCACTGAAAAACCTTCAATTTAGGTCAGGAACACAGTAAAGGGCAAGATACTGCACGGGTAGTGATGCAATAAGTGAGCCAATGATGGCCCTTTCTTTCTGCCTCAAAATAACAAATTCTTATGGTAATAAAACTGAGGCAAGACAACTGACAAGAACCTATACACCAATTCTCTAAAATGAAGATATATAGAATGTTCAGACAAGGGTCCTACAACCCTAATGGACTAAAGTATACTCATGAATTACCTGGAACTGAACCAATATAGGCAGAAAAAAGCAGCAAAAACAGACGGGTCATCAAGGAAATCTGCACTGCAAGAAGAAGTGACCTGCTTCAACTGTAACCGGAATCACTTTCTGAGTGTTTTGAACAAGAGAGTATTTCTTACAAAAGAATTGACCCAAAAACAAAAGAATTCAAAAGAAAAAAAAAATAGAGAAAGCAGACTAAAAACATCAGGACAGTCGAAAGCATCCCCGTTGCCAACGTGATCGTCTCTCCAAGATGGCAATTCCTGTTTCTGTCCACTTTAAGGTTCTTTCTTTTTTTGTATTTGGGTGGAACTGCACTTAGGTTTATACAGAGGGTGGAACCTAAAGACAAGAAAAGCACCACCCCATTCCTCTACAACTTCTAAGGATTCCTCTGCTCGTGTACAGTATTATTTGCGTGCACTGTCCACCCATTCTCTGGCTTCTACGTACGCAAAATATTAGCTGAGTTATCAACTCAAGAGCTCGACTTACTCGACCTGCTCGCCAATCAAGTCCAAACCCACCAGCAAGAAAGAAATCCCCTGAAACAGCAAAAAGTAAAAATGTATGCCCTGAGCCGACAATAAACTCCTTGCTGATGCCGTGAGAAGAAGAAATGCCAAAGAAAGCTCTTTCACATAAATCCTATTATGCTTCTTCTTTCGAGAAGCTAACTTCTCCTGCTTTTGGATTTCCTCTTTCATTTCCTCGAGATCAGGAACTGATACCCCTCTTTGGTGCTTTGGCTCCTTATCAATTAAAGCCAGAAGGTCGCCCTCAGAAGAGCGACCAGATTTTTTGGTCACCACCCACTCATACGCGCTTCCTAGCTGAAATAGTCCAGATATCATTGCATTGAACTTAGTAACGGACATGGTGTTCTCGAAGAGGAGGTAAGGGACAATGAACGGAAAGGATTTCGGAGCAGGAAGAATGTTGAGAAAGGACATGGTGGCTGGAATGTAGCATACAACCCAAGCAGGTAGCTCGGCCTCGGGAACAAACATAGTCATAGGAAGGATGATACAGAAGAGGGTGAAGGAGTAGAAGGGCAATATGAGTTTTCGGAGCAGAAAAAACAGAAATATCATATTAAACTTCTTCCATATGCTGATCTGCATTGAGAAAGACAAGAATCAGAAAACCAGCAAGAGTCAAAATTTTCACACTATTTACTCAAAAGACATCATTAAGCCTGATAAAGAAGGACTAACAATAACTAAGGAGATAGTAAGTACCTTGGATCGGACAATGTCAAGCAAGCACAGCCGAAACAACTGCATTGGGCCAGAATGCCATCTGTGTTGTTGCTTCCTGTAAGCTTCATATGATTCTGGCAACTCACACTGGCACTGTAACATGCAAAAGAAAACATGGCACATAGCATCTCAATGCACTGTTTAAAGATCTATGGGATAACCAGACTTGATGACTAAAATAACAATTCCGTTGTGAATTCTGCATTCTGAAAACATCATAGCTAACGAAATAGAAAACACTAAACTGAAAGATTAAAATGTGCTTTGGAAGTGCCAGTTTCAAGTTATATGAAGCTACAAAACTATAAAAACGCACATATATCGTCACTTAATATCTGTGAACCACTACGGTGATGCAATGTGAAACACAACTCAATAATCCTTTTCCTTAATAAACTTAGATGTTAGCAAAACGTGTGCTAGATTCTCCAGTAGATATTTTACAGTTGATTCCGCTTCATTTTTACTCAGAGATAAGCTGAAAAGTACCAATTACCTCAACATCATTCAGGAAAACAAATTTCCAGCCTCGAAGGTGAGCGCGGACAGCAATATCCATGTCTTCCACCGTGGTTCTCTCCAACCAACCACCAGCATCCTCTAGGGCCTTTATCCTCCAAACACCAGCAGTCCCATTAAACCCGAAAAAATTGATGAAAATACCATTTACTTGCTGCTCCACCTCGAAATGGAAAGACAAATTGATGTTCTGTAACCGCGTAAGCAAGTTTTCATCCTTGTTGACAAAGGACCATCTTGCCTGAACTAGTCCCACCTCTTCATTGTCCTGAAATAACAAATTGGACATGACAATTAGAATACAACCAGTTCGAGCATCACAAAGCTAACAAATCCCACTCGATTATTACAACGACCACAGTAGTGCTCATTTGTTCGGCCAATTCCACAACTCGGGTTGAGCAAGAGACTTTTTAGTACCTTGAAGTGAGGAACTGTCCTCTTCAAAAAGTCGGGAGTGGGCTGAAAGTCAGCATCAAAAATGGCCACAAACTCATAATCCTTTACATAGCTACAGTTCATGGCAGACTTGAGGTTACCAGCTTTATAGCCATCTCTAATTACCCTATGCCTGTACAGAATGTTGGCTCCGTCCTGCTGCCACTTTTGCACCTCGTCATTAATCAAAGATTGCGTGGTCGGATCGTCCGAATCATCGAGAACTTGAATTAGCAAGCTCGATTTCGGCCAATCCAAATTACATACAGCAGCTATTGATTGTTGATACACCTACAAAAAGAAATTCCTACGTATCAGATAAAATAATCTCTTCCAGCACTAAATGACTCGAATTTTTTCAGCATCCACAGTGGGGTAAACATTCTCACCTCCTTCTCGTTGCACATGGGAATTTGAACAAGAACCATGGGGAAGAACCCGTTCTCGCCTGATTCAGGATCGACTGCAGCTCCGTTCTCTTTGGGTACGGGCTTGATCTTCTTGAACTTGATCCAGAAACACCCCAGGCAGAGAACAAGCCTATCTATGCTCTGGATAAGAAACAGCACAATGCACGCATTGGCCAAGAACTGCAACGGCGGAGCGAGATACTCCACCCGAATCAAAACCCACCCCGAATATAAGGAATTAAAGGCACCCTTAACCCCTAAAGGTGTAGCTAACAAGTATTGCAATTCTGGAGCTCCGAAATGCCAACCCTTAAAGTATGCAGCAACCTCGAATCCTAGCAACAAAATCGACAACCAAAGAAACACTTTTATACACGCATAGATCCTGGACTTCACAGTGGGGTTCTCCTTGTCTCTGCCGGCGCGAGAATGGTTGGTCTCGGCATCGTCGGCATCAGCGTCGGTCCGTCCGGAGGCGACGCGGCGCCGCACCGCGGAGGCGAGAGTGAACGTTGCAGCGGCAATGGAGGTGAGGCAGCCGGCGGCTTTGTGTGCCTTGAGGAGCAGGACCCAAGTAAGCTGCTTGGCGTTCTTGTTCCGGCCCTTGTCGCGGGCCCGGCCCGACGGTGTCGAGTCGCCGCCGCCGCCGCCGATGAGGAAGTCCTCCTCGGACGGCGACTCGAGCTCGACCATGGACCAATTGGGGTTCTCCATCTTGACGACCACGGGAGTGCCCTTGTGGCCCTCTTTCGCCCACCAATCAAATGAGGGCGCCATTGTTGGTCTTGGTCTTCGTCAAACTTGATCTAGGAAAACACCCACTTCGTACAATTTGGTTCGATGAGCTAAAGATTGGAGCTTTTCCTATTTCCGCAAGATTTAGCCGAGCCCCAGATGGGGAAAAGCCAAAAAGAGCTAGGAATTTAGTCTCATTCTTGTCCTAGCGGGAGAGACACACAAGCCGCAGAGAAAGAGAGAGAGAGCTTGTGTGGATTCAGATATAAACCAACTGCTTCAGAGGAAGAGAGACAGAGAGCGAGAGACGCGTGGAGGAAGCTACAGAGCGAGGCGTCTCTAGATCATGGTGACATTGGGAGATGAGTGATCCGGGGGAATGAGAAGAGGAAGAACACGGAGAGTTTTAGAGAGAGAGAGCGCGGTGCTTTGTACCGAGAGGGAGAAGGAGTACGAGGGAGAGAATGGGATGAGCCCAAAAGTGCTAACACATTCGATTACAGCTTGCAAAAGGCGGTCTTAAGTGGCAAAGAGAGAGAGGGAGTGATGTACAGACAGATATAGAAAGAAAAGGATGGTAACAGCGCAACACGTCTTTGATTTTGATTCCGAAATCAATTACCAAAGAGATGGAAAACAAAACCCCTGTTTTTTCACCAATGGAAACTCCTCCTCTCCGCCCAAAAATTGCATTTTTTTACCTCCTCAAAACTTTTACCGCGCGACACCAGAAAACGACCCAGATTTTGAGCATCATCCGCCGCCCCCAATTCATGGGACCAAGACCCGCTTCTTCCAATCTTGGAACATTTCGATCGCACTTAACCAAGAAAACTGTTCCAAGAATCAACAAAATCGAATAAAAAGACTCCTCCTTGACGAAGATCTCGTTTCCAAATTTTCCTGCAGATCAATTGACCACCTACCCCTCTTGGTTCTCAACGAAAAACCAGAAGATCACCCACCACCCGTCAAACAAACACCCTTCCTCCCCACACACGGTAATTTCACGGGCCCAAAAGATTGTCCTTTTCATCCCATTCACTTCCTCGGCCTCGGTCTCGGTCTCCGGCTTCGGCAGGGCGTTTACACTTCGCAGAAAGACGAAATGTCAGTAAGGCCCCGCTCAGGACGGGCGCGCCAGGACGAGAAACGATTGATCGGGCAACACGAGAACAAACCGCGAGATGTTCGACACGACACGCGATTCCCCTTTACCCGCGCGTGCGGAATGCGGATGCTCCCTACCCCTCCTTCCGGGATATTGGTCAGAGAGAACCTTCGAGGAATTCCTCCTCCTCCTCCTCCTCTCCTTCCTTTTCCTTCCTTCCTTCTATCTGTCGAAATTAATGACCAAGAAAACGGTAATGATGACACAGTGGACGAAAAAGCAAAAGAAAAGGGTCTCTTTCTTCTTGTGGGTCGGGGACGAATGGGAAGCGGAAAAACCAGAGGCGGAGGGAGGAGGGAAGCGAGGGAAGGTGGAGGGGGGAGGGTGGGGGAGGAGCTTGAAAGGCGACGGCTTGACGAGGCAACAACCGTCCGTGTCCCAACGTGGCAAAAAGGTGGTAAAGGTGACGTCTTTCGGAGGAGTGAGGGTTTGGTTTTTTTTTTGTTTCTGGCGCATTTGTTGTTTGTTTTGCCACTTCTTTCATTTTTTTTTTGTTAATTCCTTTTGGATTTATGTCGGAAACCAAAAAGTAATTTTCAAGACCGTGGTTTTCGACCTGTTTGGAGGTATATATAAAGTGGTGGATATTTGGATTTTTTTTTCAAAATTTTTGTAAAATAAGGACGTATTTTAAATTTTAAAGATTCTAAACCATTGGAAATGATTCGAAAAATAAAAATATTTTTATATTGCCATATTTTTTTCGAAATTTTTTTGTTTCGGCTTTTTGTAATCATATACCGTGTTATCAAAATCGCGACTTGCCATTATTGAAGTGGACAAGTGATTGAGATGCGCTTATAAATTACTTTGCACGTCTTTAAGGAGATGGTAAATTTTTCCTTGGATTAAGATGATCCGGAGTAACTTTAGAGTGTTTATAAGTCAATTTACGGAATTTCAAACACAGGATTGGATCCTTTTATGAGAATTGAAAACATTTCAGAACTGTGCTTTATTTTTGTTTACTTTCTCGACGTTAATTTTGGAATAGTGATCAGGACGAAAGCAAGATCTTTGTAAAGTTCTCCATGAAAAAAGTTGTTGAAAATGCATACGCTAACACGCATAACAAAAATAATAACCAACCATTTTTATAAAATTGCAAAAAAAAAAACCAAAGAATCATAATGACAAATATGCCTTTAAGAAATTATCTGGACACTTCTAAATTAAAAACACATCATCTTCTCCGCCTCGTGCACTCATCTCAATCGTTGCGTGTCGAGTATTATGAATTTTTTTTATTTTTTTCCTCGTGATAATGACGTATTCACGAGCGCTTGAAATTAATGATATGTTCAAAACATTTTGACACGTGGTAACTTGGACGGTCAAAATCATGCGTGAGAGCACTAAGTTAGTGGTAAAAGTAAGATTGCCAAGAGTGGTTGATGCTAAAATTATTTTAATCACAAACTAGGGAATTGCAAATGTCCTTCCAACTTTTGGGGCCTACTATAATTAGCCCTTTATCTTTTTAAAATTTCTGTAAAATTCCCACTAATCATTCGAACCTTTTTTATAGTATCCCTTACCCAATCACGGTTAACAAATTTTTCTCATATTGTCTTTAAGAAATGATATAAAAAAAAGTTATTTAAAATGTGAAAAATGTTCTTTGGAAGAAGTGTGTTGGCATAACATTGGATCTTAGCATCGAAGGAAATATTTCGAATTCAAGTATTTTATCGCGATTTTTCAATCTGTCGATTACACATGATTAAAGCCAAAATCGAGTCAGCATTCGCTTATATGTTCATCACGTGGCGCATTACTTTGCCTTTCTCGCTTATTAATTGTGGTATGCACACGCATATTACATGTCGGTTTAACGTTGAAAAATAAAATAAAGAAAGAACTTTATATATTGTCTCGTGTAGTATCTTTGGACAAAGAGCTTTTATTTAGTCTTTATTGTGTTTTTCTTAATTTGTTGTCCTACCATTTTCATCTTTTATTGTAAGATTTGACAGAAAATATAATAAATGGATAGACAAATTGATTCTAACCTTCAGACAGTATAACGTTTATGGTATGGTTTATATAAATTCAGAAATTTGTCCGACTGATAAATTAAACTAAATGTGTTTGAATCATGTATATTATATTTTACTCAATTCAGTAAAAACTGTTTAACTGCTATTTACAAATTCGCTCAAAATAGTAGTGATATTGTTTGCACAAAATCTCTTAATGTAATTCTCAATTAATTTAATTGCTTGTTTAGTAGATATAATGCAAATAATAGTTTAAATGATAACGTTTATAAAACAAAATAAATTGTACTTTACTAATTTAATATGTTATATAGCTCAAATGGCGGTTTTATTTGCTACTTTTCAAATGTACTTTATTTGTAGTATAATATTCATTATCCAATCGTTATTGCATAGATTATATAGTTTAAATATAGGTTTATTTCCACTTACATAGACTGATAATCAAAATACAGATAAAAATAAGGTTCATGGGTTTTAGTCTGTCGTGCTATAGCTTTCATCTTTTATCTCACGATTCCAAAAAACTTATCTACCTAATTATTTACGAAAATTTCTCAAACAAATTTTCCTTATTTATTGAATTCTATTCATTAAAGAATAAGCTAAATTTTAGAGAGAGAAAAAAATGAACACTAAAGAAATGTATTTCGTAAATTATCGAATTTTGTAGTTTGAATTACATATTGAAAAGAATAAAGTAAATGAGCTTTAGATTCTCGTGCGTACGACAACTTTCATGTTTTATCAAGGTAAGAATAATGTGGAAAATAGAAATATGACATTTCTTTATGTTTCAATATTAACATTGAAAAGTACACAAGCCTGTTTATAAGCTTTATTATATGATTATCTAGTAACATATCATCTATGATATGTGCAATTAAATGGAGAGATACGCGCAATTGGGAGAGATACGGAGAATCAAAAGAAATGCTTTAATTATATCTAACAAATAAAAATATCCTGGAGAAATATCTCTAACGTATCTTATAATTCGAAAAAAAAAAAGATTATGATCAAGGAATAAAGGTATATGATCTTGACATTAGAAATTCTAAAATAATGGCTTAAGAGATGCAGTTTCGAGTTTTAGATATTTTCAAGAACATTATTGAATGATATAGTCTATTTTGTGTATAGTTTAATTTTCTGCATTTATTGTTCCCTTATTTCTTTTAAATTTTGCGGTAGGTTTGTTTTTTTGGTCAGATACCGTAGGTTAATAAGCAGCTACATAAAAAACTTTGTTAGGGATTTGCTTGTGATTTTCTTAAATGTTACCTCACCTAAATATTACCCAAGCCAAACATTGTTAATTAGGAATTTGGTTTTGCTATTTAAGTATTCAAATCACGGGCCAAGAATCTAGTTATGGATTGATTATTTTATTTTAGACACGTATTATCTCTATTATTAGTCAACGATTAGATAATTACCTTTCGTTTTCCAAATATTTTCAACTTAAAATGGTTAGTGGAAGAAAAGAGACATGCTATCAAGTATGTATATGTATATATATAATATTAAGTATTGAAAGGGGCGAAGCCCAAAAGTTAAACCAAAACTCGCCTAACAAAACTAGATCTGACCTCACCTCCTATCAATAAAGGAATTTATAATACAACCATAAAGCTATCACCTCTAGATGTTCCAATCTTAGGCCCCTTTTGTTTCGTGAGAATTGAATAATTTAAAAAATATTTTTCTAAAAATGGCTACTTGTATCGTTTGAAATAATTAGTTGATAAAAAATATTTTCATCACCAACAACAATTAATGTCTAAATATCTTCACGAAAGATGTTGTCCATTCATTTTTGTAAGAAATAAAGACAATCATTTTTAGAAAAAAAAATTTCAAATAATTTATTTTTCGCCAAATAAGCGGCACGGTAAATAGAAGTTAAATTTCTAATTCAAGTGCCTATATGTGTTTTTTTTCTTTATCTGCATATTATGAAAATTTACGTGGCTCGTTTACCACAGTTATGTCAGGATGGGCATTGACATGGCTGACGGCGATGGATCTTGTTGCCATTTAATTGACCATAAAATCTAAAAATAATTTTTTTATATAGGCGGAAGAATTGAATGGTTCAAATAATTAGTCAATCCGCCAGCGTCAATAATATTTAGTGTGATGTCTCGAATCAATTGAGACTAATCCACAACATTGGACAGGTCGGAAATTATTTAGACGGCACGACCAAGGGGGTCAAGGTGCGTGCCCTAGCTAGCTCAACATTAATGTCACATGGCCCGGACTATACTTCAAATCAAACCAGATCTAGCTACTATCGTTTTATCGCGGACCCGCGACTTAAATCACACATGCTCTTCTTTCATTTATTTACAAAAAAAAAATTGAGAAACTTTTGTGAATTAAATTATATTTGAATGCTTTTGGAAGGGCCAAGTTTGGCAATAGTTTGTTTAATCTGGCTGGAATTAAATTTGAATGATTTTGGTGTGAAAAGATTGGGAATTTATTATTATTTGTAGTAGTCTAATCATGAGTTTGACACCAATGTCAAGGCAAAGTTGAATAATCCTCTTTGTGATTAGTCCAATCATAAGACTTTGTGTTTTTAACCAATGAAAGAAATTATGTTGACGCAATTGTTGTGATCAACGCCGAATAATGGGTTGTCCGTTGTGTCTCGAAGTATGAAACTCAGTCAAAATTTTGTTTTATGTTCGATCTGTGCCGTTACTAAATAATAATTTAGTATTTCGCGACTACTGATTTCAAATTATAGCAAATAAATTATTAGCAATAAAATTATAGTTAAGTTAAATTTATTAGAAAATTCTTACAATCAAATACAAGAATTTTCACTTCATTCCATTCCATTCCCACAGTTCATCAAATAGAGATATCGGATTATTTCATTCTAGTCCATTCCATTCCATTATTTTCATATTTCCTAATTTTATTTTATTCCGGCGTACCAAACACAACACTGAAGGTTTATGCATAAACATTTCGCGTGGTGTAAATTATTGTAAATCTCAAGTTTGGATTGTTGTTCTATTAAAAAAAAATTAGGATTGTTACAAGTCTACCCATCATGATTTGACCAGAGATAGGATATTCTAATCATATCAAGAGATTCGAGGAGTGATGATTTTTGTCAACCTTACCTTGATAGATTGTAGGAAAACGATGTTTTCCTCCAACCAAACGTTTGAGTACGTAGCTTACAAGTTACGTATATCTCCCCACATGAAAGTGCGACGAAAGCTAAACGGGAGTGATGTTCTTGTTTGTAACTCGTCAATCAGAGATAAGTTGTTATTGACTAGTTGATTCATCAGTATGATTAATTATTGCCAAAATTATACATAAACAAATGAAAGAAAGGGAAAGGGTGGGTACTTTTTTCAAGTGATTTCCTCTTGCGATTTTAGTTCGTGTTCTGATTTTCAATTAAATCTTTGATTTGTGTGAAAGCGATCCATTTTAGTCTATAAAAGACACAAAAGACCATACCATTGTAAATTGTCTAGAATGTCTCATTAATTTGAAAAAGTAAATCAATATTTTTATTAATCTCGATGGAAGAGGTACGGGGTATTTCGAGAAGACCTTTGAATCCCAACCAAATTACGAGGATGGAGCAATTCAGCGATTTCTTGTTATACGATATATATATTTTTTAATCACGATTTAAAACAAGAAATGTCAACGTCTACTTTTCCATTTGACCCCAAAAAACCAAACACCTGCTTTTCCTCGACAGAGCATCTCCAGAGGTTTTCGACATTAACTCGAGGCAGTTCCACAAAAACTGAAAGAGAAGAGTCGAAAAAGAAACTATTTACCAAATGAAAAATAAAATAAAAATGAGATATCCCCCCCCCCCCCCCAAAAAAAAAAAATATATATATATATATATTTATTTATCAATGTGCGTTTTTTTGGGTGGAAAATCGAAACGTCGAAAAAAGATGCCCGGAGCGCCGTGGCCTTTTTTACCGCTCCCACGTGGATTCCACGCGCGAGTGCCCGCGAGTCGGCGTCCGCAGTCGCCGAACGGGGGGACTCATTTGCGGACCGGACGGCGAATAGTCCAAAAAGCCCCTGTCCCCATTTCGCTGCCACCGACAATTTTCAGACGGGGAGGGGGGCGGAGCCCGAGGAGGGGCATTTCCGGGATTCCACATCGCGCCGGGGGGGGGGCCCATCCGGAGAGCGGACGCGAACGGCCCTGCCCGGCGTTCACGGTGGTCCCTCCGGCAGTGAATGCCGCGATGGGGACGTCTCGGCCCCTTCCCTCGGTGCCGTCCCACCCCTCCCCGGCGCCGCCACCGCCGCCGCCGCCGCCCCGAGCCCCGGCGCCGGAGGTCGGCGGACCGCCGCGGCCGTCGGGGACGGGCGGTCGGAGGAGAGCCCCGCGTGCGGTACCAGCGGCTCGGGCCGCGTCACGTTTCTCACGCGACGGAGCAGGGTACGACCCTGCAGCGAGTCACGTGAGATGGGCGAAGTGAGTGGGACCCAGCCTGCGCTTTATCTATCTATTCATTTAATTTATTTTTTTACTTTTTCGTGCTTTTACGGTGTCCTTTTTTTTTTTTTTAAATATTCATTTCTTTTCGAAATTCAAATGCCTTTTCGGAAAAATCGAAACTTGGGCGCGCAAAATGGAGGAGGATGGGGGCGATTTTGGACGTATTCGACGACGCAGAGAGATGTGCTGTCGGGCTCTTACCCTCTCTCACTCACTCTCTCTCTCTAGCATTGTGTTTCTGATTATTCAATTTGTGCATCTTTTAATATTATCATAATTATAATTACTGAAGAGAATGATGTAATTCGGTGAAATTAAGAAAATCCTCTTTCGATCATACTCTTACAATCGCTTTTTAGGCCATAAATAATAACCATTCTATTTCTGTTTTTCTATTCCGAAAACAAGCTTGGAACAGAAATTCGTTTGGCAATGCAATTTCAATTTTCTATTTATAAAACAAAATTTAATTTCAGAAATAGATTTGGAACAGAAATAAGAAGTTAAAATTTTTTACTTTTATATTTCCGAAACAGAAATGAGAAATTAAAATTCTTCTTATCGCTAACTCTTGTTACTAGCCGATTGTTCACTCGTCGCCCATCACTGTCCACTTGCAGATCGCCCACCCGTTGCCCACTTGCCAGTCGTCGCCTCTTGCCATTCGTCGTCTCCAGCTACCGGCCGGCTGCTCTCCTCTCATTGGTTGCCCTCCTCCCACCCTAGCCATAGTCTGTCGCTATCGGCCGCCCTCTTCCTGCCACCGGTCACCTCTGGCCACCGCTCACCTCCCACCGTTGGCTGCTGACCGCCGTTTCCTGCCGTCGGTCGCCTCTGGCCACCACTCACCTCCCACCATTGGCCGCCGACCACCGCTACCGCCTCATGCTGCCAACCTCCCCCCGCCGCTTGTTGTCCACCGTCCACCGTCTCTCATCGTCGGCCGCCCTCCTCCCGTTGCCGGTTGCCTCCAACCGCCGTCCTCCGCACTAGCCGCGTTGTCGTCCACTGCTCGTCACTTGCTATTTGTTGCCACCGTCTACCGTCCACTCACCGGCCATTCGAGAGGGAGAAATTTTGTGTCGTTATCAAAAATTTTTTTTTTTCGAAAACAAAAATTTTGTATCGTTATCAAAAGTATTGTTTGCTCAGAAACCCGTCCAGGAATAGAAATAGAAAAATCTGGCTAGAAATTGATTTCTAAAATAGATTGGTTGTCATCCGCAGCTTTAACGACCAAGTGCAACAGTTTCAATTCCATTCCTTCCTCTCATAGCCCAAAATCCACCAAACAAAGGTATCGACGAAACTATCGCTTTCTTGCGTTCGATTCTCTTTATTTTTTTTTCCATTCCATTCCCCGATTTTGTTCCGTCGGATCGAATATGACATTAGGGAACGTGTCTCTTTCTGTGTGTTTTCTGTGTGTGTGGCAAGAGATGACGGGGGGAAGAGGGACGATGCATGTGCATCGAGGGTCCGAAGTATCTCTCTCGATTTCTTTTTGAAATTTCTAATTTGCCGTGACAATGTCATACGCCTAATTCGCCGCTACCGCTTTTAGAAATGGTAAATAATTAGGCAATTTGAATTATATAAATTGAAGAAGAGGGACGACTTGTGCACGCCATGACAAGTTAAGGATTAGGCTACTATAAATAACAAAAGTTAGGTTAATAATACTAATGGTCGTTGAGCTTTTAATTTGTTCAACGTGATCTTTGAAATTTCTGTACATATTCAAACTAGTCCCTAAATAAACTATATGAAAATATTTAATCCCTGAAATCAAATTAATTGAAAGACAAGATTAAATATTTTTATAAAGTTCAGGGATTATTTTAAACACGTACAAAAAATTTAAAAGTTACATCAAATAAATTAAAATTTCAGAGATTATATTATATATCGGGTTAAAAGTTCAGAGAACTAATTGAATAAATTGAAAGTTTAGGAATTATATTATACGTTCGGTCCTAAATCGAGTCGCTATTTGTGTCGTTTCCGAAGACTTCATATGACAGCACTAAAAAACAAAAAGAAAAGAAAAGAAAAGAGAAAAAAAAGACTAGGGAGAGAGCCTCGAGAAAGGGGCTTGACCGGAGGACGAATCCAACCAAGGCTAGCGTGGTGGCCAATAATGGAGCGCGGGGCATTTCCGTAATTTGGAGCTGCGGCTGGGGACGGAATCGGAAAACCAACCACACGACAGGGGACCGGGAAACATATACGGACTCCTGTCCTGGGGGTGTTCAGGTCTCGCCACGTGGCTGGATGACGTCGGAGCAACGGCGGGATCGTCGGACGAGGCGATGACCGAAGGTTTTTGCGGTGTCCGGCGACGCGGACCGTTTTGCGATGATCGGTCGCCGGACGCACCACCGCGTCGCTCGCGCCGGCCCCGCCTTCTCCTCCACCGGCCACCGCCGATGGTCGGCCGTCTCTACCACCTTCTTCCCACTTTGCTTGACGTCTCTCTTTGTCCTCCGCCGCTCCTCCTCTCCCCATCTCCTTCGATCGCAACCTTGCGGCCTCATATTTGAGGCCGTCGACCCGAGGCGGCTTCAAACATCGAGCCATAGTTCGATACAACTTTTGCTAAGCTCGCTGCCGGCGACAAAAAAATAATCCGTAATTCATTACTTGCCGATTGACGTGCGAAAGCTTTCGATCACAAAATCAACTGCCAACAACACGGACACCAGTTCATCCGACGATGGAACGCGTGCTTGCGATTGACCTAACAGAAATCTTTTAATTTCATTTCACGCCCAAAGAATTACAGCCGACACATAAACTGTCGGCTGACAAATTTCTTATTATTATACTCAATTTTATAAGGCATACGGTGGCGCAACGTACCAAACACCTGGGTTCGGGCGCTGGGAGGAGGACACGTGGTGCTGCGGGGGGATGAGACAGATAGGGTCGTCGCTTCGCGTCATCCGCCGCAGGTCATGGCGGCTCGCCACCTCAACTCTCGCCATCCATCCATGCAAGGCGCTTCACGTTATCCAAAACCGCGAAGCCAGGGCCTGCGATTTTGTCTTCGGACCGACCAAATCGCGTTCGCACGCGCGGCGTCTTTCTCGTTTTCCCATGTCTATTCTCCCACGAGTCTTTGAACTTTGTCCTTATTCTCCATTTCACCGCCACACATCCCAAGTTCTCGACGGCTTGTTTCCCCTATTTTCTTTGTTTTTCTTTTCGTTCTGTTTCTATTGATCATCGTGCTCTCTCGGCTGCACTTCGAGCGGTGAGATATAGATTTGAGTTACGTTAGAGAAGTCTCACGTTGGAGAATTTGATATGGTATTGAGCGGTTAATATATCCCGATTGACCATAACTCGTTAACTTAAACTTTTGCATGGATGTAAATCCAATTGATATGGTGATGGGATCGAAGTTGCAAAATATAGATTATAGGAGCTCACACGTGAGGGGTGAATTGTAAATTGTTGAGATATATGTCTAAATTATGTTAGAGAAGCCCATACCGGAGGGGCAATTAATATATTTTAGTTGTTGCCTATATAACTCGTCGACTTAAATTTTTGGTAAATATGGGTCAAGTCAAATTGACTGGCTCGAACTTGGAGCGCTCCCTGTTAGCAATCTTCCAGGACAAAGGTGTCGGGTTTCTGCTCCTATGCACGTACATTTGACAGTCAAGAAAAGCCAATCTCCCGACAACTATTTAGCCATCGTGAAACAGGTGTTCCTCGCACTAAAAAATCGACCCACCGACAGATTTCTAAGGAGAAAGCCAGTAAAATGTTAGGAACGCCAAATGCGATTATAAAGTGAGAGCAATCATAGCAGCACCAACAGCAACGTGCACGTTTGGTTTTGCATATCCTTTTGATATTTGACTGGACCAGCTGAACTTTAGCACTTTGAACCCACGTGTCCCTTTTACACACACACACACAAACATATATTCCAATTTCTGGTCGAAAAATCGATTTATCAAGGGATTCGTAACACAAAAAACCTTAAATTGATACAATTATGATAAACTTACTTTAAATTAATTTTTTGACTATCTCAAACTGGTACACCCGTGACAAATTTATCTTTCATTAATTTCCGTTAAATTTTATCTTCAAATTGCCGAGGTGGATGACACGTGACAGTTGGCAAGTGTACCGGTTTAGGGTTTTATCGCTCTGTTTGTCACAGATTTACCGATTGATGATTTTTCGTGGTATTAATCCAATTTGATGGAGGGTAAATTTATCACAAGTGTATCAATTTAGGGTTTTTAGTGGTCAAAAACTTAGTTCTGGGTAAATTTATCACATGTGTATCGGTTTGAGATTTTTTGTGGTCCGAAAGTTAGTTTGGAGTGAATTTGTCATAAGTGTATCGATTAGGAGTTTTTGGTGATATTAACCCTTTATCAAGATAAGGGTGAGCATTGAACGAGCGTTGAACTAAGTAATTCACATGAAACTACGGAAAAATAAATAGACTGTGTACGAAGAATCGAGATTAACAAAGTGAACGCCGGACATTTGTCAATAATGACCCGAAATTTCGTTACATTGTCGCGCGGGCCAACGTCACCAACAGGGCATAACATATGTTGGGGACACAAACATTGCTTAATTTAATGCACGCGTTGTCTAGCTGGCCCCTTGATTTCATTAGCCGTCCGCTTGTGCAAGCATTACGAGCTTGACAAACATTAATTATCGTCCAACACCTTTGTCCTTGGTTGCCACCTAATCTTTTGATTGAAACTTTGTGTACAGGTGCCCCATAGGGGGGGTCCTACGTTTCTTGATTATTTTCTTAGATATTATAGACGGATTTATATTTAATGGGGTCAGCCAACCCTCGCACGAACACATGATCATGTCAATGATGCCGGAAATCAAATGAACTTACTTGCGGTCTATCATTCGATCCGTGAATCAAGTACCATACATTTCTTTTTTTGTGTCATTGCACGATCAACTTAGAGTGCGTTAAAACTTCATGATAAAAGAAAATATTATTTTTAGAGATGATTTACAAAAAAACTAGTTAGTTTTTATTTGTTTGGTGGTATCGGAATACTGATTTCCTTCTCGCAAAAAGGGCAAGTTGTTTTTTTATAATCTGAACTTGTTATATTCAGTACATAAAAAAGGATCTCCGTAGATCAATTAGTTTTAGAGTGTCTTGCTGAGCTTCTTGTGCTGTAATTCGCTTCTGCGATTAAACGACTGCTCTTTCTCCTTTCGCTCCTTTTGAGGTTGACCAACCAAACCCTAATTTCCTATTCTTGTTTTTGTGGTGATGGCCTATCAAACCCTAATTGATATATGATGTTATTGCATCGCGCACGTAAAATGCGACCGTAAGACAAATCTATTGTTGTCTGTTTTGTCGTGTAACGATGATTCGGAGGATCTCAAAACGAAAGAAGATACCGGCAGATTACGTTGTACTTCTTAGGGTTTCAAGCAATGAAATGCACATTTAAGGTTCTCGAAAGTCATCAGCTGAAATATGTACTTTTCCAAGTTAACCTTGGTCTAGAAAGTACAATATAGTAAAAATAAATCTGAAAAAAGCGAGTATTACGCCGGGCGGATGGGCCACGAAGCAAGAGTTTCGCCTGGGTGCATCAGTTTACTAAGGAAGTTCTTGAAAAAAATTACCAAAAAGATATTTAATTATTTGCACTTGTGCCAATTTAGTCTTAAACCTTTTAATTTGACCAATTGAGTTTTAAGCCTCGGCGATGACCAATGACCGGTGATGATCGCCCTCACCAAATCTAGGGAGGTCAAGCTTTGCCCGAAGCTAGCAAGGAAGAGCCTCACCGGATCCTAGCCACGGTAACCTCACTTGAGGCCGGCAAGAGTGACCCTCCCCGGTTGTTGCCTATGGCCGATCGCTGGCCATCGCCGAGGCTTGGCTACTGATGAAAGTAGAAGGAAAAAAAGAAAATAAACTAATAAAAAAATTCAAACAATAATTAAAAATTACAAAAATTATTCACGTTAGCATCAATTGTGCTATGTTGGATGGCAGGTATCCACTTTAGCGATTTTCGGCCAAAATTTGTTGAATGAATTATATTGGCAAATTGTCAAAATGTTTAAGATTAATTAGTAAAATTGAAAGGTTGAAGATTGAATGACACAAGTACAATATGTTTATAACTTTAATGGTAATTTCCCTAGAAGTTCTTCTATAAAATTTCAAATTAAAGCATTAACATTACGAAAAGTTTCAAGTTCGAATCCTCAAACCTTTCGCCTTATAATTTTCAACATCAACACGAAAATTGTTATCATATTTTGCATCCTTTTCTTTTTCCGTAATGACTAACGACTTAAAAATTTTGGTTTTAGTTTCCTATAATATTTTATCATCAATTTTACTGAACCCTTATGCTAATAAATTTTGGCTCATGCTATTTTCACTCCTCGAATAATTTTCGACACACCTTGAAATCTAATGGTCAAAAGTAACCTCACTAGGAGCACATAGTGGTGAGATTGATAAAAGAGGAAAAAATACATACCTTTAATGGAAATCAATCTAATGATTTTTAGTGTCGCTTTCTAAAATGCTGCTTCTTGTTCTTTTGTATTCGAATCAAAGATGTTTACATGTTTGTTGCTTTCTTACGAGAGTCATCTAAGATTCGAGTATTTTAATAAGTTTAATGGTCGGATTCTTATTTAAATGAATATTAATAAAGTACATTTATTTCCAACGTCTCTAAAGTTCAATACAACGACCTAGTCCAATGAGGATGGGGAGTGGTCGCCAACTGGACAAAAAGCTTCTCTTGGCAGGTTTTTAGGGTGGCGAATGGAGCAGGGAGGAACTGAATTGTACAGCGAACAGGAGAAGGAGAACAATTCTCAAATACATATATATTATATATGAAAATTGAAATTAACTCACGGAGACGCCTTTTGACCGTGCTCATGTGGGCGCATTCCTAGAATAGGTGACCTCTTGGGAAGATACCCATATGTAAGCCAAATGATAAAACCGTGAGACTTGATATGGGACGGGTCAAAGATGATATAATCACATTAGTAAGTAGAAGAGAGAAAATGAGAGTTCATATACAATGGAACGGAAAATAACATAAGACGGTAGAATAAAACATCATTATTTTGCTAAATACAAACAATCTTGCATTTTCATGACAATGCGCGGCTTTTGCATTTTCAATAGATAGAAATTTTCACTCTTTCCAATTGTAATTTTGATTAATTAGTTCTCTTGAGGATATTATCATCAACTCAATAAATTAAAGAGTGTTATAGTCATTTAGAGGGAGGGAATAGCAGGAGCCTAGATTTAATCTTTCATGATAATCCTAGATAGGGATGGACCCGTATAGGAATTAGATGAATTAAATATATGGATGTCTTTCCCTTCCAAGAAAAATACCTGAAGTGTTATCATTAACTAATTCAACTTGCAATTAATACTTTTCCACTTCATTTTTAGTTATCACGTATTATTTTCGTAGATACTTAGAGAACCAACTTTCCTCACTAATCAATTTGACAAATTGTGTTTCTATAAGCAACAAGTTAAATAATCTCTTAGGAAAAACCTCATGATTGTATTTCTTTAGATTTAATCTCGCGAGGTAAATCATCATTGTGTGGCGCAACGATACATTCTTCTCCAAGAAGAGAGTATTTCACGTGACAGAGACACCACGTGGTAGAGAAAACACGGCGCGACCGAGCAATCGCCATTGCTCGCACATTATGAATCTCATCCCACCTGACCCCACGTGTGCCTGCATCTCACCCTTTGACCGATCGATCGATCAATCGTAACACATGTCCCGGCTCCCGCCACATGAATCTATCACGTAAAATGCAATTCTCCTTTCCAAACGCACTCCAAAATGCCAGAACACACAGTCAATAGAATTAAACAATCATTCCCTTTTTATTTTTTCTTTCTCGAAGATGGAAAATTTGGAAATTACTCTGAAGCATCTGTATCAGCACTTCCATGGATGAAAGCGACTTCGTAACTTCAAGCGCCCGTTGTCTCGAGCTGTTTTCCTACCCAATTGGCCATACTGCCATGTGGGGAGAGCTAGGGTTTGTCCCCCCCTCCTGTGGCAATAAACATCATTATCTTTAATTAAATATATGCTTTGATTAATTGGGGGAGAGCTAGTGTCCTATTTTGATACAATAAAGCTCTTTATTCATTTGTTTAGGAGTACTACCATGACCTCATTACCGACAAATCTTGCGACCTTTCGTGTCGTAATTACACGTCTCACATGGAATGTATTGTTCTCTGACATGACTTGTTTTTGCCTTCTATGGTAAAACACACTTATTCTCATCTTAATCTATGTAATTAAGATGATAATTGGTGCAGAAATGGAAGCAGGTTTTGAGAGAAAAAAGGTCTGGAATCGCGTAGAAAGGGAAGGAGAACGGATAACAAGAAATGGGACGAAATGCAGACAGAATATTCGATATCGATGTATTTAGTCATATGGAGAAAGCTAAATAGAAATAAATTTGTCAAAAGCTAATATTTATAGTATTAATTACCGTCAACTGAACCCTGATCATAATCAATAGCGGGCTTTTTTTAAAGTAAATCAGAAATTAGAAAGCAATTACTTGAAAAAGTAGGAGATAAATAAAAGACTAACAAAACTCAAATTGAAACAAACACTATCCGTTCTCTATCAATTTTGTCCCGAAATCTTCCATCGGATTACCCGAAATCCTTCACTTATTACCAGAACCGAATAAGACCCAAACCGAAAAGCCTCGAAATTTTCGGTTCGGTTTTTGACAGCGTTACATTGGAGTTTTCTCAAATCATGCTCTTCAAGAAACAACTCAAAACATTTTCCTTATTGGTCACAATAAATTTCTTATTGCACGGGTGCGTCAGAGAGTACACAAGGACACTTCAAAATCAACAGCCATTGGATTCCATTCTCAACGCCAAATGCAGACAACCTCTAGTTTCCCTATAAAAAAAACAAAAATAAATTTAAATCCCTTAAAAAAAATAAAGAAACCAAAACCACCTAAATATTTTCAAAAAAAGTAAACACAAAAGGCCAAAAAAAAAAACCCCTCAGCTGCTTTTACCAAAATAAAAAAAGAAGCTATCTTTGAACGTGGATCGGTTGGGTCATGGCGAGAGGGATATTCTCTTCGGATCTCTGCCCCTCTCTCGCGCGCAGCTTTGATTCATTCCAACACCCTAAATTCATTTCACGAAATTCCCCGTGAAAAAAGAACTGCAAAAGTCAACAAAAGGCGCCTATAAGTTCGAAAGAGATTGCTTCTGTCCTCGTTCAATTAAGGAATTGATTATCGAGCAATCACTGGCCGATGAACATTGAGATTCATTCATGTCCAATCGCATTAACCCACACGTCCATGTCCAATCTAGTTTCGAGAAAATCGGGCTGAAATCGACGTTGCACCCCAAGGCTTTCACCGGGCCGGTTCGAGGAGTTTTGAAAGGTCAAATTTCATGAGGAACATTGAGGAAAATACCCTGAAATGAAGACCCAACTTCCCAAACTAATCCGTTTTGGCCTTGGTCTGTATGATAGATATGATTAGCGAACCGATGGCGGTTTCTTCACATGTAGGATGTGAAGCGAGACCGGAGAACTTTCCACGACATACTGTGGACTGGGTTCCAGGGAAGGAAGGAGAGCTGCCATAAATTTTCCCTCAGCAAAAAAACCGGAAGCAATCGCGTTGCTCGTGGTCTTTCCTCGATCTGGACCAGGAGCACGAACATACATTATGTACAAGTACGCAGCGAAGACTAGCGAAAACCTGATGTCGTTGACCGCCCCTTCAAATCATCTTTTTCTTTTCCTCTTGGACATTTTGCTTCCATCAGTCTTCGCGACTGAATCCGACTGAGAGTTTCCCAGCTTGGCCTCAACAGCGGAACTCCACAGGGCCCTCTCTACGTCTGATGGTGTGAACAGCTGCCCCTCGGCGCTTAATTCCTGGAAGTGCTTATGCTGCTTAAAAGGTAAAGGCTAAACGCATAATATAGTAGACGATGATGATTGAACTTAAGCATTGAGATTTACGTCTAAGACATTGTGAGGTTCACGAAAACAATCCTCAACTTTCTTGTTAGCTAACACTTTGCATCATCTAGCTTCAGAACTTTCAGTTTACACCCTCCAGACATGCCAAAGTTTCGAAAAACCTACATTTTGCACCATCAATTTCTATCTTTTCCCTTCCTTTGCACCATCTACTCTCTATCTTTTTTCCCTAACGTTTTCCTAACGGTGTTTAACTTCAGAATGTAGTGTGCATTTTCACCTTAGGATGAAAACTGTAGGTTTTAAAACTAAAGGATGCAAAAAACAGATGACCAAAAACAGAGGACGCTTTTGCAATTGTCTCCTAAGATATTTCTCAGTAGCTACTCTGATTATAGCTTTTAACTCCAGCCTCACAACAACCATGCACGGTTAACTGTTGAAGAACTTGGACATCTGACTTCTTTTAGCAGATCAACATAAGATAGACTAAACTAGAGTAGAAGAGCATCCATCATCACTACGGGAAATAGTGTCTACAAAACATGTTCACTTACTTTGGCCATCAGTACGCCAATTACAACACAAAGAAGCTTTCTTGTTTTTAAACAAAGTGCAGCCCATTTTGAAAACAATAATTTGCAGAGCATTCTCCGACTTAAGTACATTTCTTTGTACTTGATATGTGTATAACCAAAATTTCAGAGAAGTGCAGAAAACTGTCTTCTATATTGTATGGACAGTACATTGGTTCAAATGATTCCTCCAAATTACTTTCTGTACATGGTTAGAAATCATGCGTGTTTTCAGGTTGCCAATCATTATGACTAACAAAACTCATCCTGAAAAGTATATGGACTCTTATGAAAGAGTCGTATGGCTGTTTTTTTGGTCACAAAGATGTCAATAGTTGACATAGAATGGAATCACTGGTACAGGAAAAAGCTAGACACACTTCCACATTAAGAAGAGCCACTATGATCATTTGCACCCTAGAGAGGGGAATACCATCTTCATATTTTATGAGTGCTGATATCTAGCAAACTCGTAGAAGATAACATCCACAAAGGTGAGTCACAGGGGCACAGCAGATAATGAAATGGACAAAACGAAGGAAACGGTATTGGACACCCGATTTATGTCACCGTGACCTACGTCCACGGGGAGGGCAGTACAAAATTCTATTGTAAATCAAGCGATACAATAGAGATTACAATCACATTCGAGTACTCGAACACTTTCAATGTTTCCAATCTCCAATTACACCAATAACCCATATAGTGTTTAACCCTTACAATTCTTAATGAATAATCTCTCAATCTTACAAAAGAATTACACAAATTCTAATCACAAGAATTTCATTTGGTAAGAGAGAAGATCTCCCTCATGTGACCATCATGAAGGAACATCATGATGAGCCATCATGATGTGTCTTTCTTCATCTTTGAGAAGCGAAGCGCCCATTCTCCCATTCTCGCTTTCCAAGTTCATACTACATATATGGACGCAACTGTGGCTTTTGCTTTATTTGTAGTGTAGGAGGTTTACGTTTGAAAATCCTTGTGGAGTAGCAACGTGTGCAGGTGGAGTTGGTATCTTGATGAGATCCACGGTTATGAGAAAGTTCAAGCATGGCTTGGACTTGGAAGCACTTTGGTGGCAATTGAGCCCATGAGAGGTTATGATAGAGTAGAAACAAATTGCAATGAAGAGATCATGCCTTGGCTCAAACGTTGAGCCAAGATGGAGATTGTTGAATATGTCTCGAGTTTGATCCCGCGGAACAAAATAGGTCCAAAGCCTACTTTTGCTTCCTATCTACTTTTAGTGGTCAAAGGACCATGATGAGGAGGACTCAATGCTCATCATAGACTTTGACCATGTAAAAGGAAAGAGAAAACGGGAAAATGGGCACTTCGCTTCTCAAAGATGAAGAAAGAAATATCATGATGGCTCGTCAAGATGTTCCTTATGATGGCCATGTGAGAGGGATCTTCTCTCTTACCAGACGAGAAAAGAAGTTAAGAAGAGTTTCGTTCAAAAGAGACAATAGAAAAGAGAGCAATGATGGAGGCATGAACGCACATAAATGAAGGGACATTACACTTTGTTGGTTGTTTGTTGTTGACTCCCTTCACTTGCTCTCACATGCCTCGATAAATGAAGATATGGTGTCCCTTTGTTCAAGATGTAGACTGGAAGAGGAGCTCTCTTTAAAGCAATAAGTCAATCGCAAGTGGAATTGAAAGGATATGCAAAAGCATGTGAAGTTCGTCTCCTTCTATAGATAGAATGACTCCCACGTGCAAGTAAAAAGAAACAACAAATGAGATATCCTCGGTTTAGTATAAAATAAGGGAGCTTTCATTGAGCACCAAGTGTGTCTTGGTGCATCGAAGAAGAGGATGTAGTTTAAGTCGGTGTTTCTTCACGTGAGTTTGTTCGTTGTAACTATAGCTGAGTGATTTGGCCAAGTAAATTCTTATGATTAGAAGTTGTGCAATTCTTTTGTGAGACTGAGAGATTATTTCACTACCAATTGTGAGTACTAAACACCGTGTGAGTTATCGGTCGTAATTGGGGACTGAGAAACACCGAGAGTGTTTGAGTGCTCGAGTGTGATTGTAATATTAATTGCATCACTCGATCTATAGTTGTTTTGTGCTGCTTTTTCCATGGATGTAGGTCATACTAACCTAACTATGTAAACCCGGTATCCAAAATCCTTCATTCTGTCTATTTCATTATCATTTGATTTGCTTGTCTATTTTCTCAACAGAAAATACTTCAGATTTCTTTCCAGCTAACTCAGCTGCACCCGGTGCACAATCAATCTTAAAACAAAGAACAAAATCTCACATGTCTCAATTTACCTCATTTATATAGTAAAGAGGAATATTCGGTTCCTGGAGACATTTGAATAGATAAATACCAAATACCCAGTGCCTGATGTCTTATGTCATTCGAAAGGGTGACACTGAAGTACTAAGAGAGTGAAAAATAAACTGACAACAACAGGGTCATATATGCGCGGAACAAGCTGCATGACTATGCAACACTAAGACATGTCCATTAGCAAGACACAGACCAATTAGAAACATGCAACACATCCGTAAACATCCCAATCGAACTTAAAAAATATGGGACTATGCTGTTGTCTTCAGTGCAATAACAGGGAAATGGTTTTGATCTCTGAAACTAGGAAATACCAAACTCTCTCAGGGTTGGAGTAGGTTCAAATCAGGACTAATCTGCACATTCTAATCAGCAGATGTAAACAGCAAGGCTGTAAATGATTGCAATGTCGAACTCAGCGTATTAAGTTTCTGTGTTCGGTTGGATGTAAGTGAATTCAAATTTATAGTCCATTCTTATCCTTCCACTTCCTTTCCTTACTTTTCCCTTCATTTCCCTTGCAACTTGTAAAGCGTCAAAAAGAAATGCTAGACTGACCTTTGCCTTAGCCTGTAGTTTCTCCGCGAACAGCAAATACTGCTTCAAGGAGTAATCTTTGGAGTGTCCCAGAGCAGCCACCATAGCCTTTCAGACCCAAGAGAAAACTGACGTTCGTCAACATCACCGAAACATAATCTCCAGGCATAAACACACCCATAAGAAAAGGAAAGAACTTCATGGCTCGGCCTCTCACCTCGTCAGACATGAAAGGGGCGACGTCGGGCGCGAACGCGGCGAGGACGGCGGACGCCGTGGCGGGGCCGACCCCCTTCAAGACCGTGAGCTCCGACACGGCCCTCGACACGTCGGGGAGCGACCCGAAGGCCTTGCGGGAGGAGGACTCCACCGCCTCCTCGTCCAGCGACGACACGAACTCCAGCAACCGCGGCCTAGAGAAGATCGCCACGACGCGGGGCAGCTTCCGTAAGCCGAATCGGAAAAACCCAAAAAGAAAAGGCTTCGCGTTAAGGGGAAACGGGAGAGCGAGCGAAAGAGGGGGGGGACCACCTCCACTTGCCGCGGGCGAGCTTCCACCGCATGAGCTGGGCGAGCTCCGGGCGGGTGATGAAGGGGTCGGGGCTCCGGCCGCGGAGGAGGGCGGGGAGGCGGCGGCGGTAGAAGTCGTCGAGGGGGAGGAGGTCGGGCTTGTCGAGGGCCGCGATGCGGTCGGAGTAGGCGGCGAGAGCTCGGGTCCACTGCCCCGCGTCGCCGCACTGGAAATCCATGGCTGCCCTGTCCCTGCCCTGCCCACACAAAGCGAACCTTTTGAAGACCTTTGAGTCCATGCCCGGCCCGACCCGACAAAAAGTCTTGGCCCGACCCGACCCGTATTGGGCCTTTTTTTTTTTTTGGGCCGATGTATCTTCGCGCTCCGCGAGTGTTTGCTCTCTTCCCTCACGGTTTAAGCTTTTAGAAGAAAGTGCGCTGTACCTCATGTTGATTATGAAAATTCATCCTGTAAAAAAGCTATATTAAGATAACGATTTATTATCGGCCAGAGAACTTTCTTCTTTTGTCGATCCCAACTGATAAAAGTTCGAAAGAAATATTTTGGCTGAACATTCGTTCTTCTTTAGAGGGACGGAGCACCTTGTACGTGCGTTTATTTCACAGGAAATTTCGTTACAGAGTAAAATATTATCTATATTGAAATCAATTTCAGGAAAACGGCCGGTCTTTCTTTGTTTGGTCGTGCATTTGAGAGGGAAATAGAAAAAAGTTTTTTGATATTTGAATCTTGCTTTCATAGAATAATCCTCTCCGGAAAATATTTCGGAATTCCTTAAAGAGGCGGACTATTTCCACCTCCTCTTTGGCTGTTTACGTCCGGAATTCACCAATTCACCCTACTTTTTTCCTCTCTCATCTTTTCACTGGCTATGCTTGTTGTTAACCGGGACTGAAATAGCCTGCTTTGTTGCGGATTGGGTTGCCAAAGCCTAACTCCGCAACGCTCTTCCTTTGAATTGGGGTCTCATTTCCCCTCGCCCTCTCTTTTTTGAACTTGTTATGTTCGGGGAGCGCATCTCATGTATCCGTCTATATTTCCTTCTTGAAATGAAATGATCCTCTATCGGTAAAAGGAAAAATAGCCTGCTATATTAGAAAATCAAATAATCAATAATTAGTCCTAATTTTTTATCATCTGGTATTTTGTTTCCCACTAACCTCACTGTTTCTTCCACCTTCCTGTTACATTATTCATATTTTTGAGTGTATAACTTTAGTCCAAAAAAAAAATACTAGTTTGCTTCTATTGTTTACTTTTTAATGTGGCTTTTGCATTAATATTACTAGCAGGGCACGGCGCCATCGACCGAAAAAAAATAAAAATAACGGGCGCGGTGCCCTGTTGCGATCGAGGCAAATTATCCTCGCTAGGACATTAGGCGGCGCAGAAGGTGGAAATAGATAATGCTAGTATTAGCTCTAACCAACCTCGCCAATCCTCCCATTTCTACCATTTTGGAAGATATTATGTTTAGTTAATCTAATATATATGAATTACAAGTAATATTTCACGATGAGGATTCTTACGGAATATAAATATTCCAGTAAAATTTGACTAAAACCAAGGTAAAAAAAGAAGAAGATGTTGATAAGTGAACGGTACAAAAAAGTTAACGAACAGATTAATACAGATAAGTGAAAATCAATCTCAAGAGATTTTTGAAATATTTGATGATTGTAAAATATACGAATTTAAAATAGTATAGTTATTATGGCACTGTAAAAATAATATGTGCTTGTTACGCTAATAGCGATTAACGATGGAAAATCGATATGGTCATGGAAATTGAGAGATCTTAATGTGCGTTATGCTATTTTGCAAATTGAAAATTAAATGAAATTATTGCCATTCGAAAAAAAGAGTTGCCAAGTCCACGAAGATTACTAATGGGAAGAATCTTTGAATTTAATTAGCTGCCCTATCATGACTTCTTTTTAAGGTACGAAAAGTACATTTGGAACGATAAATATATAAATTATTAAAAATCATTTGTTATTTGATATTTTCTTCGTATAAAATCATTTATTGTGATTGCAGAGTTAATTAGATTATCGATAAGTCGGGTCAATTAGTTCTTCATTTCTCTCCATCCGGAGAACGGTATCTTCCACGATCAACAATTAAAGGCCGGTATGGGACTAAAATGGGGCGGAAATAGCCCCGTAACCGAAAAAGCATCTATCGGTTTGTCATCACCTATATCGAATTCAATTAGGAGCTGAATCATATCACTTATCTGATCATATGCACAGCGCACACATTTACTAGATGTCTGAAATCGAAGCTGGCGTGATCAGTTGGACCACTACATTGGTCCCCTAATTTGATGTAACATATGATTTCTTTTAACTAATCCTATGTCCTGTCACTCAAATATTTGCCGGTGGACACCAAAATCAGGATTGATTAATCTTTAAAATCCAATTTGCAGTTGGAGTTTCTATCGTCGTGGCCTTGCAATTATTGGCCTAGCTGCATCATCGATGATTTCAGGAACTCAAGGGGTGCGCTATTGGATTGGTGGTGGTCCTAGTCCCGTTAGCCCAATTTACATTGGACCACCGTGAAATAAGCATGAACACGATCTGTGGGCATTGTTACTGTGATTTTGTAATGCGATTGATTCGTTCCACGTCTCTTGTGCATTGCATATTCGAGTTTGTGTTCACATCACCGAGTTTGGTGCACTAATCGACAATATGCGTAACCGGGTCGGTGTCGTTATTTTTTGGCAAGACAAATTTGTAATAGTCGAAGTGATTAGTACCGTCATTACAATCATTGTAGCCAAAAATGTCAACTGTAACCCTATTCTTAATTAGATATAACTGAAAAAAAGTGATAATTATAGTAATTTACAGGATAAAAAGTGCAATCATCGATACATATCGTAAGATAGTAAGTGTTACTTCTTAGAAAAAACGAATTTCAAAGATTTAAAGTCAACTCATCACATGGATGATCGAACTGTAGAGGAGGTAAGCCTCCTTTTTCCAAGTTTCATCATAGCCTATTCGAGCTTCGATTGAACTCATGTCGATGAGTGCATTTTACTTTCACTTGTTTGAATTCTTTTAGTTAAGTAAATGAAAGACCAAAAGAGAAAAAAAAAAGAAAAAGGAAATTGAGGGAATTTCAAGTTCAAGGAATCATTCAAAAGCTATAAGTATGTTAGTTAGTCTCGAGTTTAACGCTTAATTTGAATCACCACCCTCGCATTTCTTTCAGGACCACCTTCAACATCACCATTTGTATCCTTTGCAAATCATATTCAATTGCTAAGTACAACTGCACGAGATGTTGACTACCATGCGACATGTGAACCGATTGCGGGTACGCGACAATCCGACATCTTTTGTGGACCAACTCCAGAGTTGGCACAATTGGTCGGGGCGTCAGACAATTTTCAACCGTTCAAATCGCACCAATTCAGTACAAATTGCTTCGAGTTAAGATTACTTGCACAGGCCGAAGTCTTGGAGTCGACCCTTTCGGAGAGCTCGCAGGATGTTCCACGGGGCTTCTGGTTTTCAGGCATCTGTGCTCGTGCCCTAGAGCAGCCTAGGGAACAAAGCGGGACGAGTACAACAAGGCGCACGACCTGCCAAAACCTTTACGATACGCAAACGTGTAGTGCGGTAAGCGAGATGGGTTTGGGTTGGGATGGTTGTTGAAAATTTTCTAAGTTGCTCTTACACTGTTCAAATTATGGAGACTACTTAACCATAAAATGTTAATGGTAAGGACAAAGTTTTGTACAAAATAGCAATTTTCAACGACGGCCACCATTTTATACCTAAGTTCCTAAACCTTATATTAGATTTTTATGGCCATTGATCTTAAATTTCTTTTAAAATCTAATATTTTGGCTCCGGCATATTTCTAATTGGAGATTTACGGTACACGAGTTTCAAATCAATAATTACCTTTGCACATTTGAGATTGTCTAAACATAAGATTTCGATATTTATGGTAAAGTACCACGGCGGGTTTATCGCGAGTACCGGACGGGACCCGACAACTTTAGCGAGGCCGGTTCAGGATATTACGAAAACCCGGTTGACGAGCGATGTGATTAGGCAAGTGCGGCACGACGGTAGGGTGGGAACGGCCTAACCGAATCAAGTCGAACGTGGGTTCTTGCTTGGCGGGTGCGACCCACCAAAGCCAACCTTCAGCATCCATGCATTTGACTCCACTTTCGACCTCCCCACACAATTTCACACACATTGTTTTGACTCGCGCACCATACGACAAACGCTCGCATACTCATCCGCGTCCGGCCATTTCATCTGGCCGGCTCCAACAATTTTTGGTCGATACAACAAAAAAAAAAGAAAAAGAAAAAGAAGATATAATTGTAGAAATACGTAGAATTTCGAAAATGTAACAATAGTCCTTATTGATACTCTGGTTAGGCTGTGTTTCCTCGTAATTCCGACATAAAATAACAATTTCCCAGACTATTTTTACTTGCGTCGAGAAATATGTATGTCGGGGTCGGTAATTTCCTGACCGTTTAAATTTTTTTGCCGTTTTTGCGAATCATTATCTCTTTTTTTTAAAGCTAATGCAATAGAGCGATTTGAACTCATACATCCACGAGTCTTGATCTAATGACCCGAGTCTTATGTTGTCACTCTTTTAAGCAAAAACATCGGCATTTCGCTTGTTATATTTTCCCTCGGTAATAATTTTGGCTTTAGCAAAATATTTAAACAGTTGTCATTATTCCATATGACATCAAGTGTCCATAAGTATAGATTTGAGATTTTGGTTATTCTAGCCACTAGGTGCGGGCCTAATAGCATTTGGTTAGATCGTCGTTTGCTCTTTGAGCACGAGCGACTCTCACAGTCGTAGGTTTGGTACAGTTGCATCGTTTTATCACCGGTGCCGTTGAAGTCGTTTATGACCATTGTTCGCTGAAGTGTCGCTAACATCAACAGCAAGGAAGCACTCTGAGTCCATTATGTTAGGATGCACATGTGAGTTGTGTTAGAGAAATCCCACGTCAGAGAGTTGGTGTGGTGTATAACAATTACTATACATTAATCGGTTCATAACTCGTAGACTTGAGCTTTTTAGTAAAGGTAAATCGAACTCGATAAGTTAATAGACTTAGGCTCGGGCTCTCTCTCTCCGAGCGAAGGTATCAGGCTTCTGTTGCTATGCGCTCCCCAACACATTCAGGTTTCGCCCCGGGTTCTCGGTTGACTAGCTCTTCACGGACCCTAGATAAATTATTGCATGATTTATACACCCATTTGGACCACTCCAAAGTCGAGATAGACTCGGTCTACAAAATTATACGATAAGTTCAAAGTAGCCGATTTCTGCTCCTGTGCTCGTATCCTGGATTATAAAAGAGAAAAAGAAAACGAGGACAGCAAGAAAATGGTCAGCATGCACGAAGCAGGAGTCAGCATGAAGGACTTCATTGAGTCGTTCTTTGTCGCGGTCGTTTGACGACCGACCGAAAGGCCGATGTTCCGTTCCTATAAATATTGCAGTTGCCGAATCAATCCCAACGCAGACGTCAGACACAACACACGAACGCGCACACGCATACCCCGAATTTAGTTCACGACAGCTCAGCTGCGCGCGTCCCGAGAGGCAAAGAAAAGCAAAGCTATCGCAAGCCTCCAAGAAAAGGCAAGAAAAAGGAAGACCCTCGATCGATCGGCAGCTCGAAAAGCCTCGAAATTTCCATCGACGTTACGGGTCTCCTTCGCTGCCTTTTGTAACCTTTTGGAGCAGGTCGAGAATGGCTGATCAGTTTTTTCAGAATGAGAATCCGAACGGGTACTACTATGTGGGTGGCATCTTGGCCTCTGTTCTCGGGGTCTTGTTTCTTTACCGTTTGGTTGCCAGAAAGAGGAGACGAAATGGGAGTGAATGCGTGAAAAGCATGGGAACCACGAGGGACAAGGAGAGCAGATCGGCGAACGAAAGTGGCCGGGGTGACTTTGACGTCATTGTCGTTGGAGCTGGTGTCGCTGGCTCTGCTCTCGCCTACACGCTCGGGAAGGTAATATCAATGCAACTGAATTTTTTCTTGCCTTTTGTTTTGTCTATGATTGATATAATACTTTCTTTTTCTTGTACGGGAGACCAACAAATCAGTCTGAAAATTTGGATTTTGTTCTTCACTGACAACATCTCAGGACAATGATTTTTATTTCTATGAGGTGTATAGAGATGGTTTATGGTATTCTGAACTTCTGGCCAAGTGGAAAATGGTATAGTGCTAAATTCAGGAAGGTCGATTCACTATTTCGAAAGTTCTAGTGATATCATGAGATATGATCTCGCGACATCTCTTTTTGACCCCTCATTTGATTTCCTTGGTTTGATTGGATGTTTGAATTCTGATCGAGAGACATGATGTGGCAAGTTTGGTTTCTCTCTGGGAGGTATTGTGATTGTCTCCACCAGACGAGCAATGGTTGCTGCATAACCATGTTGTCTTCACTGGAGGAGTCTTGGGTCCATTGGCCATCTCACCATGTTAAGAAATTAGTTTTGGCCGAAAATGTTTGGTTGGGTTGCAAGACATGAAATTATTTCAATCTCGACTTCTCGAGTGTGTGGATTCATCTAATCCTGATGAACCATGTGGCGAAGTTACGGATTGAACCAAAGTCTTGAATTAAGAGTGGTTGCTTTAACTTTTCCTGCTGGTTTACTCTATGCACACTTGCACAGCTCAGATAAAGCACAGAGTCTGGCTAGTTTAGGCCTTGTATTAATGGACAAGTTGGGACTACGATTGCCATTTCCTGATCTCTGAGTTTTTCTATTGCTATATTATGCCATGATCTTAAGTCTGCACAAGTTCATGCATTCTTTAATTGACTGTTTTTCAACAAGTCTTTCTAAATCAGAGTTCTGATCTTTTGAATATCTTGTCCCCTTTTTAATTCGTTGTCGTTGGATACAAGCTTTGCCCTTTGGTGGTCATCAGTTTCAAATTCTGTTCCTAATCGATCAACCGCATGTGAAAAGCAGGATGGCCGCCGAGTGCATGTAATTGAAAGGGACTTGACGGAGCCTGACCGGATTGTGGGAGAGCTGTTGCAGCCAGGTGGTTACCTCAAACTGATTGAGTTGGGACTTGAAGGTAAGTCTGGTAAAACTTTTGATGGTTCTCGACAATGATTCGGGTGTTACTCGCCTTCGCTTGATTGGAAATGTATTTGTCTCTCTCTTTCCAACAAGTACTAGAGTGGAAGTAGATAGCACTTACCATTGCTTGGTTATGATCGTAGTTATTATTCTCGTTTCCACAAGTACTGGAAACAAAACTGCTCACAGAATCAGACTTGGTGAATGCAGATTGCGTGGAGAAAATTGATGCACAACAGGTGTTTGGTTATGCACTCTTCAAGGATGGACGAAATGCTCGACTTTCCTATCCCTTGGAAATGTTTGACTCTGATGTTTCTGGTAGGAGCTTCCACAATGGCCGCTTCATACAGAAAATGCGGGAAAAAGCAGCTGCTCTCCCCAAGTAAATACATCTGAACTCTGTATCGGCTCATTTCATTGTTTGTTGGCCTACTCGATTTGACAATCTTTTTCTGTTCTGCATTATCCAAATAAGAACGGCTTAAAAATTTATTTTATGACAAGATGACCTCTTCATGCCTTAGCCCAGCTCTTTCCTTTGACTCTTGATTTGTATGATTGCAGCAGACCTCAATTATCTCTGTTCCTATTTGGTATTTTTCTGTAAAGACATTACCCACATCCTTTTTTTGTCAATTGTTGATCAAGTTTTCTTTTGACTTCCCTCAGCGTGCAACTGGAGCAAGGGACAGTCACTTCTTTGCTGGAAGACAACGGAACTGTCAAGGGAATCCAATACAAGACAAGAACAGGTCAAGAGCTCACAGCATACGCACCCTTGACCATTGTTTGTGACGGGTGCTTCTCGAATTTGCGACGTTCCCTTTGCGATCCCAAGGTAAGGACTAAGGAGGGCCAACCTTGCTCTCTCCTAGAAATGACTTTTCATATGATGATGTTGGCTATTTTGCGTCTTGAGATGCAGTCATGCTGGAAATACTTGAACTGTTGGTGTGTATGTTTGCAATAAGTTTCTGAATTAGCTTCACACCATGTGCAGGTTGATGTGCCGTCCTGTTTTGTCGGTCTGGTTCTGGAGAACTGCAACCTTCCTTACGCGAACCATGGGCACGTCATTTTAGCCGATCCATCTCCAATCCTCTTTTACCCCATAAGTAGCACGGAGGTCCGCTGTCTGGTTGATGTACCGGGCCAAAAGGTGCCTTCGATTTCAAACGGCGAAATGGCAAACTATCTAAAAACCGTGGTAGCACCTCAGGTACATTTGACAAACTACCTTCATTAAACCTTTTCATTAGTCGGGGTTCTTTGCGTCAATCCTTGATTTTGTTTTTCAATAGCTAGTGTTCCATATGTGATCTTGTACTGACTGGGTGTTTATGGGCACTTCAGGTTCCCCCTGAAATCCTCGACGCCTTTGTAGCTGCGGTGGATAGAGGAAACATACGGACCATGCCGAACAGAAGCATGCCGGCCGCTCCGCATCCCACTCCAGGAGCTTTGCTAATGGGGGATGCTTTCAATATGCGTCATCCGTTAACTGGAGGAGGAATGACCGTGGCACTTTCTGATATCGTCGTGCTACGGGATCTTCTACGGCCTTTGAGGGACCTCAATGACATGCCTTTGAGGGACCTCAATGACATGCCTGCTCTCTGCAAATATCTCGAATCGTTCTACACATTGCGTAAGGTGAGTCCTATCAGTTGCTATTGTCTTTAACTGTGCAAAGTTTTTAGATTGTGTTGAAGAAGACTAATTGTGATCTCGTGTATCTGCAGCCAGTGGCGTCCACGATAAATACGCTGGCAGGGGCTCTGTACAAGGTCTTTTGTGCGTCGCCCGACGAAGCGAGGAAGGAGATGCGACAAGCGTGCTTCGACTATCTATGCCTCGGGGGCTTGTTCTCGGCGGGACCTGTTTCTTTGCTCTCCGGTCTGAATCCTCGTCCACTGAGCTTGGTTCTCCACTTCTTCGCGGTCGCGATATACGGTGTGGGGCGTTTGTTGCTGCCGTTTCCTTCTCCTAAACGCATCTGGATTGGAGCCAGATTGATTTCGGTGAGTCATTTCACGTCTCACATACATCTCTCATTTTGGCTCCAGGCTTTGTTACCTTCTTGGCACAATATGGCAAATTCGTGATATATGACAGATGTTTTAATCATTTTTGCAGGACGCATCCGGGATTATATTCCCGATCATCCGAGCAGAAGGGGTTAGGCAAATGTTCTTCCCGGCAACCGTCCCAGCATATTACAGAGCTCCACCAGTCAAGCGAGTGTCGGTTTAGTGAAGTTAGGTTGCTGCCCTGACCAAAGGCAGTTTTTTCGGAAGTCCAGGGGAGGTTGAATGTTCTTCCAACTAGGAGTTGAGTAATTGAACTTATCTACTTGTAATTTAGCTTTTCTCTTGATAGCAAGGCCTTGTTTGGTTCCATTGACGATTCTCATTCCCAGTAATTCCCTGAATCATATTCTTTTTCCATTGATCGAATATTAGAAAGTTTCCTGCGTTTATGAGCGAACACATGTCGACCATCGAACACACCTCCATGGCTTCAATGGCAGGGCTCGGCTCCATTGAGCATCTTAAGTTTGAGACACAGAGACTATCGTGTGACAAGCGCAGTGTGACGAGCTTGCTGTTTGTCAAGACTTAGAATAAGAATCAAAATTAGATGAGAAGGTTCGGAGAGACTTTAAAGAGTCGAGAAGAAAAATTTCTTAATTTTCATGTTGGATGAGTTTATTAGGGTCATACACAGAACCAAGAAACAGTGGGAATACCGCGAAACAACTTCACGAATTACAAATGCAAACAATGGAAATGTCAGGAATGGCGCAGAAGCCAGCAGTTCCAAGCTCACGCTACGCTTCCTCTCGAGTAGGTTCATTAGCTGAGGTACTCCACTCGAGCTTTCATCGGTGGTCCTGTAATAACGCCCGATTCTTCTTCAATCCTTTTCCGACAGGTAATGCCCTCTTGCCCAGATTCACCGTCTCCTCTTCTTCAGCCCAACTGACGCCACCTTCCACTGACAGCTCCCAACCGTCAGGTACATTACAATGTTTAACGAGGAAGACGACAACGATGGTGGAGGTGACCATGGCGATGGAGGTGGTGGATGCCGTGACACCAATTGCGTGGCAGTGCTGGGGAGAGCTCACAGGAGGCGGAGCCTTGGAGGTGGTGAAGGTGGTTTTTTCGTTTTTTTTTAGAAATGTGGAATTGGAATCTGAATCCTAATAATTGATAGATAATCCGATTTTTGGGATCTGAGCAGGTTCTTAAAAGACTCCATCCCCTAGGATCTCTTCCTTAGGTCTTAGGAGATTTGAAATACTCCCTCCTCTCAAGGAAGAAAAATAAGGGGGTAAACGAAGGGGCTTTGGATTGTTCGACCACCAGGATGTAAAACAAGGCGCGCATGCCTCTGGTCAGCTTTAATAGGATTGGTCGGAGGCGGCCCAGAGTAGCAATGAACCTAATCTAGTTTTTCAATGAATCAAACATGATCATTCTTGTATTTAGATTTCCTAGTCGTCGAGGATTCCAATTCAACATTCAACCAAACAAGGCCTAACAGAGTCAATTCGATCCTGGTCCTTCGTTACAGTTTCCAGATGCTCGGCACCATGATTCCATATCAGTAAGAGGGGCAATGGGCAACATAAATTGTACATAGGTAGGTCCCAAAGATGAAGACAACTGACGTTCAACCACGACTCATATAGACAAAGCGGCAACAAGAGGTTCAAAACAAGCATGCAGTAACCTTCCCCAGCTGATCGCAGTTTACAAGTAACTCCATGCCCTCTTCTTTACCGTAGATAAAAAAATTGTGTAGACCCATGTAGCTCAAACCGAACCCTCGTTGAAAACCGAATAAAAAAAGGGACAAAAACCAGCTCAACTGAGTGACTTTACTTTCAGTGACATCTTGGCAATTAAAGAGTGCCGCGCCGTGCAATCGAACAATATGCATGGCATAGACATTCCCTAACCACGTCTCGTGTGGTTTTATACAATAGATTTTTATTCTGCCCCGACAGCCTGGTATCAGGACACAAGTCCAAGAAATGCCCACTAACTCTGCAAAATTTGTAATCTGGTGCAGTATCTTCTTCCCAGTTAGTGACCTGGGAATTAAATGTAGTGCATCGGCACCGTTCCGTCATCTGCTATTGCATCCTAGATGTCATTCCTTGGAATATCATATATAGAATTAAGCCAATGTGCTAGGTCTTATTATTTTCCCGTTCTCTTTTGATGGCCTCGTAAGACACCATTACTTCTTTGAACTTTGCCTCAGCAGCCACTGCAGTAAAATATGCAATGTTAACAATGTCATCTAAAACTTAAACCACAAGATATTGATGATGGCATCTGGGTGCGAGATTCTGATCAGTGCAAACAAGCACATCCTACCTTTGTTATCCTGGTTCTGATCTGGATGAAACTCCAATGCTTTGGCCCTAAATGCTGTCTGCAGCAATATACAACCCAAATTATATGAAATGAGCACGTAAAAGGTTAAAAAAAAAAAAACATGCCACAGGCAATGCAGATAAGGAGATAAGGAGATGTTGAGCTGCTTCTGACACAAAAAAGACAGTAGAAACGAGGGTAAATATCACTCGTTTCCGAAAAATTCCATCCCAGTATTTTCACTGCAGCCAGTTCCATCAAGGTAATGATTTAAGGATGAACTCAATGGAGCAAAATGGGGACGTCATCCAATGGCGATTAGAGGATAGAAGCTTGTTTCAAATGGCTTGAAAACATAGAACAACAGCCTCCGGATGCTCCAGAGAGAAGAAGGTATAATAAGATGGAGACTTGCTTAAAAAGAGACAAAAAAAGAAAAAGAAAAAGAAAAAGAAAAAGAAAAAAAGAGACAATATGATAGATACGGAGAACCTGTATCTTACAGAATATTTTGTGCACAACCAAGAACAATTGCACTGAAAGAATTTATATAGAAAACCCCGCTTAATGGAATAAGGCTTAGTTTTGTTGTTGTTGCTATTGCAAAGATAGACTCGAACATAGTGGCAAGATGGCTGAAAATTTCGTCTCCAAAATTTCATCTCTCTCTCTCTCTCTCTCTCTTTCTCTCTCTCTCTCTCCCCAGTTTCCCTTCCTACTTTTTGAGCGGGGGTAATTTACGAGAGCTTTCAACCAAAAAAGTATAAGCAAGAAGCCAAGGGACAACAGCTTATTGGCCTCAACTTGCGGAAGTAACTTCAAGAGTTTATTAAAAAAACATGCATCATCGCACTATATACATCCACGCCTTCAAAAATTTGATGTGGCAGTTTTTTGTAATAAGCCATAGTCAATTTTAAGTTTGATGTCATTTTTCCAAACACCTAAATTACTAAAACTTATGTCTAAATTGAAAACCAAAGTTCAATGAATGTTAAAACATCACAGAGAAAAGCCAAGCGAGACTCTAATTTATTTGCCGATTTTGTCATATTAAGTAACTGCTTCCAAGTCCACCTAGTAATTCTAAGTCTAACAATAAAGAAAAAAAACGAGTCATATGCATGAGCTAACTAAAAGCACTATCAATGTTCATAATCCGCAAGCAAATTCAAGTAACTTGCCAATCACCTTGTAAAATTCAGTCTGAATCAAATATATCTTCTATTAGCAGAGCCCCACAAATATGGGGAAATATACAACAAAATAGCAAAATGTATAGAAGGAATGACAGGAAAATTAGAGGATCGTCCATGTAATGCACACGAGATAGACATAAAGGGATTCAAATACAGGAAACACGTACCTTGATCTCAGCATCCGTGTATGGCGTCTTCCTTGACCTTTGGCAACCAAATAAGAAAAAAAGTCATGTTCTAATTCCAAATGAAGTAAACAATCTAGCCACCTAACAACATTAACGTGCGCATCTCAGCTCATGATTCGTTTTTGCCAGAACTAATTGCTCTAAGGTCATTCAGAGTATAAAAGACTGAATTGCCTCTGGCATAGAAACTACTGGCAAATATAAATGACAGTAAAGTATGACATATAAAAGCTATGTTCTGGGTTCTAGCAGTATCCTGATACATTAAGATTTACGGGCTTATATATTTGTATAACCAAAGGGGGATAATGAACAAGCACAATCTAGTCGATACAAACTCCTTTTAACAACCAAGGAATCTTTTTAACGCGCTTATCGGTGCTGTAAACTGGATAAAGAAAAAGGACTAGTCATCAGCAGGAAAGGGGAACACGGACTGGTCACCAGCAGGAAAGGGGAAAACAATTCAGACCCCAGATTCAGTAAGCAGTATACAGATCAAAATATAGCTAAGCAATCCCTTCCAAATTATATGGCTTCAAGAGGATGAGATAAATCATTAGGTAGTTCTTTCTTTAACTCTAGGTGCTGCTTTCAAAACATAAAGGGTACATGTAGCATCTCAGTTTCCATATCACCAGGATCTGCAACATTGCCTCACCTATCAAGGCCCAAAACCGAGTAATGATGTGACAATGGGTAGCTTGCATTCTCCCTCGGAGCTCTCCTGAAATTAGTACTTCGATATCTGGACGATGTATCTGCCTTCCAATACCAATCATCACGCTGGAATTGCTGAGTATATGCACCACCATCATTTTCCTTCCAGCTCTCATAACCCCTATTATATTTACTCCTTTCTCTATTAAACACACTCTGCATACGTCTTATGCGCTCCTGCAGAAAGCGTACTGAATATTAAACTATCAAATAGTCAAGTGGTGACAAGTGCAGAAAAAGAATCCAAGCAACCAGTTGCTTTCCCCAACAAACACGCGATGCAAATTAGTCCAGATATTCTCTTGAATCGACTCGCAAACATTGGTTTTAACCAAATAACCTCTGATACTTAGCAACAACATTCATTCAGAATCGACGGCCTATCATATTCATGCTTACGTTCACTTAAGACTTGGTGAAAGTCCATGATATGATGAGGTGGACAAATGCGAACAATGTTCAAGGAACTTAAAGAAAAACTTGGATGTACAAATTTGCAGTTTCTCACTGAAGAGGGCCAAATTTGTCGAACAAGAACAACAAAACAAATGGAACTTTTAAAAATGACATAAAAGGCCAATAAAAATCTTTCAGTTTTCCTACTTTTGCATGTTGAAGTCCTCTCTTTGAGAACTTTAACCGCATAATTACTTAGAAGTGTATCCCTCCGAAACTTGGATACTTACATTCCCGACTAACACTATAAACTCATGTTTATATAACAATGATGGAGGCACGGTTTTTCAATTCTGCACATCCTAGTAAGGACTTTACCAATTGCTCCACTGACTTGAGAAAATGCCCACCTTCAAATCATCTAGCTGATGATCTTTACCAACTTCTCCGGTTTAAGAGACAATGAAACATAATGGTTACATACAGGGAAATTCAGACTGGTAACATACATAAAGGAGAAGAGTTAAGCTAGCACTATAGAAAGTGCACAAAAGGTGATTCAACAAACTAAGAGTTAAACAGGACAGATCAAACTACAAACTCACCACTCTCTCCATTTCTTCTTCATATGCTTCCTGCATTCGTCGGTTGTACCTCTTCCAAGCTTCCTCTTGAAAAGCCGTTCTGAAAGATTTTGCCGATTCATGCGACCTGGTTAACTTTTGTTATGCAGTGCAGTCAGGTTCTCAGTCAAATTCCAAAAGTCATGAGACAGAAGAAGTTTACTCAAAATTTCAGCCTAATTTCACTTGAAAGTACTATGTTGTCATGAAGGGTAAAGCAAAATGCAAAAAGCAGGTAAGTGCCTACATGATACAAGATCCAATAACTAGAGGTGTAACCAGTATTTATGAACACTATGCCGTCATGAAGTTTAATGAAAAAGCAAATGCAGGAAAAAAACATATTTGCCTACCTGAGCATAGACCCAATTTACAGTTTGCCGAAGATGCGAAACCTGCCGTATCGATGCGAATATCAGCACCTAAACTGGGTATTAATCATAAGCAACTACAAGAATATAAACAAGCACGAAAAATTCAATCAACACAACACCGAACATCAAACTGATCGAACTAAGAATACCCAAAAAAATCCAGCCAATACCACTATGAAGGATGCCATCATTCAAATCTTTTTTTTTTTGACAAAGAAAAAAACTGGACTTTCTGATAATTGTAATGAAACTTTGCACAACCCATTTCTTCGAAGCATCAATACAAGTAATATCTCCGACTTCAATACATCATCTTCAGTGCACCAATTCAATTAACAGCTCCAACGATAACCCCATAACTCTACAACATTCAACGCCACAATATTCTCCGGAAAAAAAACAGAGTTACACTAAAACCAATGAAAAGAGAAAACAACGGAAAAGCAACACGAATGAAACAAATAAATTAAAATTAAAATGAAAACAAAAACAAAGAACTGACCGCCAAAGTGGTAGCTGTGGCGCCAATTAGGCCGAAGGCGAGAACGCCCCAGAGCTTCATCTCCTCCTGCTCCTCCTCCTCCCTTTTCCCCTGATGATGATGGGTCCGGTCCGGAGGCCCTGGATTTTCCCGATCCGGGTCTCCGTCCTCCCTCCCCATTATCCCCCTTCTCCTCGAGTTTCCAAATTGTTGGAAGGATTGATCGCGCTGATTCAGCCGCCGACCAATGGCGATCGCGAGCGGGATCGAAGCCCTAATTTCCGGTCCTGGATCTTCTCTGCAGCTCGATTTCACAGCTTTTCTCCATGGCCAAGGGACGGTTATGCATCTGGGTGGGGCTGCGGAGGCGCGGTTTCGGGGACGATCGATTTGGTTCGAGAGAAGAAAGAGACAGGTCGGAAGAGACGGTGGATAATGGGAAATTGAAGATGGTAATTCTTTTTATTTTTTATTTTGGATTAAAATTTGTGAATAATGGTGACATGAGTGGCATTTTATTATTATTATTATTATTATTATTATAATGTTTTTTATATTTAGGTTTCTTGTTTGAGGTTTGGTGATAAAATTAAAAGTGATTTTGTTTTTATTTAAAGCTTGAGTTGGAATACCTTCATTTGTGACAGTAAAACGTTGAATTAGTTGTATAAATGGTATTCCTAAGGTCACGTGTTGTCTCATATCTTTGATTAAAAGAAAATATGTTTTATAGGACATCTGATGTTTTATTACTAAAGCTTTTGGTAACTTGCATTTAATATGAAGTTTATCTCTTGAGGCTGATTTTAATGATTGTGCGGTATTTTTTTTTGAAATACTTTGTTGGTATTGGACATTTCTCTAATACAGTTGAGGTATGCACCAAAGAGTATTGTGGAATTTATAATAAATTCATAAGTGATTTTTATTGTTTTCTATTATCCATTTTTTAGAAGTTATATGTGATAAAATCATTAAGAAATTTAGATCATAAGTGTTTGGTTCTTTGGGCCCCTCGTTATGAGCTTGCCCCAGCTATGCTGTCTTCCTGGTCAGCCGCTCACGATTACTCTGTCTATGTCACGGAGATTTCCCTCGCCTTCTCTCACAGTTTCTACATATGCTTTGTTGATGTACTCACTCATTTTCCTTTTTTTTCCCCTAATTTTGTGGCTTTATTTTCACTTTTTTTAATTAATAATTAGTTTTTGTCTTTTTGACGTTGAACTTGCATTATCATATATCATACATCCTTTCCACGGTTCAGATGTTCATCGCCATTGGCACCCTCGGTAATCTCTCCAACTATTACTTCTCTAAGCTTTGCCTCTACTTTGGGTGGGTTGTCATGCTTATCGCCGGAGCAATCCCATTGGTCAGGCTTCTCTTGGGAGTTTTTGCCGTGCTAGAATCCCCCGGTGGCTCATCATGCAAGGCTGCCTAGGCGACACGAAGCACATCCTTGCCAAGACTTCCAATTCCGAGGAGGAGGCTGCACTCCGGTTTGCCGATATCATGAAGGCTACTGACATATCTAAGGAGGGCAACGACGACATTGTCACGAACACCAATTAGATGTTTCTTTTTCTATGTTGCACGTGTATTGTACATGTGTTACTTAATTTTGGATATCATTCACTTTTTTTCCTTTTTTTTAGCCAAGCAAGTTAATTTTAGATAGTGTCCATCTCACTTATTGTTTCTCATCATTCTTATCTTACAATCATATATTTGGAAAATAATTCACAGAAAAAAGGAAGAAAATTAGGGTGTGAAATTTTTTTATTTTTATGTTTTCAATTTCTTATATACGATTACGATTTACGTGCCAACATTATAATAACAAATAAGGTTTTGTTACTTTTTTTTTTTAATTTTAGCATACCAAACAATGATGAGTAGGGCGGCGGCATATATAAAAAGGGAGTTAGCGATGACGACATTGTCCTTTGACCGGATTGGCCGCCGCTGGACTACGAGGGCCATGTTCTTCGTCGGGCCCCTCCTATGGTCTTGGCCTCCAACTGTTTTGTCTTCCTAGTCGGTCGCTCCTTCGCCAACCACGGCGTTGGCACCCTCATGATTGCCCCTATCTACACCACCGAGATCTCCCCTGTATTCTCTCATGGCTTCTACGTCTCCTTCCCCGACGTACTCACTCATTTTCTTTTCTTTTTTTCCTAATTTCATGGCATCTTTTTCATTTTTTTTATTTGTCATCAATTTTTATCATTTTGATGTTGAACTTGCATTATCATATATCATACGTCCTTTCCTCATTCAGGTGTTCATCACCACTGGCACCCTCCTCGACAATCTCTTCAGCTATTACTTTTTTGAGCTCCGCCTCTACTTTGGGTTGCGTGTCATGCTTCTCGTGGGAGTAATCCCTTTGGTTGGGTTTCTCTTTGGAGTTCCTGAAATCCTCCAGTGGCTCATCATGCAAGGCCACCTAGGCCATGCAAAGTGCATCCTCGCCAAGATCTCCAATTCCAAGGAGGAGGTCATTCTTTGTCTTGCCGATATCAAGAAGGCTATTGGCATACCTAGGAGGGCAACGACGACATTGTCATGAACACCAATTAGGTCATATGTTTCTTTTCCCATATTACACGTGTATTGCACATATATAGCACATATGTTGCACACGTGTTACTTAATTTTAGATATCATTTACTTTTTCTTCTTTTTTTAGCCAAGCAAGTTAATTTTGGATAGTGTCTATCGCACTTGTTATTCCTCATCATTCTTGATGCACCTAGGGGGTCAGTAGACCCGTTATATGACTAGACGAACCTACGGGCTCGAAGTCAACGATCTCGGATTGAGCTCAAATTTGGTTGGCTGAAGCGAAATGACGTGCTGATCAATACTCACACCGTTGGCCGTGACTACGATGGATTTTCGCAATTTGGAATCGTTTAGATGGGTTTTTCTATTATTTTAATATTTTTTATGGGTTATTTAGTAAAGGGCAATTTCGTAATTTTACGTTTTGATGTTTATTAATCCTAGTATGGTTAAGTTTGGGGGTATATAAGTTTGTTTTAGGGTTTCGTTTGATCAAACTTTGGATATTTTGATTGTTAATCGATTGAGAGAACAGATTGTTCCTCGTTATCGTTTTGATTATTCTATTTAGCCTAATTTCTTTTGCGCTTCGGCATCAATTGATATCAGAGCACAGGTTGCTTAAATCAATAGCTGAACAGAATCGCGATCGTGGACGGCGGGCTCGTGGTGGCAGGGGGCATGGAGGTGTTCCCGAAGCAGACGACCAACCGCGTCTAAGAGATCTATGAGACGTAGAAATTGAAGAATAGAGAAGACGAATTTAGGATTTGGAGCGACAACTTGCGGAGGCGAGATTGGGTGTTCAATCCGAAGAAGAAGTAGAATATGAGGATCCATCCGATGATGAAGAGGACATAAACCCTTTCGGGGTTCTGAACCAGGGGCGTAATCGAGGAGTAGGACTTGGAAATCAGCGTTCTTCGCAAATTTTTGGGATGAAGATCGAGATTCCCGAGTTTAATGATAAGGCTCATCCTGATGAGTTTATTAATTGGTTACATATAGTAGAGAGAATTTTTGATATTAAGGATCTAACTGAAGAGCAGAAAGTTAAATTAGTGGCTATTAGGCTACGAAAAGATGCCTCGATATGGTGGGAGCATGTGAAAAGGCAGCGTGCTAGATAGGGGAAATCAAAAGTAAACCGCTGGGATAAGATGAAGAAATTATTGCAAAAGAAATTTTTACCTACTCATTATAGGTAAGAGGCATTTATTGAGTATCACAACATTAAGCAGCGAGATTTAACGGTCGAACAGTAAACCGAGGAGTTTGATCATTTGCGGATGCGTTGTGATGTGGCTAAGGAAGACGAGCAAACAATTGCTCGATATTTGACAAGCTTGCGGTATGAAATTTCTGATGTTATCCAATTACAGCAATATTAGACCTATGAAGATGTGTGCAGGTTGGCCTTGAAGATGGGAAGTTAGTGTAAAAGGAAGAACTTGACTTTCAAATTTCAGAATTGTTGGTCAAGCAAAGAATCCCAAGGAAAAGCGGAAACATCTGCAGCAAATTCGACACCAGTCGCAGTTAAGGATGCGAGTTCTAAACCTACATCCAAGGAGGGGCAGAGTAGTGCTGAAACTAGCAGGGGAGGAATTGTAGCCAAGCGGTGCTTCAAGTGTTAGGGATTCGAGCATTTTGCTGTTGATTGTCCGAACCGACAGATTGTGACGCTTGTTGATAATCCAGTCTTTGATGAAGGTCCAATTTATGATGAATCTGAAGGCGAAGAAGAGGATGCGGATGCAGAATATGAAGAAATTATCTATGCTGACTCTGGTGAGTCCCTAGTCGTTAGAAGAATATTAAATGTTGCTGTAGCGGATGATGAATCGTGGCTTAGAAAAGAGGTCGCGGCGAGGCGGATATCTGAGGCTAATACGTGTAGAGAATTGGTTCTTGCGAATGAGAAAATTCCCGAAAAGTCAAAGCGGGATGAGGGATTGATCAATACTAAGTAGCTTGCCCGCCATAGGCAATCCAAAGGAGGAGTTAAGATCATTGCTGATAATGGGGAAACTGGAAGAGATGCATCACGCAGCTAACTTGATACACTCCTTTTGCCTGATGTTAATAGAGTTCAAGAAGCGCTCAAATCTAGTTCTTTGGAGTTGAGGGCAGCGGTTGTGGACCCACTTCCTGATGCAATCCGATTGGCCGACTCCCTTGTGCATGACGCTGCCAGATCATCTACGAATTTTGAATGTGCAGAAGCACAGATTAGAGAAGATGTCGATGCATCCTATGCCTCTGTCGACTAGAATGCTAGGCCTGTCCCAAGTGGTGAAGTAAATCATGTTAACCAGTCAACCAACCATTAGAATAACTAGTGTAGACCTAGTTTGTTTGAAAGGAATAGCTCTGCTCGTACCTATGAGTGGGACGATTCAATAGACGGTTCACCTGAAGGACCTTTGGGTTACTCAGATAGGCTTCTCTTACCCAGCCCAAGAAGAAGCGCTGTTTCTCCATCGAGGAAGCCATTGACTCGGAGTTTGAAAGTTTCTAGAAGGAGAAAAGTAAAGAGATGGAGTTTGATTGGAGATAATCCGCGACAGTGGAACTTGACATTGTCTCAGGTAGAATTTGCATATAACAGATCTGAGAACCGAACTACTGGCAAGACTCCTTTTGAGGTGGTTTATGGGCGTAATCCAATTACTCCATTAGATCTCATACCGATACCGATTCTCAAGCAATTTAGTTCGGGAGCTGAAGAACATGCAAAGCATATCAAAGAGCTGCATTCCTAGGTCCATAATCAGATCAACAGGCAGAACATGAAGTATAAGCAGCGCGTGGATATACGCAGGAAAAGAGTCGTCTTCAAGGAAGGTGATCTAGTTTGGATTCACCTTAGGAAAGAACGATTTCTAGCGGGTAGGTTTGGCAAGCTCCAACCTAAAGCTGATGGACCCTTTAGAGTTTTGGAGCGAATTAGTGACAATGCTTACAAGATCGAATTGCTGGATAAGTATAATGTATCCAAAATTTTTAATGTAGCCGATTTGTCATCTTACTACGCTGAAGAGGAAGAAGATCCTAAGGAGATTGACGACAATGAAGGCGAAGCAGATTCGAGGATGAATCTTTCTCTAGCAAGGGAGGATGATGCACTTGGGGGGCCAGTGGACCTGTTATGTGACTAGACGAACCGACAGGTTCGAAGTCAACGATCTCGAATTGAGCTCAAATTTGGTCGGTTGAAGCGAAACGGCGTGCTGATCAATACTCACGCCGTTGGCCGCAACTACGATGGATTTTCGCGATTCGAGGTTGTTTAGATGGGTTTTTCTATTTTTTTAGTATTTTTTATGAGTTAATTTAGTAAAGGCCAGTTTCATAATTTTACGTTTTGATATTTACTAATCCTAGTAGGGTTAGGTTTGGGGGTATATAAGCTTGTTTTAGGATTTCATTTTGATCAGATTTTGGATATTTTGATTTGATAATCACACTTGAAGGACGAATTATTCTTCTGTCGAATTTTCTTGTTCAGTCAATCTTTCTATTGCGTTTCGGCATCAATTACCAATTGATACCGAAGCGCGAAAGAAATTAGGCTAAACAGTAGAATCGAAACGATAACGAGGAACAAACTGTTCTCTCAATTGATTAACAATAAAAATATTCAAAGTCCACTCAAACGAAACTCTAAAATAAGCTTATATATCCCCAAACCTAATCCTACTAGGATTAGTAAACATCAAAAAGTAAAATCACGAAACTGCCCTTTGCTAAATTAACCCATAAAAAATATTAAAATAATAGAAAAACTCATTTAAATGACCCCGAATTGCGAAAATTCATCATTAGTCACAGCTAATAGCTGTGTGTATTGATCAGCATGCCATTTCACTTCAGCCGACTAAATTTGAGTTCAATCCAAGATTGTTGACTTCGAGCCTGTCGGTTCGTCTAATCGCATAACGGGTCCATCGGTCCCCCTAGGTGTATCATCCTCCCCTGCTAGAGAAAGATTCGTCCTCGAATCTACTTCGCCTTCATTGTCGTCAATCTCTTCAGGATCTTCTTCCTCTTCAGCGTAGTAAGGTAACAAATCTGCTACATTAAAAGTTCCGGATACATTATACTTACTCGGCAAATTGATCTTGTAAGCATTGTCACTAATTCGTTCCAAAACTATGAAGTTCCATAAGCTCTGATATCAATTGATGCTGAAGCGCGAAAGAAATTAGGTTAAACAGAATAATCGAAATAATAAAGAGAAATAAACTGTTCTCTCAATCGATTAACAATCAAAATATCCAAAGTTTGATCAAACGAAACCCTAAAATAAGCTTATATACTCCCAAACGTAACCTTACTAGGATTAATAAACATCAAAACGCAAAATTACGAAACTACCCTTTATTAAATTAACCCATAAAAAATACTAAAATAATAAAAAAACCATCTAAACGACCTCGAATCGCGAAAATCCATCGTTAATCACGGCCAACAACAGTGAGTATTGATCAACACGCCGTTTCGCTTCAGCCGACCAAATTTGAGCTCAATTCGAGATTGTTGACTTCGAGCTCGTCGGCTCGTTTAGTCTTATAATGGGTCCGCCGGTCCCCTAGTTGCATCAATTCTTATCTTATAATCATATATATTTGGAAATAATTTCACAGACTAAGGGAGGAAAATAGGGCATGATTTTTTTTATATTTTTATGTTTTCAATTTATTATATACGATTACGATTTATATGCAAACATTATAATGATAAATAATATTTCCTTATAATTCGTTTTGAATTTTCGCAGATCAAATAGTGATAAGCAGTGCAGTGGCATATATAAAGGGGATGTGAAGATATTTGATGTGCATGTTGAGTTCGTGATGTGATCCTCAATGTGTTCACATTCCTCGGGTTGGCGATGGCGAGATTGACCTTTGATCGGATTGGCCGCCGCTGGACGATTGTGATGGCGAGGGCCATGTTCTTCATCGGGCCCCTCCTTATGGGCTTGGCCCCCAACTATGGTGTCTTCCTGGTTGGCCGCTCCTTCGCCTGCCTCGGCGTTGCCTTCACCCTCTTGATTGCCCCTATCTATGTCACTAATGTACCTTACCTTCAGCTTCTAAATCTACTTCCTTGCTATACTCACTCATTTTCCTTTCTTTTTTTCCTAATTTTGTGGCATCTTTTTCAGTTTTTTTTATTTGTCATCAATTTTTGTCTTTTTCATGTTGAACTTCCATTATCATATATCATACATTCTTTTTGTGGTTGAGGTGTTCATCACCATTCGCGTCCTATACAGCAATCTCTCTAACTATTACTTCTCCAAACTTCAACTCTACTTTGGGTGGCGTGTTATGCCTATCGCGGGAGCAATCCCTTTGGTCAGGCTTGTCTCTGGAGTTCTCACCACGACGAAATCCCCTAGTTGCTCATTATGCAGGCCGTACTCTGGCTTGCCAATATCAAGAAGGCTACCGGCATACCTGAGGAGTGCAACATTGTCACGAAGGTCATACATTTCTTTTCCCATATTGCACGTGTATTGCATGTGCTACTTAATTTCAGATATCATCCACTTTTTTTATCCATTTTTTTAGCCAAGTAAGTTAATTTTGGATAGTGTCCATCGCACTTATTATTTCCTATCATTCTTATCTTATAATCATATATATTTGAAAAATGAATTCACAGGAAAAGGGAGGAAAATAAGGCACATAATTTTTTTTATTTTTATGTTTTCAATTTCTTTTTCTTCCTTTTTTTGGTTAAAATTTGTGAATAATGGTGATATGAATGGCATTTAATTATTATGTTCGTTATATTTCTTTTCATTTTTATACTATTTATTATATTTATTAATGGAAAATGTACCAGAAGAAAGCAAATTTAAAGTGTTTTTCCCGTCGGTTTAAGATGGTACTTCAATTTGGAGAACACATTACCGAATCTCTTTTTTTTATACTCAAGTTTAATAGCATAATCATAAATTGCCCGCACACCGTGCTTGGTTTATGCTACCTGTCGAAAAGATAGAACGATAATAGTGTTGCCAAAGGAAATTTCTGCTAATTAAGAATTGATTGGTTGGAATCTCAAATGTTTACAACACCGTGTTTGGTTTTATAGCATATCACGAATATTGCATGCGTTATGGGCTAGGTAATCTAGCATTAAAGAAACTCGTAAAAGTTCTGAATCACTATTAAATACAAATGAGGCAAGGGACCCTATATATGCAATAACCCCCTATAAAAAATTATAGATTTAATCTTGATCTCATGGTAAAGATTTCATCTCTTTATCTACCAACTACTTGCATTAATTATGAGTATACTCTAAAAAACGTGCATTGTCTATATTGCCGTCAATAATATTCTTGAATTTTCAAGAACCCTAGATCCTCATAAGCTTCATGGCTTTCTCGGTTATCTTGATCATTCGTGCTTCATTGTGCCTGAAAACTTCTAGATTGGGACACATGCCTATCAAGCTTCATTTAAAAAAGGGTTAATACCATGAAAAACCCTAAATTGGTACAGTTGTGATAATTTTACCTCAAACTATTTTTTTGACCACAAAAAATCCCAAACTGGTACACTTGTGACAAATTTACCCCGAACTATTTTTTTGACCACCAAAAATCCCGAACTGGTATACTTGTGATAATTTTACCCCAACTAATTTTTTAATATTATTATTTTTTTTTTCAAATTTCATTATTATTTTTTTATTTTCTTTTTTTTTCCTTAATATTCTTCATCTTCAACCTTTGGCCGATCGCCAGTCCGGCGACCGACCAAAGGCGAAAGCCAACAAGGTCGGCCTTGCCAGCAGCTAGCGAGGTCGGCCCTGCTAGCAGCTGGCTTGCCGATAGGGCCAAGCCCTTGCCAGATTTGGCGAGGCTCGACCTCGCCTAGCGCTGGCGCTAGGAGAGGCCGACCTCGCCATATCTAATGAGGGCTCGGCCCCGCTGGCGTTGGGGCAGGGCTTGGCCCTGCCGGCGTGCCCTTGCCAGCGGCCGGCGAGGTCGGCCTCGCCCAGCATTTGCGAGGTTGAGCCTTGCCCTGTAACGGTGAGGTTAGCCTCGCCAGCGGCCGGCGGGGTCGAGCCCTCGCCACAGGCCGGCGAGTTCGAGCCTCGCTAGCGGCCGGTGGGGCTAACCTTGCCGGCTTCCACCTCTAGCCGGTCGCTGGATTAGCGACTGGCCAAAGGTTGAAGATGAAGAATATTAAGAAAAAAAAAGAAAAAAAAATTAATAAAAAAATTCAATAAAAATAAAAATAATATTAAAAAATTAGTTGGGGTAAAATTGTCACAAGTATACCAGTTTAGAGTTTTGGTGGTCAAAAAAATAGCTTGAGGTAAATTTGTCACAAGTGTACCAGTTTGGGATTTTTTATGGTCAAAAAAATAGTTTGGGATAAAATTGTCATAACTGTATCAGTTTAAGGTTTTTCGTAGTATTAACCCTTTACAAAACCGCCTTAATAAAAGCTTTTCCTTTTTAAACTGTCAAAAAGGTACTTCACATCGTAATCAAACTGTTGAGAAAGATTGTTAAGATACACGTGTGAGTTATATTAAAGAAGTCCCATATCGGATAATTGATGTGGTGTTGAGCAGTTAATATATCCTTATTGGCCTATAACTCATTGGCTTATGTTTTTGAGTGAAAGTGAGTCAAATTGGATATGTTGACGCGTTCGGACTTGGGCTCCCTCTTGACGATCTCCCCTAATGAAGGTATGCCAATGTCTTGGTACCAGAAGTTATGAAGATTTATTTGAAGTTACCTCCTTATCTCGGCCGAATCATAAGCGTACTTAATTCTCTTTTTCTTCCATCTTTAACGGGTCCAAAATGTCAAAAATTGGAGCAATGTAGAATATTTGAAGGTAAATAAAGGGTCAAGGGAAAAAATGAACTACTGCATTTTCGAGCTTCTTTCCTAGCAGGCTGTGCATCTGTTTCTGCAGGTTGCTCATTATCAAGTGTAGCTATATTATCGGAATTGAGCAAAGCAGGAGCCAGTGATAGATTGCACCTCATCAAGTGTAGCTGTATTATCGAAATTGAGCAAAGCAGGAGCCAGTGATAAATTGCACCGGAGATTTGTCATCATGCTTGAGGAACTGGGTAACCTTGAAAGTAATCTTCCCTCTCTTGAAAGCTCGAGAAGCAATTGTAAGTTGTAACCCAAAAGAGGTAATTTATCACTTATTTGTGGAAGAATGAGCATGTCATTGCTGTCATTTATGGCAAGGTTGACTGGTGGAGTTGCTACCAGATCTTAAGCAACTCTCCCAAACGTGATGAACTTTGTGGATACAGTCTCATCTTCTGCTATTATATTCAGCTTGGACCGATGTCGTGTTTAACACAAACGACTGTTAATTATTACTTTTCATCTTTAGTAGCAAGGACTGTGCAGGATACGAAATGTCATAACCCAAGGATAGGAGCTAGGTTAGTCATACCATATTGGTTACACCAGATATTGGTGCCATCACTTTGAAAGGATTCTTTGCATTTGGAGCATGTTTTTATACCACCATCCTATTGTTGTGTCGATAACCTTGATCTTTGCTCGACATTTGAATTAGATATTCTCAAGTACATATAAGAATTGGAGTACGTTTAAGCAATTGAAAAGATGATGGCTCTAAAAAAATCAACATAGTTTGTGAAGGGAGCAAGGAAACAAAAGGATTGACGGTGACCAATGCCTTCAACTGGAGCTTTGTTTCTATTTCTCGTGAACATAGTTCTCATTTGGCTTTATGGCTTGGATCATAAGAAATCCCTGTATCGTATGTGAAACTTGAGTGGTGGCACTAGAATCAATCCACTAGGTATTATGAGGAACTTTCAGTAAAATTTGATTCAAAACATACTAAAGTACAAAACTTATCTTTCTTTTCAAACCAAGTTTTACGCTTCATGTAATCTTTCTTCAAGTGTCCAATTTTATTAAAAGTGACACTCAATAAGATTATGTTCATTTTTGTGGATTTGAAAAGCCTTAGAAGAGTCATTCATGTTATGTGATCATTTCTTCTTGCTCTTTCCAACTTTCATTTTGGAATTCTTTTAAGCTTCTTAATGACTAAAGAGATGAACAGAATGAGCCTTTTGATTCTTTATCCTTGTTTCCTCTTGAATAAGCATACTAGCCAATTCATTTACATTCCACTTATTCTTTATAATATTACAATTCATTTGAAATGACCCATATAATTCATGAGGCAAGTATGCACTGAACTAGAGAGTACACACATCCACGTCGATTCCCAAAATCCTTAATTTCGTTGCTTAGTACGTCATCTCAAGTACATGTTCATGAATGGTATGTGAATTATCATATTTCATGGTGGACAAAGTGCTCATTAATGTACCGCTAAGTGACTTATCAACAGTTTGAAAACGTTCTTCTACAAATTTTATAAATTTCTTACCACTGTTAGTTTTGGAAAGAGTAGTCTTTAAGTTGTTTGCAACTATCATTCGCGTAAACATTAAGCCTAATCTATCGATCTTTCCCAAGCTTTATGGAAAGATCTTTCACTATCGCTATTCACATCAGTGACAGTAGTCGCTTCTTCAACTTTAAATGCTAAATCAAGATCCAAGACACATAAGTGAAACTGGACTTGTTCACACCAATAAGAGAAATTCATTCCAATGAATAAAGGTACAGACGAAGCACGTGAATGAAGAGAAACATGTACTAATATTGCAAATATGCATGAAAACACTCATACATTAATGCTTTGAGAATATTACATAATTTGATTCAAATGAAGCAGTGCACATATATCATGGTTCTCTTTTATGTGATCCCACAATGTACAAACATACATTAAACCATAACAATGCTACTAACTTTTATTTGGTAATTATAAATACATCTCATTAAAATTTATTTGCTATCTATACCAACAAATCTAACAAAGATGGTGCCGAATGCCTCATTAAGTAAGATTAATAATGTCTATATAACTTTTATAGTTTCACTAACCATGAACGTCAATGGGGGCAAAAAAAAAATCAAGATTAGTTCCAAAAAATAAAGCAGAGTAATTTCTCATATTGACCACAATTGCCATGGTAAGTGAACTAGTGGCTCCTAATTATTTCAAATATTGCTCTAGGACTACAAATTGTAACAAATATAATTACATATATAAATTAATTACAATTTACTCGGAGAAAAATTTGAATCGTCTATCTACATATAATAAGTATTTGATTAATTACAGACATATACAAGACGATTTCTTACAACTGACCGTATAAAGTGATTTTCCCTGTAGAGATAGATCGTAGATAGCATGAGAATTCTCGGATTATCATTATCCAGTATCTTGGGTCCATCATACTTAGAACTATTTTTACGTTATATCTTTCCTCAGTTCCTACCTTAATTAGGAGTTGTTGAAGTTGACGAATATTTCAGGGACCCTTGTTTCTCACACCGGGTACGCCCACGTGAGTTTAGGGAAACTGAAGTGTTATCCGATGACATGTGACCCTTGCGTGCGGAATGCGGGGGTTCGGGGGCAGCGCTCCTGACACAGGTGTCTTGCTGCCCGGTCAGCAAGCGGGGGCTCGGGGGCAGCGCCCCCGAAACCTCAACGGGTTTGGGCTTTTATTTAAGCTGGCCCGTATGGTACGAGATTAAGAGAATTCGTATAGGCTTAGGTTTTGGGTCTGTTTGTGGCACATATATATTTTACTCGTTTTTTTTAATCATTGTAATGAGTTGAGTGATTGTAAACCGAAAATATAGTGAAATCTCTTTGCAGAATGTAGCCCTATTTGAGGGTGAACCTGGATAAATTCGTGCATCGTCTATTTTCTGTGATTTCTGCGTGATCGTTCTGTTTTCGGTTCTCGATACATCCCTTCAATTGGTATCAGAGTCGGAGTTGTTCGAGGAATTAGGATTTATTCGAGATGTCAGGAGGATCATGAATTGAAATAGAAAAGTTCGATGGAACGCGGTTTGATCTGTGGAAGATGAAGATGGAGGATCTTCTCTGTGATCCAGATCTTTGGTCTGTAATCGAAACGGAAAGGCCTGTTGCTACGCAACCTAGCGTCGCGATAGGCAAGGAAGCGGTGAAGGAAGCGGATTCAACTTCCAAATAGGCAGATCCAAAGGAGATTGAAAACTGGGATCGGATTGATCAGAGAGCAAAGGGGTTGATTCGGCTTTGTCTCGCGGACTCAATTCTAATGAATGTGACGAGCGAACCTACAGCCAAAGATTTGTGGCAGAAATTGGAGTCGATGTATCAAAGTAAGTCGTTGGTTAATAAGCTATTTTTGAGGAAAAAGCAGTATAATCTTTGGATGCATGAGGGCGACTCGTTTTCTACACATCTATATAACTTTAACACATTGATTAGTCAACTCGTATCAATCGGTGTTAAGTTCCAGGATGATGATAAGGCAATAACACTGCTCTGTTCATTGCCGAATTCATGGGATAATCTGATTGTGGTGATCGGTGGTGGGGATAAGGAATTATCGTATGAAAGTGTGTGTTCTGCCTTGTTATCGGAGGAGACACGAAGAAAGGGATCGGGAAATTTCGATAAAGAGGCATTGGCGGCTAGGGGAAGGCCAGCAGAGAAAACTCTGAATCAGAGAGGATCCAGATCCGAATCTCGTGGGTGATCGAAGAGTAGGGAGAGGAGGGTATAGTGTTGGAAATGTCAAGAGTGGAGCCATGTGAAGCGAGACTATAAAAACAAGTCAGTTTTTAAGAAAGAAGCTGAATCATCCTCGGGTAAAAAGGAGGTCGATGCAGGAGATATGTATTTGGCTGCTGCGTGTATGGCGCAGTCAGACAAGGATATATGGTTGATTGATACCGGTGCTTCATACCACATGACGCCTCATAGACACTGGTTTTATGAATATGAGCAATATAATGGTGGAGATGTCATGCTCGGAGATGATACTGCAGATCAAATTGTTGGGCGTGGCAAGGTGAAGCTGAGGATGAGTAATGGCACGGTGAAGACTATTCCAGACGTGATGCACATACCCTTGATGAGTAGAAATTTGTTATCAGTCGGTACGATGGCTGATTCGGAGGTTATTTTTAGTTGTGATAAGGATTCGTGCAAGATGACTCGAGGTTCTATTGTGATTGCACAAGGAGTCTGTTACGGGACATTATACAAGCTGCTCGGGAAAATAGTGACTATTGGTAGCGGGTTTATTTCTGAAGAGGCCAAGGAAGATGGACATGATACGTCCATGTTGTGGCATCAGAGGTTAGGGCATATTGGTGAAAAAGGACTATCTACCTTAGCTTCAAGTCAGATGGTAGAAGGAGTTTCAAAATGCTCTATGGGTTTCGGGTTCTGTGAACACTATCTTCATGGAAAACAGAACCGAGTTAGCTTCAAACACACTGGTACAAGAGCAACTGAGGTTCTCGAGCTGATTCACAGTGATGTCTTTGGACGTACTCCGACTCCATCTATTGGAGTATCCAGGTACTATGTATCGTTCATAGATGATTTTTCGAGATATAGTTGGATTCATTTTATTAAAAGTCAATTAGATGTATTCGAGAAATTTCGAGAATTTAAGGTTTTGGTTGAAAACTAATTAGGCAGGAAAATTAAGGTCCTTCGTATAGATAACGGAGGTGATTCCTATTCGGATAAGTTCGAGCAATTTTGTGTGGATAATGGTATTGCAAGGCAGAAGACGGCCCATATACGCCTCAACAGAATGGGATAGCCAAAAGATTAAATCGATTACTCATAGAAAAGGCAAGATGCATGCTGAGTTGGGCAAGTTTGGGGCCAGAATTTTGGGCAGAAGCTGTAGCCACAGCCAGTTATTTGAAGAACCACTCACCGACCTCATCAGTGAAGGATCATACACCATATGAGGCAATGTTTGGGAAGAAGCTGAGTCTGTCGTATGTTGAGGTGTTCGGGTGTGACGCATATGTTCATGTACCCAAGGAGAAGCGGGGTAAGCTTGACAACAAGTCTGAGAAGAACATATTTGTCGGATATAAGGAAGGGGTCAAGCGCTATAAGCTGTGGAATCCAGAATCAAAGATCATTGTATACAGCAGGGATGTTGTCTTCCGTGAATCACAATCCTAAGTTGGCACACAGAAAGGTGATGAGCCCAAGAAAGTAGTAGTGCTTGAAGAAAGTCCTAAAACTGAAACTGTAGAGATGGTTCCACAAAGCACGCTAGTAGAGTCTGATTTTGAATCGGACCAAGGGGACTCGGTTAATGAAGTCAAGGATGCAGATTCAAATGAAGACCCGAATACAGATAGCATGCCGGCTCTCAGGAGATCGACACGGGAAAGAAAGGTACCACTTTGATACTCACTTAGTGCTTTGAGTACGTTTCATGCTTTGAGCATTATCGAAAATGATCCTAGTTCTGTAAAAGAGGCGAGATCTATGGATGATGCGAATCAGTGGGAGCTCGCAATGATAGATGAGATGCAGTTGCTTGATAAAAATGAAACATGGAGCTTGTGTAAATTACCTAAGGATAGAAAGGCAATTGGGTGTAATGGGTGTTCAAGCGAAAGCTGAAACCGGATTGGACTGTAGAGAAGTACAAGGCTAGGCTTGTAGCCAAGGGGTACTCTCAGATTGAGGGAGTTGACTATGACGAGATTTTCTCTCCCGTGGCGAAGTTGACCTCGATATGGTTTGTTCTGTCTATAGCAGTTGCATATGATCTTGAGGTAGAACAGATGAATGTAAAGACGGCATTCCTTCATGGGGACTTGGAGGAGGAGATATATATGAGGCAGCCAGAAGGCTTTGAAGTAAGAGGAAAGGAGAATTTGGTGTGCAAATTGAAAAAGTCTTTATATGGACTGAAACAGTCACCGAGGATGTGGTACCAGAAGTTTGACACGTATATGCTTTAGCTTAATTTTGTGGGTTCAAATTCTGACCATTGCTTTTATGTAAAGACAACAGGCAATTAGTTTGTCATTCTCACGCTATATGTGGATGATATGCTGTTGATCGGGAATAGTATGAAGATGGTGAATTCCATGAAGAGTTTGTTGGCCAAAAAGTTTGAAATGAAAGACTTGGGGCCTGCAAATTTTATTTTGGGCATACAGATTAGGAGGGACCATGAGAAACGGAAGCTGTGGCTAGGGCAGGAGAAATACATAAAAGAAATATTGAAAAAATTCAATATGATAGACTGCAAGCCTATTGGTACCCCTATACCTTTAGGGACCAAGCTATTTGCGGAACAATGTCAAAAAACGGATGAAGAAGCTGAAGAGATGGCCCGAGTTCCATACGCCAGTGTAGTGGATAGCTTGATGTATGCTATGGTGTGCACGCGTCCGGATATAGCCCAAACAGTGGGACTCTTAAGTCGATACATGTCTAACCCAGGTAGAGAACACTGGAATGCGATCAAAAGAGTTTTCAGGTATCTTCGTGGAACTTTAAATTTTTCTTTATGTTTTGAAGGTACAGGGAATGGAAACATGCTTGATATCGTAGGCCATGTAGATGCTGATTGGGGTGGAGATATTGACAGTAGATGGTCCACTAGCGAATATGTTTTCACATTGTTTGGTGCTGCGTTGAGTTGGATGAGCAGGAGGCAAAGTGTGGTAGAGCTTTCTTCTACGGAGGCTGAGTATATGGCTCTTACTCATGCTGGAAAAGAGGCCGTATGGTTACTGCGGTTGTGCTTGGAGCTTGGTTTTGAGCAAGGTGCCATAGAAGTGAGATGTGATAATCAATGGGCTATTTATTTAGCTAAGAATCTAGCATTCCACTCGCGCACAAAGCACATTGATATACAATATTATTTCATCCGAGAAAAGGTAGAGAAGAAAGAGGTTCGGCTTGCAAAGGTCGACACGGTAGAAAATAGTTTTGACTTTCTTACTAAAGCCGTCACAGGTGCGAAGTTTGAATGGTGCTCTACTGCGATTGAATCGAAGAAGAATGATATTGGAAAGGCTCTCATTTGCGTGAAGTATCCACCAAGTGGGAGAATGTTGGAGTTGGCGAATACTTCAGGGACCCTTATTTCTCACACCGAGTACGTCCACGTGAGCTTAGGGAAACTGAAGTGTTATCTGATGACATGTGACCCCTGCGTGTGGAATGCGAGGGTTGGGGGGCAGCGCCCTCGACATGGGTGTCCTGCTGCCCGGTAAGCGGGCGGGGGCTCGGGGGCAGCGCTCCCGAAACCTCAACAGGTTTGGGCTTTTATTTAAGCTGGCCCGTATGGTGCGAGATTAAGAGATTTCGTATAGGTTTAGGTTTTGGACCCGTTTGGCGAACATATATATTCATTTTTCTGATCATTGTAACGAATTGAGTGACTGTAAATCGAAAATATAGTGAAATATCTTTGCAGGACGTAGCCCTATTCGAGGGTGAACTTGGGTAAATTCGTGCATCGTCTATTTTCTGTGATTTCTACGTGATCGTTCTATTTTCGGTTCTCGATACATCACTTCAGGAGTCACCCTCTTAAACACTACAGAAGACCGAGTCCTTGTGGAAATAGAATTGATTTCCGAGATGGAAGAAAAATCGCCACACAAAAGTCTATAAATACAGTCGGTCCTTCATTGACGTCAAATCTCCGTTTGTCTTCTGTAGTTTCGTCGAGATGGCGGGTGGTTTCGGCGTTGAAAGCGGCGGCATCACCAAGGATTATCCTGGGAAAGTCACGGGTTACGTTCTCATCACATGCATTGCCGCTGCCATGGGCGGATTGATATTCGGATACGATATCGGTATTTCGGGTATTACTCTTATTTTATCAGCCTTTTCTCTCTTTCATCGTTCTCGTCAAAAACTCAGATTTTATCGCGACTAAGATTCTCTCTCGTGAATTCTGCACTTAGGCGGCGTGACGTCCATGGCTCCGTTCCTGAAGAGGTTCTTCCCTACTGTGTACCGGAAGGAGGCGTTGGACAATTTGACAAATCAGTACTGCAAGTTTGATAGCTTCCTACTTACGACATTCACGTCGTCGCTCTACTTGGCGGCACTCATGGCCTCCTTCGGCGCATCCAAGGTGACGAGGAGCTTGGGTCGGAGGTGGTCCATGTTGCTGGGTGGCACGATCTTCCTCTGCGGCGCTCTCATAAATGCCGCCGCTCAGAACATCGCCATGCTGATCATTGGCCGGATTCTGCTTGGCATCGGAGTCGGCTTCGCCACTCAGGTAAAACTCATTAATTACTGCGCTATTTTTCCAAGTTTTCGTTATTCATCGTATCATAGGTTACATGTATATTACATGCGTGTACGTGTGCTTTTGGCCCTAAAAGGCATCATTGTTTTCGCTGACTTGGACTCGTTGTTACTTGAATTTCATAAGTTTTGCTTGTGAAAAGATGACTAATTGCTAGATTCACTACTGGATCTCTCAATAGGCCATACAAATCCTATATTTAATATATTAAGTTAATTTAAAATTCCCATATTTTTCCTAATGAAAAAGAACTAATCTGGTTAAATCATTGATTATCTTGCTGTTGTGCCTGCGGAGTCGAGAGGTTTAGTTTAACCTTGTTTCCTCTCAAGTAAACAAAACAAGAATTATCAACGAAGTAACGGTCTGAGCGAATTTTCTCGAAATCTTGATGAAGAGATGGATGATAAGTCCCATAGACTTTCAGTTCCGTTTAATTATTTATATGGACTTTAATCAACTGTGATTGCATAATTGGAATTATGAGTTATGTTCGAGATTGCAATAAAATTCGACCTAACTCAACATGATGTGTGTAATCGAAATTCACAGTCCGTGCCGCTCTACGTGTCGGAGATGGCGCCATACAAGCACCGCGGCTCGCTCAATGTGCTCTTCCAGCTGTCCATCACGGTGGGCATCCTATGCGCGAACGTGGTCAACTACTTCACCCAGAATATGGCCAATGGCGAAGGGTGGCGCGTGAGCCTCGGCGGCGCAGCGGTCCCTGCGCTTATCATCGGCATCTCGGCCTTCTTCCTCCCCAACACCCCAACTCCATCCTCGAGAAGGGCAATCCCACTAAGGCGGCACGCGGGAGATGCTGCGCCGCGTCCAGGGGGTATCTGACCACGAGGTGGAGGCCGAGTTCAGCGACATCGTGGAGGCGAGCGAGGCGTCCAAGGCCGTGAAGCACCCGTGGAGCAACCTCAGCAGGAGGAAGTGCTGGCCACACCTGGTCATGTCGGTGCTCATTCCAATGTTCCAGCAGCTTACTGGGATCAACGTGGTCATGTTCTACGCACCGGTCCTGTTCATCACCATCGGGTTTGGGAACGATGCATCGCTCATGTCTGCGCTTATCACTGGCGGCGTCAATGTGGCCGCAACATTCATCTCCGTGTTTGGGACTGATAAGTGGGGACGTCGCGGGCTCTTCTTCTGGGGTGGAGGGTTGATGCTCATCTTTCAGGTACAGAATCATCTTTAGACTCATTATACTGTTTACTAGGTTTCTTCAACTATCCATTCCTTATTATCTCATCCGACCATATTTGAAATGTCCTATCCCTATATTCTGCGATTAATTTAACCGGTTGTGATTGCACAGGTGGCGGTGGCATCCCTGATCGGCTGGAAGTTCGGCGTGACGGGCCAAGTGGACAACCTCCCCGGGTGGTACGCAATGGTTGTGGTGATCTGCATCTGCATCTTCGTGTCCGCCTTCGCCTTCTCGTGGGGGCCGCTGGGGTGGCTAGTGCCAAGCGAGATATTCCCCCTGGAGATCCGGTCGGCCGCTCAGAGCATTGTCGTGTGCGTCAACATGTTCTTCACCTTCCTGGTCGCGCAGATCTTCCTCACCATGCTCTGCCACATGAAGTTCGGCCTCTTCATCTTCTTCGCCTTCTTCATCACCCTCATGACTGCCTTCATCTACTTCTTCGTGCCCGAGACAAAGAACATCCCGTTTGAGGAGATGTCCCGAGTCTGGGAGGAACATTGGTACTGGAAGAAGTACGTGGTCGTAGATGGACCGCCGTTGCCGGAGGAAGTTTAGGCACTTGATTTTTCCCTAAAGTTTTAGGAAATAATTTGACTATACTTTTTCTCATTCTTGCAGTTGCAGTATGTTAGGTTTGATTAGGTTGCATGCTTTCCTGAAACCAGGTTTTGCATGCAGATTTTTTTTGTCGTTGAATAAGTACGACGGGTTTAGGTTTATTGATTCTCTTTTACTAACGCTGGCAATAATAACGTTAATATTCATTGGACAGCTTTGCCATTATTGATTCCCTTCTTTTCTTCGTAAATTTGTTCCTTGGGTTTATTGCTGATAATTATTAAAAGTATTTTAGTTGAGCCTGTGAAATCGACATAAATAGAGATTAAATCCTAGACATCTATAAAATTTAGTATTCATCTGAGATGAATATAAAGTTTGATTAATCAAGTACCCTTTTTCTTGCGAGGACCGCATGAGCGCCGTGCAGAGTTGTACTTTTTCACGGTTGAAGAACTAGATATCCTAAATTGATTGAATTGATTGAAAAATTCATTATTTTTTTGTGGCTGCTTGAAGATCAAATAGTCGGAGCATATTGTGAATTTACATGAATCAATTTGTCAACAAAGATGGTCCTAAGTGCCACATTAAGTAAGATTAATCATGTCTATATTACTTTTATAGTTTCACTAACCACGAGCCTCAATTGGGGCAAAAACTAAAATGAGATTAATTTGGAAAAATAAAGCAGAACAATTTCTCATATTGACCACAGTAGTCATGGTAAGTGAACTAGTTGCTCCTAGTTATATTCAAATAGTGCTCTAGGATATAATTACATATATAAACTAATTACTACTTACTCAGAGAAAAACTTGAATAATAAATTTTATTGTCTATTTACTTATAAGTATTTGATTAATTAGAGACATATGCAAGACGATTTCTTATAAGTGACTGTAATAAGTAATCTTCCCTGTACAGATAGGCTTGATCTATTAATTGATGCATTTAACTGCTTCCTCTCTTCTACCACCGGCTATCACTGGTAAAATTTGCCAAGAATCTCCACCAAGAGGGACTGTGATGCCACCAAATGGCTTCTCTTCCAATATTGAGTCTTCACTCTTAAGTAGATCTTTCAATGTACAATCAAGATCCTCCAAACCATTTTCATGATTCATCGGTGCCTCAAAACTTGTCTTCTGAATCAATTAAGCAAGATGAAGGTCTCTTTCTATTTCACATGGAGAACTCTCATCTATTTCTAGAGATATTTTCTTGTCAGATCTAATCCTTGATGTTAGTGTTTTCCAATGGAAGTCTTCACAGTTCCTCCATGGCCATGCACAAAAAACAATCTGCCTTTACAATTTTCCACAGAATCTATAACAGCATCATAAATAGTTCTATGGTCATGGTTCATTGGTTGTATGAACTCTGAATGTTGACTCGGAAGTTTCATTTATATCACAAGACAACTCTTCTCTTGATAATCTACTACTTACGTTCTCTACCAGCGACATGTCAGGCATAGGAAGTTTCGACTCTGCAAGTGAAATTGCATTTCGGATAAATATTTTTCAAGCTCAAATAAAACATGATTCTCAAGATGCTCCCGAGGAAATTTCATATTAGGAATGTTCATGATGTTCCTCATTCTATGTACGATATCATTTCCCCGTATATTCACACTCCCACAACTTAGCTGGGTCTCCAACATTAAAAATGCAGCACTAAAGTATCAAAGAGTTTGTCTTAGTTCAGGAGGTGTACCCCATTCAGCAGTTCTTCATTGCTTAATGCCATTCTCTATCATTACCAAGTGAACCTACGGCCTAAAATGGAGATTGGTATGTGGGGTGTATACCACCATGGACAGTTTTCATGTCATAAAAAATTGCATGCAACTCTAACGATATTCAGTAAAATTCTCATACATTGACCTTTCTTTCTCCTTGTCCAAATCGTTTCTTCATGACTCCAGACCCATTTTATGGGGAAATCAGTATATAAGTCAGCTCACGTGCATTTGAAAAGTTCTTATCAGTTTCCATCCACTCCGGGAAAGTTATTTGGTAACATGAACTCTGTTCAAGACATTTTCAAGATTTTCTCCACTTTGATGGGTCACCTTGTTCATGAATGGTAAATGCAGAGCTAATCTTTCCACAGCAAGCTCTCTATACTGAAAAATATGCCAAATGGGTTGATTAGCAGATATATATCGACAATCTAAGTAAGTTTCTATTTCAATGACTTTGTTAGTTCTAGACTCTCCTGGTTGAGTATTTGTCATAATATTAGCTTCCAAAATTGCTCTTTTTCTGTCAGGGCCTTTATTAATATATTTAACCAATTACCTTATTAGTCTCGATGTCTTGCACCATTCTATAATAATGTGAGCATTATATTGCACAAACATAACAGACTATCCGATTGAACTTCCTTTTTAAGAACAAATCTCCCATCATCTATTCTCCTATAGTTAGGAAAACCACTTGAATCAATTGTTGTTTTGGCACAAAAGGTTTTAGGAAAATGTTTCGAGCAATATCCTTTAATCAGACACGGTGAACCAGAGTTCAATGATCCGCAAGGACCATGAGTCATGAACTGTGAAACACATTCATACGCAATTAGGCCGTAGTTGTGGTTGTCGAATATTCATTTTCTGTTGCAACTAAAGCAAAATGTGAGCGTGCAGCTGTCTGTTTTTCTTTAGTTCGACCATGTAGACAACTACAATAAAAGAACGATAAGATAGTAAACTCTATTAGTAGAAGAAACCATACTACACTGTTAAAAACTACATGTGCATTTCTTACCTGCGGTTACCACCCCAAATCGTTGGCTTTCTTCTGAATCTGATATCAAATGAGCGAGTCTCATCTTGAATACTCTACTGACAATATCATGCCTTTACCACGCAACATCAATTTCAGCTCACCTTGCATTGCAATTGAATGTTATGAGTAGGGTAGTACTTCCGAAGGACCTACAAACCCTCATTACATATCGATAATTTTGAATCACGTATCTTGAACCAGCTGCAAATCTCGCAGGTAAGATCATTCGTTTTCAAACAGCACCTCCATCTGCATCACTCCTGAAAACTGTATTTCTGATACCTTAATTTTGGATCTTAGATTCTTGTGATATCTCCTAATGTATTCTAACTTTTCCTCCGCAATGGATGTAAAGGCATCAACACTATATATTGCTGAAACAATCTTCCAAAGCCCTCATAGGTTCGGTTTGGACCAACTATACGTAACTTTCATTGAAGGATAGCAAATTTCTTTAAGTTATGATAAGTTTGGGTGGACCTATTACTTGAAACTTTCTTTTTAGTATCTGAGGACTATTCTAGCAACTTTATGTGAAACTAGAGCTAGTAACTTTTCTTGACGACAGTAATTAGCTTCAGAATTCTCAACTCGAGGGTGTTATCCCTCAATAATACTGCAATTACACCACAATTCTCGTCAAATAGTTGTAACCGATAGTAACTTAATAACTGTTCCTCGACCAATACAGTTCCCTTGAAACCTTCGTAACTTTTTTTGACCTTAGCGTTGGTGAATTCCCTTTACAATAGTAATTTTGCTTCACAATCCGTAGTTATATTAGTTTTCCAATGAAATAGTGTCTCTCTTCGAATAGCCATAAGTGATAGTACCTATACTTAGCAATAATTCTTTAATGGAATCCTGGTGACTTTGGTTAAACATAAGAGTTACTAACTTTTGTTCCTGAATTGACTCGATAGATATCCATTGGTCTTTCATTCGATTTCTCTCTTTCTCAACGCGTTCTGCATGTGTTCATTATCCTTTTATGTCCTATACCACGAGAGAGGAAAAGCTAAAGATTCGAAGAAGGTAAGTGCCGGTAAAGGTATCGGACTTCTGCTGTGTGCTCCTAACGCTAAGTAGGCTCTAACTTTTTTCAACTTAATAATTTGCTTATTCTATTTAGTCTCAAGAAAGTTAATGGATTTTTTTTTATGATCCTGGGGCACGGTCTCGGAAACCCAGCTACCTTGAAGCCTATGACACACCTTACAAGCCTCATAAACCGATTAAATTCAGGCCTTTGACACGTGTAGATGGCCTTGAATCCGAGCGATTGACACATCGTTAGTGAGATTTGAACGAATAACCTGAGTTGGAAAATCCCCTGAGACCTCATCTAACCATGCCAATCTTGAGGTGCAAAAGTTAAATGGATCTTTAACACACTTGGGGCCCCTTTGTTCATTTAATTGGACTTTTTTAAAGATTGTCATACAAAGATAATCATCAAATTATTAGGGGTGGGGGTGGGGGGGTTGGGGGTGTTTCAAAATCGAAAGTTTCGTGGGGTCAAACTAATCAATTAAAATAACCAGTACGTTAATAAATAAGAGAGAAAACCGAAATCACTACTCATGATGACAGATTGCTTGAGGAAACAAAACCTCCCATAAGTGGAGCATATGCTATAAAAGTGTATCGAGTATTATTGTCTCAAGTTTTCCATCGTGCTGTCTCATCCTTCGAGATAAAGATTAGGTCAAATTCAAAATGGGGATAACGAATACACATCGTGATAGATATAACTCCATTTAGATGGTCGGCAAATTTGAAAGTCAAGAAGCTCCATGATACAAGCTGTAGAAAGCTTTTGCCAACTCCTGATACAATCGACAGACGAAACCCCCAGAATGGCCGACCAAAAACACCTCGAAAGTCCGAGGGGGTCCGGGAAACTTAGTCGGAGACCAGGGTTCCCCGCCCCGGAAAGCCGGTGAAAAAAGGGTGCCATGGACCACCCCATGCTTTGCACAGAAAGCAAGACACGTATTGACGTGATACAATAATAACTCCCAATAGCCGGAAACCAAAACACGCCCCTCTTCCCTCGGGTATCGTGCTACGCAATTATTCTGTTCGATCAACTCAATCGCATAACAAGAAATTATCGACACGGGACGACGGTCTCTTGAGGTCGGGAAAAGAGAAGCAGTGAAACCATACTTGAGCCCTTGAGATGGAGCGAACTTATGGACAGGCTTTAGAGTGTATATTCGAGAAAGTTTTTGAGTTTTGCAAGAATTTATCATTTTGTATTCTATAATTCTAAAAGTACAAATTTGCATCTTGAGCTCGGCAGAGTTGTAAATTCATTTAAAAAATCTTGTCATTTCTCTTTACAGAAGTACCAATATTCTTCCTTTACAATAAGTTGAGGACTGATTGGCCAATTTTCTCCCTTTTTTGGCATCCATTTAACCATAATCTAGGAAATCCTAGTAGTCCCTATTGTCATAATCTATTCTGGTTCTTAATTATTCTGTCTCTCTCTCTCTCTTCTCGTATCGCGTCATGCTTGGGCAACCTCAACCCAATTAGGTCGACATTTGTGCCATGGCTAGGGTTGAGCAAAAAAGACCGAGAGCCGGAAAGCCCAAATCGGTCTGATTTTTCATGCTCGAATGGGCTCGGGCCGAGATTTCATGCTTGTTCTATGTTTTTTTTCTAGCTAGCTGATTCCTTTAGGCTAGAGAGACCGGAAAAGACCCAGATTGGCCGAAATTGATTTTCAATAAGAAAAAAATCTTAGAAATATAAACTATGCAAATATATGGCATAATACCCAAAAAACCTCCAACTTTAGGTCATGTCCCAATTCTAGCCTGAACTTTTTTTTTGTCTCATAAAAAATCCTCAACTTTATGTCCAGTCTCAATTCTATCATAAACTTTTTTTGTCTCATTAAAAACCCTTAACTTTAGGTTCAATATCAATTTTACCCTCAAATTTTTTTTATCTCATAAGAAAATCCCAACTTTAGGTATAGTTTCAATATAACTCTAATTTTTTTGTCTTACAGAAGATCACAAACTTTTACTTGAGTCCAAAATCTGCTCTCCATTAACCCGTCGTCAAAATCGCCCTTAGGGATTTTGTGCTTGTCGATCTCTTGTGCTTGGAAATGTTTCATCTCTTGCGATTGGAGAGCGCTTGGGACGCTCGAACAGCTTATGCTTAAGAGTTTTCCATCTCTCAGTTTGTCAATGAGAAATTTTGGACGGAGGTTAATGAGGGTAGATTTGTGACTCAAGTAAAAATTTGTGGTTTTTTATGAGACTGTAAAAATTTTAGGACAAAATTGGGATTGAACCTAAAGTTTGGGATTTTTCATATGATAAAAAAAAGTTTAGGATAGAATTGAGACATGACCTAAAGTTGAGAGTTTGTTAAGGGACAAAAAAAGTTTATGGTAGAATTGACACTTGACCTAAAGTTGGAGGTTTTTTATGAGACAAAAGGTAAAATTGTGATAAAAGTTAAATTTGGAGGTTTTTTATGGTATTAGGCCGAAAATATATAATAGAAAGTATACTATTTTTTTTTGGTAAGGAAAAGTATACTATTTATGCTCCAAACACTTCAATAAAGTCGTAAATAAGTTAAAAAAACACAATTTAGATCAATTAAACGAGCATTAATGTGCCAATATGTGTGTAATTCGAAAAAGTGACCGAAATTATTAAAAAAGTGATGTTTCAAACCGAAAGTGTAATTACTAATCCATTTTGAATTTTCCCAAAAAAAGCGAGGGTAGGCTCGAACTGGCTTGGCGCCAATCGGTTTTGTTCGGTCAAGTACTTGTCTTGTATGAACGGTCCATGCCAAAAAATGCCTTGAGGCTTGGTCCTTGCTCAACCCTAGTCATGACCTTGAATCAAAGTCATGGACGCGATGGATGACTTCGTTGAGCTTGTTATCGGCCACGGTGATCTTGGATCGAGGTGCTCAATGTCCAAGGTTGCGATTGCTACGACGCCCCCGAAACGAGGTCTAGGGGGTGTGTAACAGTGATATGAGAGTAAGGGTTCTTGAGAAGCATTCCATTAGGGAGAAGACATTCTAGTCAATTCAGCTTTGCACAACATGGTCGGGGGAGTAAAATTATGGAGGACACAAAGTGACAAAACACACTGAAAACTCGGGTATATGCTCTTGAAGTTTGGATAGGTCCGGCGTTCATTGCTCGGAGGAAAGAAGGAAAGACAGAGCTCAGAGTTCCCAGCTGTTGTATATGACAGTGAAGTTTCACTGAAACAGACAAGGTTTCCCCCACGAAGCTATTCAAAGTCAAGCACCTAAAAACAGGGGCGAGCAGCGACGCCAACTTAGGGACAGCGCCAGGGGTCCAAGTCTTCTTTCCTCCCCTCCCTCTCTCTTCATAAGTTCTCCTCCAATGTCAGAAACTGTATTGATTGACGTGAGCTTTTTAAGGTACAGCCTCCATGATGTTGTCGAAGAAAGATGAGCACACGTTGCGGTGATCTTTGGCGCTTAGCTTCTGAATTTTTTGACTTTTGTGTTCATCGTAAGAATGACGCGTGGCTTTCTATAGCGGGAAACGCCCTAAATTGTCACGGAAATATTAATTTTAGGGCGGCGCTATTTTTACCCCCTTATACAATTAATTCACTTCATTTTTTATTGGAAAGGTAAAATTATCCTTAATGATTCAATTGCCTTTTAAAGAACGTAGCCCCAAATCAATTTACTTTCTTTATTTTATTTTATTTTCATTTTTTATTTAGGATATAGTTACGATAATTAAATAATTCATGTTTTTGTTTTTTTTAATGGGTAATCCGTATATATATTAAAGGCACAATGTTTTCCTTTATATTTTTGGATTTTACTTCTGTAGAAATAAGTTTTGTCAAGTAAACAAGCGATGGTGATATAACAACAAAAGTGAAAGTTCATAAATAAATGATCTTGTTAAAGAAGTGTCTATGTTAAAAATTTTCTAGATTTTACTTGACAACGTAGAAAAGAATTAGGTTTATTAGAAAATTTTCTTGTCAACAAAAGTAATTTACGAAAGTGATTGATTAAAATTAATCAATTTTGTATTTTTTTTTGGTCGGACCAATCAATTTTGTAGTTGATTGCCCAATTCTGATTAGAATTGAAATTCTTATTTTTAGGGTGATCAATTCCACTATGGCTAAAAGACTCATTTTTATAATGTTTTGACAATATTAACCCTTATGGTCCTACCTTTTTTTAGCATTCTTCAGTTGCTTTTGTTCTTTTTCTTTTCTCTCTTGACCACTTTCCTTCTTTTCATTTATGTCTCTCTCTTCTCTCTCTTTCTAAAACATTCCTCTCCTCCCAAATTTGTAGAAATCACCTCCTCACCCAACTAGTCCTCTTCCATCTCCATTTCTTCAACTCAAAGCTCAACCGTAAATAAAAAAACCCATCCCATATCCCTTCACTCCCATTCCATCCCTTTCGCTATGTGTTATTCGTTATCCCATTTCGCATCAATCTCTTTCATTGATCAATCACGAAGACAAGAAAAAAACCCCATTAAAGATTCAGATCCAGGAGCTCCCAAAACCTCATCAAGTTCATTAGCAATGTCTGCTTCTGCGTCTTTGTCTTCTTGGTCCTAATTGTCACCATCATCGCCGATTCGCCATCACCTACCAGCCTCTAAATACATGGTTCAATTCTTCCCCCTCTCACTAAGTTGTTTACGCAAATCGAAAATGTGACCGGCAAGGATTTGCCTCTCTTTGCCCTCGTGGTCTCTCCTACTTCTGCATTGATCTCAATTACGGGGCTACCACCGCCGGTGATTGAGAGGACTGAAGAGGTGATTGCGAACTCAACTCTCAAGTTCGAGCCCTTATGCGATGAGGTGGCCCCGTTGCCCCTCAATTGGTCAAATCCCGATGTTTCGATAGGTGTTAAGTTCAATGCGGGAGCCTTTAGGTCTACTATATTCATGGGTATCAAACTCCAGTTAACGATTGAAGAACCGATGAGTGCAACACGTGGCGTGGACGATAGGTGAAAGCGAAAAACCACAAAAGAGAGTGTTCTTTTTTTTTTTTGATAGATACCACCAAGGCTTGAACCATGACCAAAATTAAGAGGGAATGGAGAGAAGTAACGAAGAAGGAGGAAAATGGGACTCACAAGAAAAAATAAAGAGAAAACAAGCGGAACATCACAACCAAACAAAAAAAGCATGTTTAAAAAAGATGGGACCCGCAAAGGTTAATATTGTCAAAATACTATGATGAGGAGTTTTTTAGCCATGGTGAGAGTGGAAAAAGTGCGTCCCTATTTTTATTGGGTTATTGTTTTTTTCTCTAATGCTATTTTCCCCATTTTCTGGTAGAGAAAACCGAAGCTCCTTTTATAATTGAAAGTGTGGAGGATGATGGGTTTGTCATCATAGATAGAAAATAGAGGATGACGGGATGTATGGAAGAAGAAGAAGGAACGGGAGGCGTAGTAAGAAGAGAATATCCTATAAGAGAGAACAAAGAGACGATTTGCAAGAGCGAAGAACTGAGACATCAAAGGCGTGAAAAGAAAGAAAGAAGAAATAAAGTGGAACCCCTAAGAAATAAAAAATAAAATAAAACGTTGACCAAATAATAAAAAAAGATCACTTTTGTAGAGTTGTACCAGAAATGGTAGGCCCCACTAGGGATACTCTCTGTCATAATACAAAAAAAAAGGAGTGCTTAAACTAAAAAAAAAGTGAAAAAAGTGCGGCCCTAAATTTATAGTTAAACTGAATGTATTCATTAGATTCTCTTCACCTTTATTTGTGTTTAAGTTATTTTTAAGAATGATGGTTTCCTAGCACAAGATAACTAATAAGAAATATACAACTCTTCAACAGAGTAGCTAGTTGGCTATCCGCCAAGTAAACTATTTTATTGGAAAAGATGGACACCAATTTTGTCGTAAATGGGAAAAATAACAAAAAAGGAACAAACTAAACAAAAAGAAGGAAATAAAAAAGGTAAGAAATAAACTTAAACCAAAAGTAAGCCCTATATTTGACCATAGTTTTCGTTGTGCTGGTAGAATTATAATTGAAAAATTTTAAGTTCCCAAAGCTTGCTAAAGCGGGATCCTCCGCGGATGATGTGGTCAATTCAATGTGGTAGGAGGTATATGCAGTAAAATATGGGGTAAAAAAAAATGCTCGAGCCTTTATTATATACTACTTATTTTGTTTCGGATAAATTCAAACGTGATTTAATGTGTCGGAATGTTTGAAGCTCATCAGAATGCTTTCTCGAGCTAGACTCATACTGTTTGATCAGCCAGATGCTTGAATAGTTGTTTGAACAATGAGTTACATCTTTGGCAAATCATACATGTATAATTTTAGCAGTTAGTATAGCCCACGAAACAATATTACCTTTTCCATCATAACGAGCTATACTTTGCTTCAAGCCAAGGTTCTTGCTCGATTCTGACTAATCGAGTCGTATTTCCCTTGCTGTGAAGGAGTTCATCTAGACAATTTTTTTGTGCATTAGACTACCCATCATCATTCTTTAGTAGCAAGAGAGTCTGAGCCGGCGGGAATTGATGGAATGATTTTCCATGCAAAATGCATGTAACGAGAGCGAGGGCTCAAAGGGACCACAACGCGAAGGATAGAGTTGTGAGTCAGTGTCGTTTAGGCTCAATTATCGGCTATGATGATTGCATTCAAAAGCTAAGTATGGAAACCACTCAAAGTGGAATGAGATAGTGCAAATCCATGCAAAACACGGTTCCGCAAGCTCCCCCATCTACCCTTGATTTGAGAGAGAGAGAGAGAGAGAGAGAGAGAGAGAGAGAGAGAGAGAGAGAGAGAGAGAGAGAGAGAGAGAGAGAGAGAGAGAGAGAGAGAGGTGGCGACGACGGCAGGGTATAGCAACAACGGGCCTATGACGGAGGAGTGCGGGTGCGATAAGGAGCAAGCGGCCACTAGAGGGACACCGGAAGCTCATGTAGAGGAGCGGAGAGAGTTACGGCTCTAGGAATTTGTTTATAAATTCTCATAAAGCATCGCCACCGACTTACCTCACAATTGCAAAGGATCTCAATGCTGGGTGATGGCTTGTCCGAAAACTTAAACTTATAACAAAGTATGGCAACACTTTCACATTTTTATACAACTTTAGAAATAATAGATTTAGTTGATTTTCCAATGTGAAAACTCGTCAAAGACACATGGAAATGACGGCTAGTAAATTTCCTCACCAACTACGCGAATGGAAGCTGAAGCTCCCTTAAAGTCGCACTTACAAATCTCTTTACATAGTGATTATCTCTTTGTGAGGTATAACCATATAGAAGCTTGCAAAATAGTTTCATGACATTATAAAAGTTAACCTTAAGCAAGTTTCGAAAGTAAATTACCGGTTAATAAGTTTTGCAAGAATACAATAATATATGATATTATCTCAATATCATACATTAATCGGCCTCATTACAATACCTAACATTGCTAATACAATTCGTCATCTATCAAAGGGTTTGATAACTTCAAATATTAGATATTCTCTCGAAAAAACATGAAAAAAAGGAAAAATCGTGTGACTCCGACCTCAGAGGTTAATTTAGCACACAGCAACCTTTCGTATTCATAAGTTTCATTCAAGTACAAAATTCTGCAATCAGAAAGTGCAGAACCCCAGCAAAAGTCAATATAATCAGTCGTCTCAAGTCCCGAAGCCTCTGACCAAAAAAAAAAAAAGTCCCGAAGCCCAGAAAAACGTGACTGAACTGTAGTATGTTTTCTTTCCATGCAGGCAAACGTACATTTCAAAACGCTCGTTTTTCTCACTCTATGCCATTTATGTCCACAAATGCATGAGATTTTCAACAAAAGACAGGATTTACAGCAGTTTGGTCGGTGAACCAGAGTGGTACAATCTGTCAAATCGCAATTGGTTTCTTAGATAGAATTTCATATATGGGTCGCATGCTTTTGTATCGGATCTCACAAGAAAGGTGTGAAGAGAGATCGAAAAGATGATTTGCGAGATCCGTTTGACGCGTTTGTTACCGATGTCTTCTCCATGTTTAAGACACCAAATCATGCTTTAGATTGCATTTGATTGTCTGTCTTGTTTTCCCAAAGGAACAATAAAGCCCTCTTGACTCTTATTAGAGATTCTTCCTAATGAAAGATGATTAAGATTGGAAGTTGAATGCTTATCACAAGCAAAATTAACCGAAGATGACGGTATAATCATGAAGTGTTCATTCTTGTAAATTGAGACGTTCTAGAGAATTTTAATCTTGAGGATTCGATGCAGGGCTCATTAGAAAATGTTTGTGTGTGTCCAACGCCTTTTGTAGTGGGCTTGATCAACGTCGTCTCATGTCCTTACATCATCCGCTTGACATTTTATCATCTGTTCTTGTATTTGTATGATGAACATCACTCGTCATACTTAGAATTCAAGATTTTATCGGTCTTTAATTGCCACATGCGTCTCGATCTTACTCGATGAACTTGCTAGCATTTTCACCATAAAGCCCCTTCCATGCATTCATCCATTCAAAGCTTATAGAATTTGATTTTTCTACTGACCTTAGTGTGCTTGCCGGTTAGAATTAATTTCTTTTCCTCTCTAGCATAAAGCTATTTAGCATTTACCATCACGTGAATTGTGTGGTTTTTCTTTTCTGTTCATTGATTTTGAAGTGATAATTTATGCTAATTGAAGTTGTGATCGGCAACAGCAACCTAGAGGAAAATAAAGAAAGCATTTTCAAAGAAGTGCTCTAAAGTCCCTCTCTCAATGGTAAAAAAATGTTAGAGATAATTAGGGATTTCTCTAAGATAATTTTTTATGCTAGAGATATTTGATAATTCTATTGATTTTCAGTTTCTCTCAAGATTGCATGTATATCTCTCTTTGATGGTGCATATTTTGATTAATATATTATCTTAGATAATCATTTGATAAAACCTATAAATAAGCTCATGTTTTGTTCTTCAATGCACACGCCTTTCTCCACAGGCACCCTCCGCATCAGATACCTAGGTGTCCTCCTTGTTACCAGAAGGCTCATGTACGCGGATTGCAAGGGGTTGACAGAAAAGATCTTTAAAAGAATAGAACGATGGGGTGTGAATCATATCAATTATGTGGGACGACTCCAGTTGACCAAATCAATACTTATTTCCATTTGCACTAACTGAATGCAAATGTTTCTACTCCCAAAGCAATCTATCTTTGAGATTGAGAAGAATATTCGACACTTCCCATGGGTTGGAAATACATATATCGCATAAAGTTGCATAAAAGTAGTTTGTTCACCTAAAAATGAAGAAGGACTAAATCTACTCGATCTAAAATTATGTAACAAAGTATTACTAGGTCGCTTGTTATGGACCCTCTTCAATTATCCTTCCTCTTGCCTACGGAGTAATGGGATTTACGGCATGTACTTCAATTATGCAACTTGACATTAAAGGCAATATGGCTTGGAGTTGGAGATGTCTTCTGAAGTTGAGACTCGCTCTAACCTCAATCATCTCTAGCTCTAGATACTGCTACAAAGAGGTATATCATGAATTCAGACAACTGGGACCAATTGTGGAGTGGTGCAATTTGATATGGACTAGCGATATTAGCAAACATAATTTTATATGCTGGTTTGCCTATAAAGATAGATTAACGATAGCAAAGGTCATATCACGATGGAAGTATATGGTGAAGTAAAGATGGAACTTATTTATTCTTTGAGTGTAACTGGATTGAGAGTATACGGTGAAGTATCCTCAAACAGAATGGTTTCTTACGTTCTTCAGGAGGATAGGATTTTGAACTTCATTGGATGATAAGAGCCACAAAGGGCAACAATTTGGTAGCGCGGCTCCTCAAGGTATCCTTCTTAGCGACCATATATCGTATTTGCGCAGAGCACAATCATAAACGTTTCCAAAATAAGTCAATTGAGATGCATTTTCTTTGGGCTAGGATAGATATAATTGTAAGAGATAAGGCTTCACTTTTCCAGAATTGTAGACCCTCCTAGACAAATATGTTTTTGGCAACTATATGGAGGCTTCGTACCTCCATATTCTCGCATAATTAGCTTTGTTTGTAATGTTGGGAGATGCTTCTAAGCTTTTGTACTTTATTAGAAATATATTGTCTGATTTTGAGTATCTTATATCATAATCTCGTTATTTTGATTTTGAGTATATCTCAGATCATAATCTCGTTATCCTGATTATGAGTATCTCTCATAATCATAATTTCATTATCCTAATTATGAGTATCTCTCGTTATCATAACCGGACAATTTATTTGCATATCTATACCAGAAAAAAATGCAACAAAAATATACAGAAAGATCAGAAGTGTCAAAGTCAAACCGCAATTCATGATGTCGCGAGGGTGTCCCTCCACGGCTTCTATTTAACGTGGCCAAGCTAACCCTAAAGACAAGTGAAAAGCTCTCTCTCTCTCTCTCTTTCCCTCCCCCTAGGACATCTACCGACATATACTATAGCTTTAAAAAATTACATTCGTGAACCACTTTTGGAACACTACTTGTGAGAAAATGTTGTCTAGGAAAGCTAGTTGCAATTCCCATGGTCAGGACTCCTATTATTTCCTTGGGTTGGAAGAGTACAAGAAAAATCCCTACGATGAAGTCAAAAACTCAAGTGGGATCATCCAGATGGGGCTCGCTGAAAATCAGGTGTGGTTGCTAATTGTTCTTCGCCCATCTTGTGATTTCAAAATTGGATCACATTTGTAAGATAAGATAAGATTTTCATCGTAAATCTGTCTTTTTCCTGACGTACTGGGCTATATGGCTAGAAATATACACACAAATGTTTGGATATACATTGTGACGAGCATTTCATACCGCATACGTGGTATCAGAGCATTTGATAATAGGCAGAAAATATTTTTGGACCATGCTATCGGCCTAAGTTCGGCCTGCTAGAGTGAACTAGAAATCATTCTTCCATTTTGGTCTATTCATTTTAATTTTCACAAGCGCTCTAGTGTTATGGCACATCCCTTTCAATTAATGAGCGACATCATTTCTATTCTTCTAGTACACTTTCAATTGTTATGAATATTTCGTCTCAACACACTTAGGTAAACACAGTTGAATCTAACCCAACGTGCCTGTCACATAAGTGTTTGCTATATTTCAAAGGATAAGAAGGATTGCATGGTACTATGGCAGTCTCAATCGTCATCATTCACCTGTGGACGCTGAATGTCCAAGCTCACAGGAAAAGGTGACCGATCAATAATTTGTGAACTTGCCCACAGAAAAAACAGGAAAGAAAAAAGCCCATAAAACTCTCTAATTTCTACCAAAATAAAGTTATTTTTCCTGAATATTATTTGCTAAATGTGTATTGATTCAGTGAAGTGGTTCGTTTTTGCACAGCTCTCTCTGGATCTTGTGGAGTCATGGCTTAAGAGCAACCCGGAAGCAACTGGGTTCACAAATGGAGAATCCACATTTAGAGACATTGCACTCTTCCAAGATTATCACGGCCTTCCCGCTTTCAAGAATGTAATGATCATTTTCGACCATGTCGATACGTGTTGTTGTATAAAAAACGGCCTTTCAAACTTCTGCGCGCATACATCGTTGTGCATCTAGCGTGAGAAAAATCGATGAAAATGAGAACACATCGTAACGGTGAGGAGCAATATTTGGCTCCTGTCTGGATAGAAGTCAGGCAGCTCCGACCAATTATGTAATTTGCAACTTCACTAATCAACCTGTCCTTTCCCTTTTCTTTCTCGTTCCGCATTTTGATCTCATCACAGCTAATCACAGCAGCGGACTGACGTATAAAGGCTCGTGTTTGGCTGCGCAGGCTCTGGCAGGTTTCATGGCGAGAATAGGAGAGAACAAGGTTTCGTTTGATCCGAACAATCTGGTTCTCACTGCAGGCACAACTTCGGCAAATGAGATTCTCATGTTTTGCCTTGCCGAACCTGGCGATGCTTTCCTCGTTCCGACCCCATATTATCCCGGGTAACCTTAAGCATCCTTTGCTTTCTCATCGTTTCATTCCAAGCATGTTGATATCTTCAGAGTTTCATTCAGATATATAACAATGGTGTTTCATTGTACAGCTATAACAGTAAGTAGGCTACGATAGTGTATAAAATGAAGCAGATATTGTTTGAGTAGAGTATTCAATCTAATAGGTCAAATTATAAACTCGCTTCAAGAAATTATGCAGAGACTGGGCGTGAATCTAACTTATTTCTGCACTTTTGATGGGTTTGACTCAGATAAAAGTCTGCCATAATTTTCTTCAAAATATTTGTAATTGCGTCATGCACTAAGATCTTTTTCTAGATCAACTTTATTTGACAAATGGCATGACAAGAATCATGTGGACTAAATTTTGGAGTCCATTTGTTTCGTGGAAAATCAACAATTTGGAAATATTTTCCTGATTTTAATCGTTTCTATCTCTTTGTTAAATAAATCAATGGAAATATGTTCTTGAAATGAATAACAATTTAAGCTAGAACATTAAGTTGATATTGAAAACATTTGCTTTTAACTCATTTTTTTAAGGACATAAACTATCTAAATTTAAACTTTTTTTTTGGTTGCAAATTATGCATTTTCATGGCTGAAAAAACTATTCTTAATGACATATAGGATTAGCACATTATTATGTGTACATCGACACTAAGAAAGAAATGGCTCTCATATATCAATTAAAGATGCTTCGGCCATGGTGTGTTGGGACACTTTTAAAGAAAACAATCTTGTCTGGACTCAGTCCCATACAGTGGATTGAGTGATCTCAGCTGATTCCATCTATGATTGACTGTGTCTGAACAAGATTCTGACATTTGAAATTATAATAGTTTTTGGAAAGTTGCTGTTCTCCTTGATATCTTGCCTTGGCATTCTTGTTTTTGACAGATTCGACAGAGACCTCAAATGGCGAACCGGAGTCGAAATCATCCCCATACACCGCTCGAGCTCGAACGGCTTCAAGATCACTGAGTCCGCCATGGAAGAAGCTTTCGAGCATGCCCAAAACCAGCTGAATCGAACGGTGAAAGGCCTCTTGATCACCAACCCTTCTAACCCTCTTGGCACCACGATGACCCGCCGCGAACTGAACCAAATCATTCACTTCGCGAACACCAAGAACATCCACGTCATTAGCGACGAGATCTACTCAGGCACCGTCTTCGACTCACTTGGCTTCATCAGCATCGTCGAGCTCGCCTCGCAGCATAAGAGCTCACACAACAAGGACGACCTGTTGAGCCGCGTCCACATGGTTTATAGCCTCTCCAAGGATCTTGGCCTGCCCGGGTTCCGCGCTGGGGCGATCTACTCACACAACGAGGTGGTCGTCTCGGCAGCAACCAAGATGTCGAGCTTCAGCCTCGTCTCGTCGCAGACTCAACACCTTCTCTCAAGCATGCTGTCCAACGAGAAGTTCGTGCGGGAATATCTAAGTGAGAACAGGACGAGGATCAAGAACAGGCAGCAAACGCTCGTTTCGGGGTTAAAAGATTTAGGAATCAAGTGTTTGAACAGCAATGCCGGCTTGTTTTGTTGGGTCGACATGAAGAAGTTTTTGAAGTTGAACACGTTCGAGGCCGAGATGGAGTTATGGCAGAGATTGATCTATGAGGTGGGGTGTAATGTCTCGCCCGGTTCGAGCTTTCACTGCGTCGAACCCGGTTGGTTTAGGATTTGCTTCGCCAACATGGACGAGAGGACGATGGCCGCAGCCATGCGACGTGTTAGGGTCTTCGTCGACTCCATGCGCGCAGAGAGAATCAAGAACATAAAATCTCAGTTTGGCGAGGGAGAGAGGAAATGGTCGGCCTTGGCCTTGCCCTGCTCTCTGAGATTTGAAATGATCGAGGGGATGGAGATTTGATCTACGTGGAGTGGTCGAGGAGACATGATTTACATTGATCGTTTTGAATTAATTGGGAATTTACTAAATTGTTGACATGGATTAGATGCTGTGTCTTTGGTAATCGTGAATGATTTTCAATTTGGTTTGAGGTAAGAGCAAGAATCACTATTTTACTGGCTTGTGCGCCGTCTGAGTTGCTACATCCTAGTCAATTTCTGTGCACTACTATCAAACTCCGTCGATTTTTTATTTGTATCGTACCATTCAGTTCACTTCGAAGTTTAAGCGATACTATTTACACAAAAAATAAACAACTTTTGATTATCTATCGACATGTGATAGACATAGTTGAATAGGGCAAAATTTGGTCATTCAGCAATTTGAAGAGAATCAACAACTTGTCGGTGGAGTCATTGACGACACATAACGTGAAGTCGACAAGAACTTTGAAGTTGATCAACGAAATAATCGATATCAACAGCAAGTAATCAACATGAGGACACTCGTTGGGTGGTTATTTTTATTGTGGCTATTTTATGATTATTGTAACTTCTTATAAATAAGTATTGTTAGATAATGAGAGGCCATGGATTAATTTCTTGTGGATAATGTAACTTCTCGTAATCATTATGAAGTTATTTATTTAAATTTAGTAAACGTTGTGTTTAACAATGAGGATTATAAATACCCCGAGTTTGTTCATTGTAAACCCCCCGAACAAACTACAAAACCCTTGTAATTATCTTTCAATTCATGTATCTTAACCGTAGTTTCCATATATTTCGTTTTTGATTGAAATCCGGCATGTATCTTAACTGTAGTTTACATACGGCAGTGTCAAGATCCAATTGATTCCTTGTTCTAACCATTGTACTTTCTCAAATCAACTAGTCCTATCGGGCATGCCAGAGAGATATTTCGCATGAATTGGATTTCACGACGATATATCTTTTACCAAAAATCGTTCTTTGGTATTTATTTGAACAAACAGGTTTTGTGGCGATTCTTCATAAGAAATATTATAAGTACACAAGGGAATCGATAATTTGGAACCGAAAGTACACAAATTTTGTCAGAGTTTAATTGACGACGAGGCACCCAAGTCCTATGGCAAAGATGCTGTTGGTTGTTTGTTTATAAAACAAACAAAATAATGCCTTTTTCCTTTGTCCCACATAGAAAAATTTTGAGAAAGTGGGTTACTTCATATGTGTGAGTATCTTCTTCCTTGCTAAAGTGAAAACAATGCGGTGTGGACTAGACTTCTTAATATCTGCGTGCGGGTGTGCGATTATTAAGCGTACTTAGCACTTAACGCGCTTGCAAATGATAATTAGCACTGATCCTTTGCGGTTATTTTTTATTAATTAATTTCGAAATTTATTATTTAGCCTAACGGTTCTTAGGTGTTCTTACAACCTTTGGAAGAATTGTGTTCCTTCGAACATAACTACTTCACCTTTGGAAGGTTATGTCTTTTCGGACAGAACTTCTTCAACGTTGAAAGGTTGTACTTGTTCAAAGATTATTTTTCAGAATTTATAAAATTCGAATTAATAAAAATGATTAAAAAATATTATTCTTTTATTTTATTATTATTTTATTCCGAATTTTCATAACGTGACTTTTGATTTCATACCAATTCACTATACATCTTTTCGGTTAAGGGACGCCTTTGTTTGAAATGGTGTCATTAGTGAGTCAATTTTTACATAGTTGAATATTAAGTCTCTTCATTCGGATTTTTAGATCCTTTTTTCATTCAAAAAACAACAGCCATTCTTTCTAATTGTTTTCCTAGAGAGACCCTGCAGATATATCGAAATTGCTATTCGGTATTCTTAATCGAGACTTTGTTATATCCTGAAGGAAATTTACCGATGACCACTAGCAATTTCGTGGGGGCAAATAATTCCTTAAAGAAAGTGATATCATGCCTCAAATTCTGACTTCGTTGTTTTTTTTTTTTTTTTGATAACCCAGGGAACCCCCGCACGGCCGACAGCCGGGGAGTAAACCCTGGGGGCGACACGTGCTAGCCACCACACACGTGCCACCGGTTAAGTCACCCTGCGGCGCCCGGGATTCGAACACTCAACCTTTTGCGAGAGGAAGAGTGCGCGCTCCAGCAGCGCCACCCAGGCGGGTGGTTTTCTGACTTCGTTGTTCATCCCGTTTAAAGTTGAAATTTCTTTTCTTCTACAATTCGAAGGAGCATATTTTTTCCAATAGATACATGTCGGAATTTAATCAATATGGAAACTACAGTTAAGATGTAAGTCGGAATTTACTCAATGATGCGAATCCGGAAGCTACAATTGTAGTATAAGAATTGAAAAATAATTGAAAGATAACATATTTGTTTGTTTGTGTGCCGGATGAGCTCTTTAGTGGGCAAACGCTAGTATTTATAGTGTTCACAACACAAGTGCCTATGAGTAATTATTTCACAGTTTTAGCCATGCTTCCACGTCTCCGAGAATCTTGGTTCCATGTTCTCACGTAGCCATGATCTTACCTCCAAGTGGTTGTTCCCTAAAAACCGCGCCTCAATCTCTTATACTTTCTTGCCGAGTTAACTTTATTCCTTCCTCTACAATTTGCTAGACGTTATTACTTTATCTGCTATTGATTTTAAATTTGAATATCGTAACTGAACTTTAGCGCCTTCCAAACATTCAATCTTCGCTTGGTGTCTCAATCAGTAATCTTTCAATCCCCTTTCAATCGGTGATCTTGTTGACCAACTCTGCCATGATATTGGTCAATCTGATCCATGGTTATTGATGTACATTAATTAATATTAACAACAATTTTTATGGTCGAATCAGAGAGACAAATTTAAGTTTGATGTAAAACTATTCATTATGACTAATAATGAGAGAGCACCTAAATTTTTTTTTGTGAAAAAGAATATATCTTTTTTTAGACATTACGAGGAGATGAACTATAGAGAAGATAATGGGTTTACTCCCCGGCTGTCGGCCGTGCGGGGGTTCCCTGAATTATCAAAAAAAAAAAACTATAGAGAAGATAACTGTACTAAACAAAAACAGAGGATTGAATGAATGAAGCACGCTTAGTTTCATTGATACTTTGTAATATATATATATATATATTATAGAGATATTACCATCTGTAATCATGGTGGAATTTAAACAAAATAACAATTTTATCTACATGAAAACTTAATAAAAAAGCAAATCAAGAAAAGATCTCTAAATAATCAACTCGTGAATGCTCTGCTTGATGCGCTATCATTATGCTGATTTATAGAAGATTATGCATTATGATCATCCTGATATTCTACAATTTGATTTGTTACTTCAATATGTACTCCTTCCAGCAGTAGATGTCAACACAATCATCTTCTAAATAATCAACTCGTGAATGCTCTGCTTGACGTGTTACCATCATGTTGATTTATAGAAGATTACGTGCTATGATCATGCTGATGTTCTGCGATTTATTTTGTTACTGCAATATGTACTCCTTCCAGCCGTAGATGTCAACACAATCATCTTCTAAAATTCTTTACATACAATTTCGAAATCCACTGTTCCCCACCAACCTAGAGAGCAACCAAACTCTCCACACATGTAGTCATTCTACTACCGTAATTGGAGTCAACTTCAACTCCAAATTCTTCAAACTTCTCTTTACTTAAATTATACAAAATCAAAAGGGTACGTGAATTCAAACGTAAATCCATATAATAACTCTTGATGAAGAAAAGTTCTCCTGAATTCGCGAATCCGAGTGGACGAAACCGAGCAATGCTTCTTGTCGTTGCTCCAATCGTGTACAACTTGATCCACAATTCGATGACCCCGGACTCTTTCTGGATCCACACTTCATAACATCTAGACCGGGAGTTATGCGCGATCAGAGACAAGCATCCATCCAACAAAGTGATGTTTTTTCTTTTAAGATGGCATCGAATCCGGCAGGGCCATTTCATGAAAAGCCTCCTTAACTACATCAAATACGATTAGCATCTATGTATAGGTTTGGCGATTCAAGTAGAAACAAGGGCACCAACAAACGAAATTTTCCAAGATAACTTGATCTCCCAAATGCTTGGCAAGCCATTGAGGGAAAACATCGCCAAGCTGCTTCCAACAATTCCCCCTAAAGTGGTAAACCTCCGCTTGAGAGGTACGATCTGGATGTTCGTCGAAATATATGTTTATTTTTACTACCGTAAAATCATTGAGATGACCGCTCGAGGGATCGAATCCAAATGCAACTAAATTTGCCACTAGAAAGTAGGGTTTGGGAAGAACTACGTTTTGTCCGGTTGATGGGTTCCATGGAAAGACCTTTGAGTGGCGAGAGTCATTTTTGGCGAAAGTCGATAAACAAACAATTCCATTGCACGTCTTACCAAAAAAAAAAAAAAAAACAATTCCATTGCACGAATTGACTAATTGGAATTCACCACAATCTTGGATGAATGAAGAATCAATTAAGATAAGATAGCTCGTGATCACTAGGACGGCACATCCGTACTCTCGAGAGTTGGCCAAATTTATGATTGAGGAGATCATACTTGCGCAACTTGGTCGATCTCTCGGGATATTCTTTCACAAAAAGGGTGCTAGTAAGTAGAGATTTCCAAGATTTACATACACACCTGAGTCGGACTGGAGATTTTGCCGACGACCTCAATAAGATCTCCCTTAAAATGTCAATCGGAAGGCTAGCCATCGTTCTTGCACAATCATTCAAGCGCTTTGAAAATCACGTTAAATTGCAGTGTTGCGTCGCAATCTTATGTAGATGGTGGGGTAGTCTCTTGGGGGTGTAACGAAGCCTCCTCGACATTCGTGGGAAGACTTTGTTTCGGTCTTCTTGTTTTTTCTCTATCTTTAATGAAAGATCTTTTTCAGATCGTAATTTATGAAAAAGAATGAATAATATAATGAACTTAATCGTGTATGTTTGTTTGAGAATACTGGTATCATCGACATCTTGCATAAACTCGTTACATCACTATAAAAAACTTGTCCAAGATGATAAAAAAAGGTTAATACCACGAAAAACTCTAAACTGAAATATTTATGACAAATTTACTCTAGATTAATTTTTTGATCATAAAAAAAATCCTAAACTGATACACTGGTGACAAATTTACCCTCCGTTAGTATCCGTTAAATTTTATCGTCAAATTGCTGAGTTGGATGACACATGAAAGTTAAAGGGTGTACCGGTTTGGGATTTTACCTCCATTTGTCACATGTGGACCAGTTTGTGATTTTTCGTGATTTTAATCTAATTTATTAGAAACTAACGGAGGGTAAATTTGTTCTAAATGTATTAATTTAGGGTTTTTGGTAGTCAAAAAATTAGTTGATGGTAAATTTGTCACAGGTGTATTAGTTTGGGGTATTTGATTGTCAAAAAATTAGTTTGGGGTAAATTTATTACAGATGTACCAATTTGGGTTTTGTCATAGTATTAACCTTAAAAAAAATGACCAAAGACGATGGAACTGCTTGGTTAGAATGAAAGTAGGGCAGAATCAAGGCCGTCGCGTATCTCTCTCTTTAGGTTTAAGCATGAACAATCTTTTTTTTTTTTAGCTTCTAAAAATATGATGTATGTTTTTAAATTATTATGTTGGGAAACTTTATTTCGATCAAATTTCAACACAGGGTTATTATAAGGCGACAAAAATAAAAAAAATTGTCGCTGCAACATGTCCGAAAAATCAGCATAAAAGCGTTGATGCACAAATCCAGCGGATCCTCAACAAGCCGGCCCATCCATATGGGCTAAGTCTTCAAAAGGATGGCTAAGGTGAAGCCACACGAGTTGGCAACCTTATTAGTAGTGGATCTTCCTTATAAGTGATCTGACAATATCTCAACCATACACTATGAAACTTAGAGTTTCACAAACTCTCACACTCGAAACGTCAAATCTTAGTGAGTATAGGTCCACATCACCCATCAATAGTTTCCTGATTCGATGTGTATTCAGTTTATTCATGCCCACTCCATTATCCCGAAAGCTTTATGGGAGTCACACCTTGTTTGAACCTCTTGTGACAGCATTCACTCTCGCCATTGTTAAATTCAACATGGGCCTACTCCGTCCATGACTACACATCTGCCGGAGGAAGTCTTGTTTGCCGTGACTCGACCTGATTCACACGGCTCAAGATTCCCAAAATAATATCACTCAAGTGTGATCATACAAGATAATGATGATTAGGTGAATGTCCAATCTCACGATTAATGGTAAGAAGCATGCATGGTCCAACGGCAGTCTCAATCGTCATCACTCACTTGCAGAAGATGAATGTCCAATCTCACAATTGATGTTATCCTTAAAAATTCTTGATGACTGCAAGTGACATGACAAAAAACTTCCTTGTTTTCTGCTTTGATTGTTGTCCCCCAAATATCGGTCCCTCTATCTGCGGTTGTTTTAATTTTCATTTGTTCTTCTAAGGGACAGATGATTATCATTTCATTTGACAGCGGAAACTTTGTAGTTATTCCTGGTTCTCCAGCTGAAGCATGGGAAACAAACACTATGATGGCATCATGCAAAGACGACATGCAAAGACGACATGCCAATCATACACCATAATAATACTTTGAGAGATACATGAAAGCTTTCAAGTCTAGTAAATCTCAAATAATTGCAAAACAAAGCAAAAGACAAAAAACAAATAACAAAGAACAATTTGCAGCAAGAAGCATACTCTTATCCTTCAAGAACAGATTTATCACCGTAAACAGTCAGGGGTCGATCACCAGATTCAATTATGAGCACATGCCGAGATCTTCCACTCTATTTGTAATGACTTACGATGCGCGTTTAGGTTTAACACCCTCATCACCATTGCCGTGTAGAGACACCAGTATCAAAATGTTGAAAAAATACACATCAAATACATGTAATGAGCTCCCAGTTCTATATCTAGGTCTAGTTTGAGAGAGCAAAATCTCCAAAACTTGACCTAAAGCTAAATCGGCGGAGGAGAGCGGTCTAATTTTGGAGAGGTTGTGGAGCCACATTATGAATACCTACCTTGTGGCTGTCAACTAGATGCATGGCCAAATTGGTCTCCATGTTCATACACACAATCTTCCATAATAGATCAGTAGAGAAAAGAAAGACGGAGAGAGTTTCAAAAGAGGGAAGAGGGAGATAGACAGGAAAGGGGGGAGGGTGGGCTCTCTACCTGAGGGACGGCACTCTAGAGAGGCGGCAGTTTCAAGGGAAAGGAAACTCCAACCTAGGGAAAAGAAAGGACACGAGTCTATTTTCGTACAGGGATTTGTGGCTGGAGCATGCACTAATGTTAGAGTCTACATTACCCCTTTTAGCTGATTTCCCAACAGACAGGGATTCCACTCTCCATCTCAAAATCATTATTCTAAGTGGGGAGTTCACTAGGCAATTCCACTGTGGCTGTGGAGGTGTAATTTTACTTCTCTTGCAGTTGTTAGAGAGGCTCCTCTTTAGCTTCTTATTGTGTGAATTGATTGTGTTGTTCTTATTAGGAGTGAGCGGTTCCCGATCCAGTCCGGTCCCACTCAAAAATCGGGAATCGGACCGGGAAAACCGATTCCTAGTTTCTAGGATTGAGGATCGGACCGGACCATCGGTCCGGTCTGGTTCCAATGAAACCAACTCAATCTCCTCCGCACTCAATCAGACCAGAAAACGGATGCGAGACATGGGAGCATTTCGAAAAACCTGGACATCATCCTTGAGTCGCTGCACCTTGGCGGCCAACGCGTCCTGCGAGGAGGGCAGAGAGGCGGTGGAGATCGAGTACCACCGGGCAAGAGGAGCGCTCGGCCTCGGCTGGTCGTTGGCGTCAAGCGAGGCGTGAGGCCACTGGCAAGGCCATGAGAGGGAAATGCGTTGAGCGAGGCGTGAGCGAGATTGCGTAAACTGAGTGAGGAATTGGCGATAGTGAATTGGGGAGAGCCTCAGTGATTAGGGTTTGCTGCAGAGGACTCTGTTTTCTATTTTATGGGAAAGGGGGACTTTTGTCGCAGAGGCCCACAGTAGCCATAGGTAAACAGATAAAAATGATTTCTATTTTTTTCATAAATTTTAAAAAAGTAAATAAATAAATATATTTTTTGAGAAAAAAAAATTATCAGTCCGATCCAATTCCCATCCTAGAGTCGGGAAATGGACCGCCTGGAAATCGGTTCCACTTTTAGGAATTGAGAACCGAACTGATACTTTCGAGAATCAAACTAAACCGACCGGTCCGATCCGGTCCGGTCCCGGATTGGATGGTCCATCGTGCTCTCCCCTAGTTCTTATAGTGCCTCTGTTTAGCTTCTAGTCCTTTTGTAGCTGCAGGAACTTTCACTCAAATGATGAAATCTGGGTCAACACTGTCATGCGGTGCTTACGTGTAGATTGTTACTACCAATTTAGTCTTTGTGGCATTTCTCATGTGGTGCTCATGTGGGTTCGGACCATCACATCAGACGTGGAGAATTTGGGCAGAAACTCATCCTTTGTTGGTGAAGCAACACCTAACCACATATTATATTTCTTTTTATAATTTTTGTAATTATAGTATGTAACTGTAGGATCTGTTGATTTTCTATTGATTCTTATCATTTTATAATTTGTAGAATATGTTCTAGGTAAAGTATACTTTACTTTAGAGATTTCTTCGATTCCTGTCGAAGTCCACCTAAGACAAAAATTTCTTTAGAAGCTCATTCAAAAACTCATTATATTCCTCAACTTAAACTTTTTCTTACCAATTACAAAATGATAGGAATAAATATTACAATAGTCACATCTGAATAATTTAAGTTTTTAATGTAACATAATCTTAAATGAGGATATTAACAAGAAAGTCCTAAATATATTGCACTTGTGTCGTTCGGTCCTCAATCTTTTAATTTGGCCAAATTAGTATTAAATCTTTTAACGATTTGCTATAGTTTTAAACCTTTTGTTGCCAATAAACCTTTGGATAATTTATTAATTTAGTCTTAAAAATTTTGACGATTTACCAATTGAGTCTTTCCGATCAATTTTGTCTGGAAATCGCTTATATGGCACTCTTGTTAACACTGGCTGTCCTACATCCAACTCTAACATGGACAATTTTTTACAATTTTTAATTTTCGTTAACTTTTCTTTTTTCTTTTTTTTTTCAACCTTAGGTCGGAGAGATCGCCAAAGAAAAAAAATAAAAATTCAGAAAAATTTAAAAATTACAAAAATTGTCCATGTCAGCATTGGCCATGCCACGTAGAATAGCCGCTACTGACTAAACCGCCACATCCATGATTTCTGGCCAAAATTGACAAGAAGAATTAAATTGATAAATTATCAAAAGGTTTAGGACAAAATTCGCCAAATTGAAAGGTTTATGACTGAATCGGTAGAATATCAGAAGGTTTAGGACTTATATATATATAAAATAAAGGGGTTCTTTAGTAGACTATTGAGAAGATCCGCATTGGGACAACATGGAATGCCAAGAGAAATGAACTCCACCAACAAAACAATGAGAGGCAGGCAACTGAAATAATTTCTCCTTCTAAGTCAGGGGATCATCTCCCCTTCAATGGGACCAAGCAAAGAAATTCCCCACAAGTGAGGATGATCAAACCGATCAAATTCCTGAAGGAAGGAACTCAGTTCCTTTGTCTCTGGAATCAAGCACGTTTTTACAAGAGTTACTAGCTTTGACAAGACACTCTTTATTGAATAAAAAATCACTAGTTGTCACGCCAATTGTTCCTTTGAGGACGACCAAAGATCAACCAACTTCCTCCACACAACGACTCAATCCGAAGCATAAATCCATAGAGAAAGATACGGTGGCAGTTGAAGCTACCATCAACCACTAACCACTTTGCAATATTTATATGTAGCATCAGAATCAATCGATTAAATTTCACATATTCTCTCAAGAAAATCCAAATCCTTCCCAATGATCATTAGCTTTGTTTTATTGTTGAAAAAATAAATGTGATTTCGAACTATTGGGCTTTCTTTCTATTGTCATTTGGGTCTTTTAATAATTAGGATTATGTTTTTTTTTTCGGTCAGTAATAAGGATTATGTTAATGAGTACTCTCGAAGCACCAGTTAGGCAATTAATTGAGAAAACTTTACTGTTTATAATACATGGGTTGTCTTGTCTTATGTGTAGTGAATGCTTTGAAATGTAAATTATTCCTCATTTAGTAATTTCAACAAATGCTCCGAGTCACTTGTTATCAGGACCCTTATTAGAATGTGGTTGAGTTTGTAACGTTTGGTTATGGTTAAGATTGTAATGTAATGATTATTATACCAACAATCTAATACAGTTATAACGAAGCTATAAATAATGGAATAACTATTACTTTGTTTGATTGACAGTACAATAGCAAAGAAATAAGGATAAAATGTTAAAAAATGCTCTCCTCCCTACTGCATCAACTATGAAGTGACTATATTTTTTGCTCTAACTAGTAATAGTATTGTTATTACAGTAACAAAATAATAGCTTTATAGTTCTCAAAATTAGATATATATTCATATCAATATCAATTAAACTAATTAGTAGTCAAATTTTGTATTTTGGACAATGTTTTAATCATGTTATGTAAAACTACATACCATCAAGATATTATAATTTATGATATTGGTGTTTATTGAATATCATCAAGATATATACTCCAGTGTTGTCTACGTCGGCTAAATTTTTTATCCACATCCTTGTGGGCATCCGGTATCCTATCTGCATCATATTTTGGCACTATCCAATGTCTACATTAGCTAAATTTGGTTGGATTTGATGTCAAAGAGACTTGATTTGAAATTTTTTTAAAGTAGAATTGCTTGGTTAGACAGATTAAAAGTACATAGATTTAATTAGAAAATGCATGAAAATATAAGGACGTAAAATATTACTTTTCCTTTACATAATAAGTGATCTTAAAATATATTTCAGTATAATCAAACTTATGTTATCTAACACTAATTTAATGAATCGGGAGAAAGGTGATAAGGGCGTTTTGGAAATTGCCATTATAACTTTGATTGTAGTAATCGTTACGCACTGATTTCGTGTTATGATGCAATAATTTACGCGTAGTAAACACTACAGTAATACTTGGAATCTCCATTCACTCTCCCTTTTTAATTTTCAGCCTTTCTTCGCTTCTTCAACTTATGGAGGGGAGGGATATAACCTAGATCTCTCCCTCCCCTCCATCTTTGGTTGCTTCTCCTTTTATTTTATCTTGTTTCTTACTTTTAGCTCTCGATATTACAGTTTGGAGCTTTTCTCTCCTGATCTAGTTCTAGATCTGGGAGATTTGATAAATAAATTCTCCGCCTGTAGTTTCAGTGGTGTTTATAGTAGCTTCGGTACTAGATTTGTGTTCTTTCAACATGTTTTTGTTAGAAACTTTGGCGTCTTGTACTTGCTAAAGCGCTCGCTCTCACAGATGTCAAATCTAATCTTGTTTAATATGCTTTTGTTGTCTTCGTATGTTGATGATGTTAAGGACGCCGAATTTAGGTGCACACCACCAAAAAGCAAAGCCATGGCTATAGATGGATATCCCTTGCATGTGGTTATCACTGATGATGATGCATGATTCAAAGATTGACCATTGATCTTTTTGCTTGGATGCAGTCACAGATTTGTTCTCGAAGGACGTGCATGTACTTACCTCCGCTGACCATGCTTTGATGACATACCTTGTTTTCTCAGTTTTGGTTTGTTTTGCAGTTTTGTGAGCTTGTTTTGTTGTAGTGATTTATGAGATTTTGTATGGATCATTTTATGCATCGTTTTGATAATGAAGAGAAATTTCATTAGATAAAAAAAAGAACTATGCTAATATAATAGACTTGTAACATAAAAATCATTGCTACAATTATGTTAGCGTGTCAAGACCCCTACAAGAAATTGTGCCCGTGTTATTCTTTCTTCTGTGCTACATGTGCATAATTTGTAGGCATATATATAGTCTATGAATTGCCAATTTCAATGGGTCAACTCCTCATTCTTAATATACATAATACACGTCCTTGAAGGCGAACATGCAGTCACCGCGATGCGCTCCTCTCTCCCTGTAATATGACTTCTGTTCAAGTTGCTTTCGTAGCAATCAGTTCGATTGATTATATCGTATCATAATCAAAAAATCCAAATTTCTCTCGTCACATGAACTTTTCTGCATCCGTAATATCACAAATCAATCACACCGACTTGATTCTAAATGACGCGTTCATAAAAGTCAGACTTTAGAAAAAGGTTGCAATCAAGTGGATGATTGAGATACTCGCTGTCCCAATCCTAATATATATATATATATGTTAAAAGAAAAGAAAAGACAGAAAAAAAAGGCGAACCTTTCGGCGTGTGCGCACCGAGTGAACGGACCGGGCGGGTCGATCCGGTTCAGATCTCAACCGCTGGCCGGTCTACTCCCCGTCGTCCACGTGGCGCAACCGTCGCTTTCGCAATGATTCTCCAGGCTTCCATCCTCTTATTTTAAGAGAATACGCCCTTCTTTTATTTATTTATTTATTTTAAAAACTTTATTTCAAACGAAGGAAAAAGAAGCAACTCGACGTGGCATTTCCTCCTTCCTTCTTCAACACCCATCCGCTTCTTGCCTTCTTTGCGAATTCGACGTTCGCGCGTTCGCTCTAGACGATTCAATCCCCTTCGTCGTCGCTCCGATTGATTCGTGCCCGAGCGTCCGTTCCGGATCGATCGCGGTTCCTCCGGCCGCTGTTGTGTTGTGCGTGGAGTTGAAGCGAAGGGAAGGGAAGGGAAGGGAAGGGAGGAGGTGGCGGCAACAATGGCGTGCGGAAGCTTCTGGCGGAGACTGGTAGCGCCTTTGCGTTCACGTCGATTGGTTTTGGAGTAGCTTCTCGCGCTTCCCTCGTGCCGCCCCGCCTTTGTCTCGGGTACGTTTTCCCTCGTCCCTTCCCCTTCGCCGGATCGATCGGTGTCGTGTTCGCTCGCTGTCGCGCGCGGATTGCGGTGGGGTTGGGTTGGTGCTTCCGCTTGTTGGTTCCCCGCGAGTGGTGTCTTGCTTTTGCCTTGTGAGGCTGTGTTGCTGCTTTGGGAATTACTGAGGAGGAAGCGTGAGACGGTGCTCGACTGGGAATGATGCGCGGGTGGAAAAAGTGGCACTCTATTTTTTTTTTTTAGTGTCCTGCTTTGCTTTTCTTATGGGAAAAGGTGTCTTGCGTCGATTGATCACTGGTTGCGTTGAAGGCGTATTTTGTTTTGAAACTTTGCGTCGCTGTCTTTTCATCGAGAAGGAGAGAGGGCGAGCTCTCGTTGGGAAATGGGGAGCAATTTTTGTGTTTGGTTCTTTTCGCTTTAGTTTCCAGCTTTGCTATGAATGTTTGAAGCCGGAGTTATGCATCTGATGGAGGAGTTCCAGTAAGGAACAGACTTGTGAATTGGTTCTTTCGAGAACTCGATGAATATAAATTCTACTGCTCAGCATATATTGAGGGGTTATAGGTGGCTGAACTGTCCTAGACAATTTGGGTTTCCGTTAGTTATAGCACCGAGGTGAATTTCCTGCTATATTTATGTATTAAGATGTGATTGGTGATGTGTATTCTTGCCTCATTCTTTCAGGTCGAAATATCAAGTGGAACCCAAACTCTCTGGAACCTCGATTAGTATAATGCAGCTATAAGTGAGGTGTCTACGTGCATTGACAAGAGTTGCTTCACTTTGTCCTAAGAGCTTCTAGGAATGCCCCTGGAGCTTTTTGCACTAAACGAACTCAGCTTTCCTGCATATTGCTTCTGGTCTTAGTGGGTCGAGATGAATATTTCTGCTCTTCTAACATCAGCTGGAATAAATATCGGCTTGTGTGTGGTGCTTTTGTTGCTTTATTCCTTGTTGAGGAAACAACCGAGCAACTTAACTGTATATTTTGGACGGAGGCTTGCTCAAGCACGCCCAAAACGCTTCGATTCTCTCTGCTTCGATAGATTTGTACCTTCCCCGAGCTGGATAGTGAAGGCTTGGGAAACTTCTGAAGAAGAACTATTATCTCTTGGCGGTCTCGATGCTGTGGTATTCATCAGAATAATTGTTTTCAGGTGATTAAACCTTGTCCAGCAATTGTAGGTTTTGAAGGCTATTGATTTGCGTGTATTACTTGATGTACAAAATGCTTGATTTGGGTTAACTTAGTTGTGACTATTTATCGGATGGATGGAGTTCTATCCATGCTTTTCTGATGTTATTAATCACTTTAATATGCTTATGCCTTAAAGTTTTTATCAATTACAAGGTTTTGAGTCACTCGCTGTTTGGATGAGGCATCCTTTTTGCTACTGATGACAACATGTCATCATCAGTTACCATTTTTTATTACTGATAACTTCAGTTCCCCACCCGTGTACGATGAGAAACAGCATGTAAAGCTCCCACTGATTCATGTACTTAGAGGAGGTTTCAAGTATCCGGACAGAGAAAAATATAGCTAATGCTTAAGCTTTCTCTAGTTTGCCGTCTATTTCTTGTCCAAGATGATTACTATCATCTGAAATGAGTACCATGGCATATTATAATGTCAGGGTCTTCATAGAAGATGCACATCACCTCTCCTCTACCTATTTGTGTATTTTAGCTGAGTAGTAGTCTGGGTGATTTAACTTGTGCACCTGCAGAGGTCATGTCCAGCAGATGGTATGCTTCGGGGGGATATAAACGAAATAAAGTTCATTTTTCTCGTGAAAAAGAAAACTGTGTTACTATGCACACAATGTTGCTTAAATTGTTAGAAATAATGCTGCATCCTAGCCTAAATGGCAGATAAAATGTTGAATTCTGGAACTATGAATGAAAATGGACGATAATGTTCGTGAATGTCTATTGCGTATTTGGTTCAATTAACATCTTAGGCACTTTCCATCCTTGTACTAATATAATCTAATTTCCTTATGCAGTCTTCGAGTATTCTCCATTGCTGCTTTCTTTTGCATGTTTCTTGTACTTCCAGTGAATTACTATGGGCAGGAGATGCATCACAAGGAGATCCCATATGAGTCATTGGAAGTTTTTACCATTGGAAATGTCAAAGAAGGATCTAAGTGGTATGATCGAAAGCACTCTTTTGTCCAATGTTTTGGCAGTGTTTCTTCGGGGGATGAATTGAGATGATTTTGAATTATAGCTCTAGATTTTCTATTATTCTCTTGCTGTATTAATATTTTGTGGTTTCCATCAACTAAAATATGTTTATGGTTAATTAATTGGCGGGCTTGAGGAATAGCAAACTCATACTCAATTGGAAAAGGATGTTATTTTAACTCATACTCAAGTAATTGTTTTTCAAAATTTTGGGTATTCTTGGACAGACATTTAACAGTCCTTATGTATATACATGTCAGGCTCTGGGCACACTGCCTTGCACTGTACATAATATCTTGCTCTGCTTGGCTTCTCCTTTACTTTGTAAGTCATCTACAACGCTAAACGTTGGGTACTTTACTTAGCGTCGTTTTTTAAATTACTGATGTTTAAGAATGATATCTTATAGGAGTACAAAAGCATAGCTAATATGAGGTTAGAACACATCAAGGCTTCTGCAACGAACCCAAGTCACTTCACCATGCTTGTGCGAGCTATCCCTTGGTCTCCAGAGGAGTCTTACAGTGATTCAGTTGACAAGTTCTTCTCGAACTATTATTTGTTGATGTACATGGGGCATCAAATGGTCTACCGGTCTGGTACAGTTCAAAAACTGATGGTATGAAATATTGCTTAAATGTTTCAATGACGTGGCAAGACAGATCAACTGTTTATACTTGTTATATGTTAAGCAACTTGGGTCGCTGAGTTAATTTTTTCTGTGCAAAAAGGGTGCTAAAAATATTTAGCACAATGCTTTAAACACATGCTGCAGCTAGTTAGTAAATCGAATAAATGGGAATTTAGTCCTTTCAATAGCAAGAAAGTTGATAACATAGAAATAATGATAAATATGGCAGTATTTAATTTAGCAGCTAAAGCTCAGTCCGGTTTGTTTGTATGGTTTATATATTAGTATTCTGTTGAAATTGGTTATAATCTTGTTTTCAATAATATTATTTGGTCTTTCTGATTGCCGTGCTAAGGAATTAATGTTAAAAAATATCAGAGTCGAGTTGTCTTGAGTGCAAATTTTTTCAGGCCACTGATTTGCCTCCCGATGGAATCAATTCCAACAGTTGTAATATGTCAAATCTCAGCCTATGTCTCATTTAAATTAAATGATGTTTGGTTTGTATGAGAATTGACAGTTTGGATGCATAAATTCTTCTTCTGTTATGGAAAATAAGCAGGTAAAGCGATATTTCTTATAAGTAGGTTTTGATTAATTGTTTTCACTGGACTTGGTGGAGCACTTATGATCTGGAAATGCCTTCGTGTTCTATAGAACTTTAGTTTCTGTACTCGGCTTTACTTGATTTGTTTTTATCGGGTATATTAAGTGTTGACCATTTTTTTCTGGTCAATCTTTACTATCTGCCATCAGAATTATTATTATAATTGAAAATTTTTATAAAACAACTCTTTATCTCAAATAGCAAGTTCGAGGCAATTACATCATTAATTAATCTGACTCTAGACTTCATTCGTAGATTTCACAACTTCCGAGTGGTTATTCTTAGTATAAGTTGACTATCTACATCGCACCCATTAAGATTGAGAACATAGCATTTTATCTTGCTATGAAGTTTTGATTCTCTAAATTCAACAAATAGTATGCTAGATTGTAACTAAGGTCTTGGTCTATGAATCGGATATTCAATATCTTATATATTCTTGGCAATTTTCTGCTTTTTGTTGTTTCGTTATGGGTACTGTGCTTCTTCCTTTACAGCATCTCATGGTTTTATATATGCAGAGTGATGCAGAGATGATGTGTAGGATGATGAGATCTGAGAATCTTGCTGTTAAGTGCAAGCAAAATCTATTCAACTGTGGTCTATGTGGTGGACCATCTAAAGCTTTTCGTATGCTCTCTAAAAGACCTGAAAGTGTTAAAGGGAAATCTGTCTACGGGGATCTTGGCACATCTACAAGAGAGGTACTGATGCTTGGTTTAAGTAAGAGATATAAATTTTTCTTGAACAATGATTTTGCGACACCTACATTGTACTGAGGCCTAGTGACTTTTGAATCTTCTTGAAGTTCCCATCGACTTTGTAATCAGTTGATATCACCTAGATAAGTTGACTTTTAATGACCAATCGATATTCTATTCTGGGTTGAATGATCTCCATAAGTCTTGGGAATGTGAGGATCGCATGATAATTGTTGCTACCATTGTAAACTCATTCATAGTACAATTCGTTTTGGGCAACTTCGTGATATCTTTTAATGTTTTGATCTCTTCTGATCCTTTTAACATTCCATTGAATTGCTTTCCAAATTATAAGTTGATTTTCCTGTATGAATCTGTTATGGTGTCCCCAGAGTGTGTGATACAAAGATTATGCAGTGATAGCTGATGAACTTGTAATTGCACGATCTGGAAAAATTGACATTGATTTTTTTTTTTCAGTTGATCTGGAGTTTCTTTGCTGGCTCCCACAAAAAAAAGGCCAAATCCAAAGAAAAAGGCTAAACCTTTTTCTCCTAGGATAAAATTGACACCCATTACATATCTAGTCCATTCTCATTATTAAATCAGCACGCACCATCCCATGTGGCTTTCTGTGAGTGAGCATGTCAACCAACATAAAACTCGTCTTTTTTTATTTATAATCTTTGTTGCCAAATTAATTTTATAATCTTTGTTATCAATTATCTTGCAATTTGTACCCAAAAACAAAATTGTATTTGGTCGTGATTAGTGCTGCTTCCTGTGCTACATGGCGATTTTATTGTGAAATTGACGGGATTTGTAACGGGTTTCATTATTGTTCCATGGGTGAAAGGGTGGTTTTTTTTTTTTTGGGGGGGGGGGGGACATTTGCAAGGTTGTGTTATCCTTGTTCCAGGGGCTAACGGTTGGGCTTTTTTTTTGGGACACTTGACAGGTTGTGTTATTTTGTTTTGGATTATTATTTTGAAATTTTATCCAAAAAAAGCAACTTTCAGCTGTATCTTTAGTTCAATACATTGTAGGGTCAATGAGGAAGGAACTTGTCATATAATGAAAAAAAACACTTGCGAATTCACTGATGTAAGATGAAATAATTTGGCTATCTTGAGTACTGCTTGTGGGACTTTTCTAGATGCAATATGATTCAACCTCTTAGTCCTTGGAAAACATATGATCATATTACTGATGAACTGATTATGTGGGTTACCTCTTTGTTTTAGCTCCTGGATTAACAATGTTTATCTGATTGTGCATATTACTGTTAGATTTTTCCTTAGATGTTTGATTGTGTCTCTTGGTTGGTGTAACTTGTTCTATCACATTTCTTGTTCCTTTCTCGTTCTGATTGATGTTGGTTAGATCAAGGGGGAACCATGCCCGAAGGTTAGATTGGTCAATTATGTATAGTTTGTTTTTTCGTACAGGAAGTTGCAGCTGCGTTTGTATTTTTCAAGACTCGCTACGCTGCTCTCGTTGCCTCTCAGGTCCTTCAATCATTAAATCCCATGTTATGGGTGACTGACTTGGCTCCAGAACCACATGATGTCTATTGGTCCAACCTCTGCATACCATTTAGACAACTTTGGATCCGCAAGATAGCTACACTTCTAGCTGCTATTGTCTTCATGTTCTTGTTTCTTATACCCGTGACTTTTGTTCAAGGTCTTACTCAACTAGACCAGTTACATCACTCATTTCCATTTCTCAGAGGATTACTGAAGAAGTAAGCATCTTACTTTTGAAAGATCTTACAAGTCGCTGTCATTTTTTAGTAGCGTATTATCATGTCTTTTTATCACTATTTTGTACTAGGATGTCTGATTGTTGAAAGATAAGACTGTTCTCCAGGTCAGGTGTAATGTTAACACATCAGTCATAGTTGAATTTCTAGAGTGTCCATACATATCTTAATATCATTACCTGATAACTAGATTGTTTTTCTGAGAGAACATTTTTCAAGGCAGGAAAAATGTAAAGAAAGATGGAGAAAGCTATGTTATCTGAAAGGAGATGGTTGTCACATATCCTTCCTTTTTGCTTTGCAGGAAATTCATGAATCAGCTGGTCACAGGTTATCTGCCAAGTGTTGTTCTGATGTTATTTTTGTACATTGTTCCTCCCACAATGATGCTATTTTCAGCAGTGGAGGGATCTTTCTCTCGTAGCGGAAGGAAAAAGAGTGCATGTCGCAAAGTACTTTATTTCATGATCTGGAACGTCTTCTTTGTTAACGTTCTCTCGGGGTCTGTCATCAGCCAACTAAATGTTATTTCTAGCCCAAAGGGCATACCTGCTCAACTGGCGCGAGCTGTGCCAACACAGGTGATTTCCCAACATATTCACTTTCCAGATTTTCGCGGCACACTATTGCATTTGTTGGATCATGTGCTTCTGTGTTTCTGCATTGAATCTTCAGCACCTTATGCCTTGTGGATCTGACAAAGAGTGTTGTTTTGGCTATTGGATATTTGTAATTGCGGGTCTCTTCAGATAGCAGGGATATTGTTTGGTGATGGATGTAGTGCGGCCACGTGATGTATCAGTATATAGTTTCAATTTCTATCTCTTGCTCTGATAACCATTGTTGTATGATTGCAGGCTAGCTTTTTCATGACTTATATCTTAACATCGGGTTGGGCAAGTTTGGCGTCAGAAGTAATGCAACCTTTTGCTCTTCTCTGGAACCTAATTAGGCGATTTATCCTCAGAAAGAAAGATGATTTGTCTGACAAGCCTTTATCTTTCCCATACCACATTGAAGTCCCAAGAGTGCTACTGTTTGGACTCCTCGGCTTCACTTTTTCCATCCTGGCGCCTTTGATGCTGCCTTTCTTGCTGGCTTACTTCTTACTTGCTTTCCTTGTGTACCGAAACCAGGTTAGAGGAATTGAATGTCATTTGTTTATGGTATGTTGTTTTGCTAGAATTGTCTATTCGTTATTTACTTCTGGAACCTGTTGAACACTGATGTTTTTACGTCTGGGATTGTCCCGTCAGTCATCAGTACCTAAGCAGAAAGAAGGATATCAAATGATAACCTGTGATCCGTTTTTTTTTTACCATATGAGATTTACCTGTTGCCAGTAGCCTGGGATATCATCCTTAGAAAGGTTTCTTTTAGCCAGTCTTTTTTTATTTTATTTGGAGTTCTTTTTGGTCGATTGTTGTACCAATTTAGCCTTTTCCATTGCCATGATGTCTTCTCCATTTTCACTTTGCCGTAACATGTTTCTGACTGTGTTTACTTGTTTTCAGATTCTTAATGTATACACATGGAAGTATGAAACTGGAGGGCAGCTGTGGCCTACTATTCACAACACGACCATCTTCTCTTTAGTTTTGATGCAAATAATAGCCCTGGGGGTTTTCGGACTAAAACGATCTCCTGTCGCCTCCGGTTTTACTATACCACTTATAATCTGCACTCTGTTGTTTAATGAGTATTGCAGGCAGAGATTTCACCCGATATTTAAGAACAATGCTGCCCAGGTAATGTTTTGATGTTGATATATATATATATATATCTCTCTCTCTCTCTCAATCAATCAATTGGCGGATTGTTTGTAGATGCTCATTGACATGGATCGGCAAGATGAACAGAGTGGGAGGATGGAAGATATTCATAGACAGTTGCCTTCAGCGTACTGCCAGTTTAGCTCGAGTTTTCACGACTTGTATAAATCTGGGCACCATGATCAATCTGATAATGGGGAAAATATTCGAGATTCTGAAGACGAGAAGCCAGGTTTGATTCACCCAACGCTCGGAAGACTTCCGCTTCCTGGAATTAATGATTTGACGGCTTGGCTCTCTCTGCTTTTCAGGAGAGGACTCCAAGAAAGTGAATGAACCATTGGCTCTTCATCGCCATATGGAAAGCAAAGAGCCCAGTGGAAAGTGAACTTCTAGATTACGATCTTGTTCGCTGTACACGGGCTATACATGGGCTGATGAGCAGATTTGGTCTCATCAACTGTTATATAATCCTCTGTTCTGCCTCCTGAAATGGAGTTGCTCGGAGGAACAGTTTTGTCGATACATGTTGAAATTATTAGTTTCCTAAGAAAGAAATGGTATGCAAATATACCGTGTCACCAGTGTCGAAACTGGAAAGAAGAGGGGGGCTGCAGTGGGGTCTGATTCTTTCATTGTCTACTCTGTTTTCTCCCAAATATATACGGGAAAGACTTTAGGTACTTCTCAATGTATGATAGATGGAAAATCTCTTTCTCGCAATGCAAGTAGTTCTTACTTTCGTTTCATTTGAAATTTGAGATTCTGAGTTGGTCTTCAATGTAAATAAGTTGGAATAGTGCATCACGCTCCATTTTATTTGCAAACTGGTGAAGCAGACAGACGATTCTGCAAAGTGTCTTCGGTTAATGAGGCAAGCGTGATACCAAGGTTTTAGAGACGAGGCAGAATGCAGAAGGATTGCCATTTTAATGTGTTCTGCCGACAAAAGCACGGCCTGCCTGCCTACTTCGAAGCATCCGGGCTCGTGCGGCTAAAGGATGTGCCACATGAAAATGCTTTTTCGAAATATAACTTACAGGCGGCTCAGCAGCTTCTTTAAGAGGACCAAAACATGCACACAGCCTTGTTTTCTAAAAAGGAGCCATTCCTACTGAGCAATACCTGGAATTCTGTTGTCTCCAACTCCAAATGTTCCGACAAAATAATGTACGACAACAAAACTTAGCATTTAACATTCTACACTATGAATATGACAATAATAGTCAAGAACGCGTTTGTGCTCCATCCATATGCATTGGTCATACTTTACAACTCTCTCTCTCTCTCTCTCTCTCTCTCTCGTACAATGGGTCCAAAAAACACTTTCTATATAATGATTAAATGACGGTTGGCATTAATCTACCTGATGGATTCTGCAAGTGCATAAAGCTTCAAGAACTTAAACGGCTCATGGAATGGCCCCCCTCCTCTTGGAGTTGTCTATCCATGCGACGGATTTCTCCATAGCCATAAAGCTTGCATCAGGCCACCGTTTGCAACATGCAGGAGAAAGACTCTCACTCCGAGCCCACAAAATGCAGAAGTGAACTTGAGAACAACGAAGAAGCAGCTTATTGCCGTCAGGTGCTGGATGAATCCTTGATCCGGCTAAAGTATTCACATATGAACAAAGGTTCAAATACAAACTAGGAATTCCCTGAAGAAAATGACAAATGTGCAGTTAAATATGGATGAAAGCTGAACATACCTGAGAGTCGCCATAGAATTCCGTCGTCACCTCCTTTAGAAAGCCAGTCAGCAAACAACCAACGAAAAGGCCAATCGGAATTATCAATTCTCTATTTCTCGAAATCGCAAATAAAACATCTGATAAGGAGCTAGCCACAAATAGAGTAATCAGCGACCACTTCAATGTCTTCTGTCCCAAAGAGACCACTCGATCAAGAAGCACAGTCTCTGCTTTCTTCCAGGGAAAATGTTTCACCGAGTCCGGAATCGCCTCCTGTAACCTTTCTCTCACAGTATCAAGTTGCACATTCAGCCTCTCAGATTCACCAAACTGTGCCATCGTCACTTGCATAGAGTGCTTTGGAAAGGTCCGTCGACATGAATGAAGAGTTATGCCATTGCTCGGCTGACACATCCTATTTTTCAACAGCTTGATCTAGAATCAGAAAAGGGAACACTATGTTAGGTTGTAGAAAGCATAAACCAACTCATCCATCTAACCTGCAAAAATATTCGCAAAAGATTTTCAACAAAACCGCTTCGACTATTCTCATAGCCGTACCACCTAGTGCATCTGAACACAAATTTTGCGAGACACTTCAGAAAACCGTCTCCTATTCAAGAGACTAACAAAGTAAACACCAACCGTCCTTATATCGTCAGCCAGAACTTCATTACTTGAAGCTTTATTCCCTTCAGGGTTTACCAACCTTGCATTTCTACTTCACTGAAATTCCATAAACTTTAAACCCTCGAAGTCAGAAAGGTGTCTGCAAAAATTAGCTTGGACAAGAACAGCTGAATCAAACCGAAAAACAACTACGATCCCTCGGAACTCAACAGCACGGTTCAAAGTTCAATCTGCCTGTTGCCAGTACTTCAGTCGAAGACATCACGACCGAATCGCTCGAGCATAACACGAATTCCCCGGAATCTTATCACCCCCGACCGTCCCGCCGACAAAATCCGATCCAATCATTAATTCTCCCATTACACCTCAAGGAGATACAATTCTTGCATTGCAATTTCCAAAAGCGAAAACCCAAATTACCAATACATAAAAAACAAGAAAGACATCAAGAAAAGCTCGACCCTTGAAGTGTGAACCGTTGTTCAACAAGAAATCACTCAGCAACCCAAGTCAGCCGGCGGTCGACATTTCCTCACATCTTCCGTCTTCGCCACTCTAAAATCCCACAAACCCACGAGCTACGCATCCACGAAAGGAAAGAAAAAACTGCAAATTTCACAGCCAACGCGATTGCTCACCCGAAATGGCGAAACCAAAGGCAACGCAACGAACCCCTGCGACGCCATTAGATAAGGGTAAAAGAAACGAGCTCCTCCCAAAGAACCCTTTTACCGCTTTCGCCTCCGCTTCATCGGTCTCCGCTCCATGAGCTCAGCTGAACATGGTGCGTAGCGTGGGGGGTTTCGCTTCTCGCCTTCTTCGCCGTCTCTCTCGTCTAGTCCAGGGTTCTAGCAGATGGATAACGAAGGGTGCAATGGTAAATTCGATGGCCGAGGAGTCCCGTATTTACGATTTTGCCCTCGCCTGATTGGGATTGGGCTTGGGCTTCTTGAAGTTTTTTTCTCGGTAACGATCGCCGTGGGCCTTGAGTTGTGCTTGCTGGCTTTTTGTTTTCAATTTTTGTCCTAAACTTTTAAATTTCCCACATTGCCCTTTGATGGATGCATTAATAGTTTTGACAGGATATTTTATGGAAAAAAACACGAGCAATGAAAAGAAATAAGGTCGCAATGATAAAAATATCAAATGACAAAAATCGGATTCTTATTATGTATTTTAAAATAGTTTATCAATGCAAAAAAATCTATTGATCAAATGATAGTATTTTAAAAAAATTTCTTAGTTATTAGTTAATCGTTTCCTTTTACACTTTGAGAGCATCAGTCTCTTTCATTATTTTTTTTAAAATTATTAGTTAAGGAAATATTTTTTTACATCAAGCAACCCTTTAAATATACGTAATGAGTTATTTGACCTTTTTCGTTTATTATTTTTCTTAATTGTATTATAGTGTTTATATTTATCAAATTTTTATAAATTTTTATTTTTTAGTATCATTATCAATATTTATTTTTTTCCATTATTTTTATATTAGTTGATTTAATTTTCTCTCATTTTCTATAATTTTCTCATTTCTTTGAGTAGCAATTACGGGTAAGATAGAGATTTTCTTCAAAAGGAACATAAATATATGCTTTTACCCCTTAAAAAGAACGTATATTGTACATACTATACCAAAATGAAAGTTTAGGGGTATTGTACAACAGCTGAAAGTTCAGGGGCAAGCATGTACTATGACCAAAGTTCAGAGGGGTTTTGTACAATTCTTCCTTTTTTACCACTCTATTCATTCAAGGATTGATCTATGTGATATGTGGCTCTAGGGCATAAAGCCGTGTCTTTTTGTCCTATTGTTAATGTCCCTTGCATACTCCAATGTTGTTACTTAATTGGTTCAACGTGACAATAACTTTACTCAAAGTAGAATTGGGTTCACGTGTGTCAAGTCGTGTCAGTTTTGTGTTATTTGTACTTCTCTGGTATCAAACTAGAATTTTGGTATTCAAGTTTCACATTAGGTCCAAAACATTTTCTCGTCTTGTCTTGCAAAAAGAAAATGCCAGAATTCTAGTAGGGAGAATTTCCTTCTTTTTTCATTTAATTTTCCTACAATTGACAATCATGGAATTTCTCTAGAACAAAGTACTAATTGCTAAATAATAGAGAAGAAAGAAAAGGACCTCAGGCATGTTCGACATTTGGTACAGATATGCTTAGCTTCTTTTGTGTCATTAATACTTAGCAAAAATTGCACATGTTTAGCTTGTGTGCAAAGATTAACATTTAAATTTTTTTACAAAATCGCCTTATTACGAAATATTTCAATTATTTTATAAAGGAAAGAATTATTGACACAATATGCAGAAATTCTATACATAAATGTGGAAAGGGAAAAATATTTTAAGATAGAAAATATTTGAATTTCAATATTGCAATACGTGAGAGATTATAGATTTGTTGATTTACGCGTTCACCAATTGACGGAATATTCATACAATAACTAATTGAGCTACTTTGAGGAAGAGAAATGGATTGTGATCGAATAAATGTAGGTCAATTTTGCTATACATAATATCATATAAAACAAAGCCAGTTCGCTCAATCAAAAGTAGGTGCTATGATAGGAGCTAGTAAACGCCGATATGCTCATATAGAAAATGATGCGAATAATCATCAATGAATGACTTCAAATTTCGGACCTCAACACCGTAGCTTAAAACAAAGACAATAATAAATATTTCTTGGAAATTAGCATAAAACAAAAGCAATAATAAATATATCTTGGAATTTCATTATGACAAGTAGAGGTAACAATTGGGCCGGTTCAAGCTGGTGCGGTGTTGAAAGGTTGGGCTTAATGTGTTGCCCAATACCGTCCATATCATAAAAGTTTATGAGGAATTTTGGAGCGGGGCCAAAGATGGGTGGGTCAGGCTTTTTTTATGTTAATCACTTGCCAAAATTTGCCTATTTGCCTCTCAGGCTCGGCTCGGCCGGCTCGTCTGTTGATCACATTTTTTTTTGTTAGAAATTTCCATTAATTACGAAAATGATATATTAAAGGACTTATAGAAAATCTCAAAAGTCACAATAATAAAACAAGCCCATAGAGCTCCAAAACAAATAAAAAACCAGAAGTCAAGGCATATTCTCAGAGCATGGTTGACAGAGATAATCACTAACTCGTTCTTCAACAAATATCATATTTAAGCGGGCTGGACTAAAACCACAGCTGCATAGGGCTTTAGAGAAATTGAAAGGGAAATAACTTCGGCTTGGATGTTTCAAAAGTTAGGAAGTTCGTGTGGAACAATTGAACGATAGTTACGTGGACCAAATTATGAGATCTGTCTTGTTTGCAAAAACTGCAAAATGTACCAAAACTTGTGAACCTCAATATATATATATATATATATATATAATTATATATATATAATATATATATATAAAATGGAAATTAAAATTAATTTTTTCTAATGAGCAGGGAATTGTGAACAATATTGGTAGGTTTTAAAGATGTAGTTGGTAGTTGGTACAACCTCAATTTCTATTATATGTTTGTTTTATTCATTAGATGAAGTGATTATTTCCTTACTTGACAACTTTTTGCTTAAACAAATTATTTAAGTTGTGTACAGTTAAAAGCTGTCGAACCCAATTAATAATAACTTTAAGTCGTGAAAACTTAATGCGTTTATCAAACACACCGAAAGCCCTGATTTTTTAAAAATATTTTTGGTTGCTGAGCAGCAAAAGGAGATCTTTACAAAAATTGGGTAGTCATATTCTCTCAATTAAATTGTGACAATCTTGTGGAAATAATGAATACCACATTTATGTGTTAAAGCCGATGACGAGAGAAAGATTATTTTATTACTTGGCTCTATAATGTGTTACATAAATCGATGGGTAGTTATGCCCGCGCGCTATGTATAGCAAAAGGAAGTAACTAAAATTGCAGGATCGATAACAATCTCATCTGAAATCTCGGAATATTATGACAATATTCTAACAATGTGGACGTATTGCCATGCGTTTGATTTTTCCATGGATTATTGGCTAACAAATTAAAAGAAGATGAAATTATTGAACTTGTAATCTCCATTTCTCACGCTTGTTGGCTTGCATGCATTTTTTAGGAAGTTTGAGGGGAGACTAGTCTCTTTTCGAAGGGAGACTAATAGATTGCCAACTTTCCCATTGATGTCAATCTTTAGATTGAGATTTCACTAAATACATTGAGATTTCTCATTGGTGAAATCTAGCACTTGTTCATCATGAGACTACTTATGGTAAATCGCAATGAAAGCTAAACAAAGCATTACAAATTGGATGCAATACCTACATTAGAACGACAAATAAATGAAGACTCTACTAATATAATATTTTTACTATAGATGTGAGATTATGAACGAAAAGAACATGCGGTTCCTATTTGATTAAAAGCCTGATTTGCAAGCGCATGAGCATATTGTTGGGTCTACGAATCTAGACCAAACTCCAACCTGTATTGTTCTGAAGTAGGAAGCGAGAATTTGTGACAAAAGGCTAAATACCCCAACGACGATGATCCTTTTGTTGGATGACATCAATTAAGACCTTGCAATCACTTTCAATTACTATGATCTAAGACGATATGTCAATGCTCAATGGCGTGTCGGAGTTCCCGAGCCGAACAATTCGAAGATTAGAGTACGTAAGGGTCTCAAATCACTCAACTTTATAATCAATATAAAGCCTATATCAGCCAATCTCATAGCCTTTTGGGAGATAATAATTCTTAATTACATGATACTCCGTTCAAACTACATTTGTCAAATAGCATCGCGGATGTACATATCACCTAAGACCACACTCCATTATAACTGGATTATTCCGCCATTACCTTTTAGACTTTCTAGCAAATCATCACGATAATGTTTCTTTAACAAGATATTCAGATGGGTTTAGTCTGCAGCACAAAACCCTTTGAATGACTACAATTTGATCTCGATTCTCAAAGTATTGACACACACACTTATATATAAATCTTGAGCCGACTAACAGATTACCTTGTTATTAATAACCTAGTATGCTCCAAGTAGAAGCATCCACACATGCCAATTCACGTTCACAAGATCATGCACTCCGGAATCTCACTCTTTTCAAATTTCAACATTTCTTTATACGTAGGTGTCAGAGAATGTCCTCCAATTATTTCTTTGTGTGGGGGTATTATCGTCGGGATTCTACATTTATGTGCTGCTCCTTTAGAATAATATACATAAAGTAGGCAAACAAAATATTCTTGAAAAAAAAAACATAACATAAGATGTCAAAATCCATTTCGAGAACTCCAATCATTCTCTTATTTATCCATTTTTTCTGACAAAGGCGTGAGAGGCCACCGACTGCTATATTCTTTTATATTCTCCTCGTAATAATAATAATAAACAATTCCACTGAATTCTACTGATCTGGATTTATATTGAATTTTTTTTTAGAAAAAACCAATTTCATAATGAGAACAAGCCTTTTCAGGTCTATTTTCGTGCTTCGACCAAAAAAAAAAGGTCTATTTTCGTGCTGGTGAGTGTCATTATCACCGCATAAAAAAAGGGTTTTATTCGGATTATTGATCCAAGTGCTCGATTTTTGTAATCGAGGGTGTCGAGACATGAAACTTTATTCAGTGACAGAAGTCGTCGTTTGGCCGTTGTCACACCTAGGGCATTATTCCTCCCAATAGGCCTAAATTTCTGATGCTTTTGGTGCTTATTATCGTCATTAAGTTGACGGAACGTGCCTGAAGCAAGGTCAATTTTGTTTAATGCTTTGGTCTCTTGCCTAGAGCCCCATCTGGTCTGCTTCTTCCCCGAGAGGATATTCCTGCTCGCTTTACAGGTGAGAGCTTAGTTTAGCTAAACTTTAAGCTTGTCTTGATTTCACTGACTGTCAGAGTCTCCTCTTCGTCCACACAAGAGCTAATTTATTCTTAGGTGGACGTCGATTGAACATCTTGTGCTTTACAGAGTCGTCCGTAACTTGACAACCGCAAACACCAAAGATCTGATGATGATGGTATATGGTTGGATGAACGGAAAGCCTTATCTTGATGTAATAGTAAATGATTTCGATTGCGATCAGCTGGTTGGATCAGTAACAGTTGAGTGCTAGCCAGAGAAGTAATGCCTTTGGTTGCCTACATGCGTCCCATTTCAACAGGTAGGTGAGTTCAAGTTGTTAACAAAGGTGAAATAGTGATTTGGTCTTGCTTTTCTATGCCAACTGCTCGAATTTCACTATCGCGTGGGGTTTGTGACTGTTGTGTTAATTGACATTCCGAAATGTGATTGGCATCAATCCCTTTCCTCTTTGTAAACCGAGAAAATAAGTAAATCCTTACATTTCTCGAACGCTACACCCTAACTATGCCTAATATGATTATATATACATGGACAGAATTTATGTACCAATAAGGGTTTTCGTCAAATTACTTTAATTTCTTTCCTAAGTTTAAAAAAAAGGTATAATATGGACCAATTCTATCAGTAATGTGATTATTCCCTATTGTATATATTATTGATTTTCCCTAAATCAAGGTTTATATTATCATCTTTAGAATATTGTGGTGAGTGTCAGAACAAGAATGTAGCTGGGGATAAGTGTGCCAGACAGACATGTTCTAGGATACTGGGGATTCCGAGCAGCAAAACTCATGCACTGATATGGTAGCGAGCGAACACCGAACTAGTGATAAAGAATCTGGCCCTAAAAAGAACATGCAATGAGTAAAAAAATAATATTTGTCTGTCAATCATGAAGGTACTGCGTTTCTCTTCTCTCTCCTTGTGGATCACACTGCTAAACTAACTTGTTAGTTTAGTCTTAGGCGTACCGAAAAGAACAGGTCCATTTGTTCGTTTCCTGGAGGATCGATAATCATCGTTTTCAATGAGATTAGGGCCACTAATTAATCGCATTTTTTAAACTAGTAGTTTGATAGTCTAGTCTGTACGATCTATCTTTAATTTGTGACAGAGATTCCTTCACTCGAGTTGCTATTTCCCTTGATCTGATTAGCCGAATCAACTCAGTTCCTGCGTTCATATGCTCTAAACCAGCTAAATTGATGACTAGAAAACTGCTCTCATGAAGATATTCAATGCATGCGTACCTTAACTAGTGATAGGATATGACAGCAGTTCTTACTTACATCGATAACACGATGTTTTAGCAAGGATTATGTGCTTAAGGCAAATGAGGGAAAGAAATATCCGATAGATTTATTCCGGTGGATAGAAGTGATGACGGTTCAATATTGAAATGGTGTGAGTTCATGCCTTTTTTCTTTGGAGCTCAACATGAGGCTCGCCGCATTTCAAAATTTGATTATTTTTATATAATCAAATGAATTTTCACAATACATTTTATTAAGTTTTTCCGTCCCTTAGCAATTTCATCTCACCCTCAGGAATTTGAAATGAAGTTGTGAGAGGTTTATTCCTTGGTATACTGGTCAATAAGCATTTTATTATTTGGATAGAATGAATTCAATAATATCTTCTTTTAAGCCTTACGTTAGTAGACTGAGTGTTATAGTATTTTGTATCTATAAGAATAACTTTAAATTAATTAATTAATTTATTATTACTTTCATTTTGGGGAAACGTTATGTCCTTTCCAAAAAGCATAACTCTTGACCATTTATTTGTATTTTGCACTTCGAATAGATTATTTTGATTGTTCCTTTTTTTTCATTGGCTATCAAACAAGTGCCAATTGGTTCAGGTCTCCTCTTAATATGTGGACTAAGAAAAGAACATTTCAGTATGGGCATTGCATCATAGAAAAAACATTTTCATGGTGGCCGATTGCATTGGATAACGTATCTATTCGAGGAAATCACTATCTTTAAGACAATATCAATAATATGTATTGCCCAATTTTCTTTTCTCTACTTGTCATGATTTTCACCACTTCTATTCGAGTTCCCCCAACTCTAAGCACCACTTTGGTGATAAATTTCATCTCATCTTCGGCAAGAATTAGAAATGAAGTTTCAACAGATGGAGGTTTATACCTTGTTATACAGTAGATAAGCATTTTACTTTGTAGATAGGGATCCTTTCTAGTTAGGGGAACCCTACACTGGTCCAGTAATCCAAAATGAGCAAAATGCCCCTTACTTTAAGTAAATTCGACAAAAAAAAAGTAAATTCAAAGAAACTCTCTAACTCTCTCTCCCTGTCCCCCGAATGAAGCAGATCTTGTGTGCGATGCTCACAACCACAAAGATCACAACCTTAGATCGAACCATTGAAAACACACTCGCACGCCAGAGAGAGAGAGAGAGAGAGAGAGAGAGAGAGAGAGAGAGAGAGAGAGAGATGGGCATCACCGGCGACGTAGGCAGTGGTGTCATGCGGTTTCGAAGGAGATTGATAGTGGTGGCTGGGGGCGGCAAACATGAGGAGTCTATGCAATAGGTGTCGCTCTCGGGGAAGAGAAGGGTAAACTGGGCGAAGAAGTAGGGAAAAAAGGGAGCAAAACAATGAGAAAATAAATCTATATCATCCATAATTTTTGTTCATGTGTCAATCTCTCACGTTAAATTGAAGACGTAAGTTTCTCCTAACTTGAGAGGATCCCAATCCTTATCTTTGATATATAAAAAAGTCTTACAAAATACGGTCATTTGCAACGACTATGCCATCTAAGAGACACCTTTCCTAGCCACTCTAAGTGCCATTAGCTCTTGTGTAGTCAGTTTGTACAAAAATGCGTTTGAGTGTGAGTATATAATGCACAATTGCACACAACCACTCATATATTGGTCAAAAGAAACGTGGCATACCAATGGATACACCTATATGGCCGCACCTAATAACAATTATTTCCCTTTGACTCACCGATTTATGGTTTTGTCATTTCTATGCCTTTAGAGACTATAACCCAAGAGTTTGGTACAGGCCATAATGGGACCAACCTCTCTGTGGAATAGCTTGACAAAAACAGTTAAAAAGGATTCAAACCATGTCAACTAAATCCAACAAATCATGACCAATTCTTACCAACCAATGCAAAGTCAATACTCAAACATTATCTTATAATTAATCTGAACTTGCATCTTACACCTGTAATCAATCATGTTGGGGCTACTTTTGTCGGTCTTTTCTACTTTAAAAGCTGAGTCCGGGAGACTTAAACATGGCATGTAAGAATTATATGCCATGTTGTCAATCTTTACTCTATATTCAAATTTTGGGAGTGAAGACAGAGTAGAAATTTGAATTTTCGATCAAATTTAAACAAGTCTATGCGGGTTTCGACTCACTTCTTGCACGATTCATGCGGTTAGAAGGATTTTCATGAATTCGGAAAATTTTACCGACCTACATTAGGCTTTCCCGTCATCTTAAAAAAGAACAGTAAAGAATGGTAATCTAGATAAACAAGCATTGCAAGCCCTAATTGCCACTACCAGTAAGCTTGATCGTAGGATATAATAGATAGTTTTTTCCAACCAAGGTTAGAGGAAAATATACTCCTATTTTCATCTCATCATATATTCTCTCGGGTTTTTGACATGGAAGGTCTCCTTTCCTTTTCTTTTCTTTTTGGGATAATGACACAAATAGTCCCTGAATTTTGACTTAATGTGCAATTTGAATCCTGAACTTTTAATTTGTTCAATGTAGTCCCTGAACTTTAGGCTAAAACCCAGAGACCTTCATTATGGTCATGTCAAGAATGGAGAGACTCTATGCCAATTTTCTCAGTTCCAAGGAGGATCAGTATTTGCTTTTGCTGTATTGGAAAGGAGAAAATGAGTAAGCTCAAGTAATTGAGAACTCCTTACACTTTTTAAGAAGGGCAATGGAAGCAAGAGGCTAAAATCCAAATGATAGTGCGACATTCGCTGAAATAACATGCGAATTCATGATTTTTTCTTGATTTAAATCTAGATAACAGTCGTGCATTAACAGAACATCCATGCTTATCATAATATATTCATAATAGATTAAGTTCGACGCCCATCTCTTTCAATCTATTCCCACGAGATCGTTCAGCTTCCGTATTTTGAATCATGCTCAGAGCCTCTTGCACAATCAGCTACTCAACCGACGAGATATAAAAGTGCAAGTCAAGATAGGCTTTTCAATATGAAGGGCGAACTAAAAAACATACGCTGCCTCAAAGAAGCTTGTGGCTGTAGTTTCTTTATTAACTTGCAATTTTTTTTGGTGATCTCGCTTCATTCCTCAAACCACCATAAGCATAATGGTTGATCCAGCTTTAACTCCCCGAAAATGAATATTAAGTTTGGGGTCGATTATTTATTCCGTTTTCCAACTACTAAATTGTCTTGAAAGGTTATAAAAAAATTAAGAAGCAAGTTTGAGAAAATGTAAAGACATCCCTTTGCTCCCCACAATCCAAATGCCAAAATCCATCTAATAGATAATCTCTAGCTTATACGTGACAAAGATTGACTTGGGTGGCTGATAAATTGATGGGAAATGATCACTTGAACTTGTCGCTTTGGCAAATTTCCTCGCAAGATTGGGACCTCATGATAACGAAAAATCATATTGAATGTAGGTTTTTTTGATGACTTGCACAACATATAGCTAGAAGTAAGATCCGTGATGACTGAGAAAACTAGCTCCAATGACCTAGGATACATAAACTAAATGTGTAGCCTATCAACATCCCACATTTCAATTTCAACCCTAAAAATATGAACCTTTTAGGACCAGGAGGACGAAAAATCAGTTGTTGCTTTGTATCCCCTAAACTATAGTTGTCCCGCGTAGGATGTGACCAATGAAAATGTGTTGGTGATCCTAGATGTGAGCCGTTTTGGACGACTCGGATATAGATTCTACATATAGAAGTGTGAAAGAGATGAATGGAGAACCAAGGTCAGCTGGTTAGGAACAGAAAAAAAGTCATTCTACATTTAATTGGTGATTCCTAGAGACTAGCCTATTAATCTGACATTAATCAAATTGCATGAGTGTTCACAAATTGGAGATGAACATGAAAGCATTAGCATAGAAATTAGGCTGAATAGCCAGCTATGTTTCTTCCACAAAGATTCCCGCCGATACCTACCCAAATCAAAAAGGATGTTTACCTTACTTCTTCCATTGAAATGCCCCTCTGCTCATGGAATGGCAAACGACATGCAATTAATTAGTGTTTAATTAATTTTACACAACGTGGTATATTGGGCACCGCAAGCATTTAAACAAGTATATTTTACTTCATTAGAAATATGAATGTATCATTCATGTATCCTAAAAATGGAAATACTTTATTGATTTAGTAATATCATGTCAATACGTTAAATGATAACAATATAAGTGTTGCACTGTTAATTTTCTTTTCCTTTTAAAAATACAATTAGTTAGATAATTAACTGATTGATGCAGCTAACGTGATTAGGGAGAGAGAAAGAGAGAGCTCTTCGCAAACTGTGCCTGCCCAATATGTCAAAAGCATCTATGGAGCTCTAGGTGCTTTCTGTTTATGTTTCCAAGGAGTCTTTGTGTTTGTTGAATGCCCCATTTCAATCATTCGCTTTCAAACAAACAATACACAAATTGAATTCCTCGTCTGCAATGCAAATGCCAAACATCCTTCTCGAAAAGCACACGTTGAACTTGCATGGCCATCATCAAGAGAAAAACGACCAAAACTAGTTCTCTTCAGCAGCCTAAAAGGTAGTCCTAATCCATACAATATCGATCATCAACACAAAGGAGAAGTTTAAAGTTCAAATGCTAGACCAATAATTATACAGAGAACAACTTTTATCACGACAGACTCAATGTTACATTACTATAGTTACCACCAAGCAGGAGAAAAAGCCCACAGAAGGGGAAAAAGAAAACAAACAAGCCTTCACTGAGATATGTTCATTTCATTAATTAGGGTTCCTTCAAACACCATTACCATCTTCTCATCACTAACAAGCCTCGAAGTCTGATCACTGTAAACGCGAAATCATTAAGCACTATGGATTTCATGATATCCCAGCATTTAAGACGATGAGCGATGTGCAAATAAGTAATCGACAAGCACATGTAATGATTAAACTCACTCCCCACATGTCGTCACGGATCATGCCCTGACACAACTCAACTGATGATCGGGACTGCAATCTTGAACCAAACTTTGTTGATGAGCAGCTTCACGGCTTGGAGTGGAAGTGATCAGCGAAGGATAGACCAGAGAGCTCATGTCATCCCACCCATTAAAAAAGCCACCACCTCCACAAGCAATACCGTCATTATTATTCCCCATCATCATCATCATCTCTTCCCCTAGCAAGAACTCCAACCCCTCAAACCTTTGTGCGTTGTTCAGGTTGCTGGTTCCCATTAACTCCCTGAGCTCAGCCGGGAAATTAACCCCCTCTGCCTGTGGCATCTGCGAATTACCTGCTGCATCCAAGTCGTACTGGCTATGGACAAATTGAGAAGCGTGTCCTGAGTTGGGGTCAATGTTTCCAATGAGCGATGGATCATAAGGGTTTTGCGATGACGAAGATGACGTCGAGCCCTCGCTTGAGAACTGATAGCTTGCAGAATCATAATTGACTGGGAGATAATTGTTGTTGTCAGAAAACTTCCCTCCGAGCTTGATGAGCAGCTTCCGGATCGATGCATGGTCACTAAGAGCAGTTGTTGCTGTCGCTGCTCCGTGCATTGTGTATTGCATTGGTGTGGAAGGAAGTTGTGGCCAATATGGAGTGATTTGAGTGCTGTTGTTGTTGCAGGTGAAAGAATAGTCCACGGAACTAATATTACTTTTTCCAAGTGATATTCCTCTCTTCAATTCTTGCTTCAAGCTTCCACTTCCTCTTCTTGCATTGGGGTCTTTTCTTTGCTTGCCCAGAAGCTTCTTCTTCAGCCTCGTGTTCCAATAGTTCTTTATGTCATTATCTGTTCTTCCTGGTAATTGTGCTGCAATTATAGACCACCTGTTCATGCCCAAAACCAACAAAAGAAATCAGCAATTGTTCTTTGTAACATTCTCAAGACAGTAGAGCCTGGAACCTAACTAAATTAACAACTTCCACTGATATTAAGAGCCAATCTAGATTACCTATCAAGATGTTGCGTATTTAATCGACTGCAAAAGTTTTTTGAGTATGTAGTCATATGTACCTGCTTCCAATACTTATGTAGAGGTTACAAATCAAGTTATCTTCTTCTTCGGAGAAGCCCCCGTGCTTGATGTTCGGGCGGAGATAGTTCAACCATCGGAGGCGGCAGCTCTTCCCACATCTCTTAAGGCCTAATCAACGATAGCCAAGAAACAATTATTGAAAATTGGGAAAAATAAAACGACATACTCCTAGGTTTTTTTTTTTTGTCATCAAAACCTAAATCATATATGTAAAAGACAACATTCGTATGATTTGGGTGGTTTGTTTGATGTTTTCAAGGTTGATAGTACCTATTTTTTGGGGCAAAGCGATCCAGTTACCACCAGTACCATGCTTCTCAATGTAAGACTTGAGCGTGGCGTCTTCCTCAGGTGACCATGGACCTTTCTTCACGTTGGCCTTGTCGCAGCAAGGAGCTCTCCCCATGTCGACGTATCTTCTCGAGTCCCCTCTATTCGATCCTTCTCGCTTCGATCTAATTGATGTTACATAGCTCAGAGAGAGAGAAAGAGAAGAGAGGGAGAGAGGGAGAAGAAGATGATAAACATGGTTGTCTGTGAATAGGTGTTTGTTTATTAAAAAAGTCAGGGTGGGGTGATGAGAGGGAGAGAGACGAAGCACTTTTCTTTTTGTGTATAAAAAATTCGATTATTTAATTAATAATATGAACAGGGTAGAGAGCAAGGTGTTTTCTTCTTGTCTTTGTTGGCTGCGAATCAATCTATGAATCACAGAGAGACTTCTCTTGGAATTCCAGGGGGGGGACCAACAATACTGATGTTTTCATTATTACACATACTTTTTTATGGATTATCATAGTACACTATTGTATAGATAGGTGGATTGTAATAGAAGTACAACTGATAGTGTTTGACTGCCCACGCATTCACTAGACTAAACTGGCCAATGTATGCGCAATTGATCTCAATAGCTAGATCATGTACGCTCTGTCTTTGTAAGACTCGCATGATCTAATATCAAAAGAAACATTATTTTTTTCAATACTGATAGACTCCTGAGAGAGCTAATAAATGTCAAAAAAATGTGGAGTAAAATTAACTACAAGAATTTCCAGGTTACTTGTAGGTATCATACCGACAATTTAATGAAATTGTCACCTTTTTTTTTAAAGTGTGCGAATTATCAATTATTCTCCTTTTTTATCAACTTTCTTGTCTTTCTTACCAAAACCTTCCAATTAGCAATCCTTATTGTATTTACCATTTTTTATTTGAATGACTTGCTACTTTTTCATAATTAAAATACCAACTTGTTGTGGATTACTAACTCTTATTTAAGTTACTTATCAACATTTATTTGTCTTTTTTTAAAATTTATCAAATTTTGTTTTCATTTACCAATTATGGTTTGTCTTTCTTACACACACCTTTAAATTTATCAACTCTCATATAACTTTACTACCTTTATTCGGGTAACTTACCGACTTTTCTGTTATTTGGTTACTAACTAACTTTGCTTTACCAACTTTAATTTGAATTACTTAACAATATTTATTTGGTTATTGTGTAAAAATTGCAAACTTTTTTATTGAATTGCCAACTTCTCTTTACCTTACTTGCGAACCCATTAGAAATTAAAATCTTAATCAGAGTTATCGCTAACTTTTTTTCGATTAAGTTATCAACTACATTTGCTTTACCAGCTTTTATTTGAATTAGTTACGGACGTATATTTGGTTTTGTTAAATCACCAACTTCTCTTATCTCTGACAAAAAACAAAACAAAAAACTTTTCTTGTCTGTTATAAATATTTTATCTTTCTTGCCAACTTCTTATATTACGATCCATTATATAAATTTATCAACCTTTATTTGAGTGACTTACACCTTTTCTTCAATTAAGTTATCAATTAGTTTTGGGTTATCAATTATCATTTGAGTTACTATCAAGTTACCAACTAACTTCGTGTTACAAACTTTTAATTTAGTTAGCTAATGTTTTTTTTATATTACCAACTTCTCTTAATTATGAAAAAAGGGACTTTTCTTATGTTTGTCAACTATTATATGAACTTACCAACCTTCATATTTGTGACTTACCAATTTTTTCGAATTAATTTCAACTATATTATTCATCAAAAGAGAACATTTGAAGATTCGATCCAAAATCGACAAAAATGAGATAAAAAATAAGAAACTTTACAAGATTGTTAGAGAACAAGGAACTCGGCATGTCCAAGAGAGTGAAACCGGACTCAAGAGTATTGTGACTTCATAGATCACCAAATAAATGAATAACTAAAACGCAAGACAATTAGAGAAAGGTAAGGATAAGGAAAATAACCTGCTTTGATTTTCTTATATTGTAGATACAAATTTCTTATATTCTAATTAATTTTCCCAGTAGTTAGTAGTAATAGATAAGTAAAAAGAGGAAAGAAAATTATTAGTTAGAAGTAATTGGCAAGTCCACCTCCTCTGCTCATTCAAAACAGGGAAGTGTGGGAATTCGTACACATAAAGGTGCAAGAACCTATGATTGCTTTCTATTTGTAACCATTTGTTCCTTAATGATGTAGCCTTGGCCGAAGCTCCAAACTTTTGGTCTTTTTTTTTTTAAACTTTTGGTCTTTCAAAAGCTTAAAGTGAAAGAATAAAATCCTCACAAGAAATTGAATAAAAAGTAAAAGCATTAAAGTGGGATAAATCGTGTGGGGAAAGTAACAGATCATTTTCTACTAAATTTTGGAAAAAAATACTAAAATACAAAGGAGAAAGTAAACCCTCAAAACCCGACCCGGTCCGATCCGACCTGACCCAATGACTTGTGATATATGCGGTTCGGGTATCGGGTCGGGTCAGTTCAGGCGCGCTTTCATTTCGGATCGGGTCACACTTACTTTCGGGTTTACTTTTATGTTATTTAATTTCATGTATCTTTACCTTCCTATATTATAGATTTAATATGGTCAAAACCAAACTCTTTACTCGAGATCTCTTGCCATCTACTTTAAGAGCATGCGATTGAGTGCTTGAACTGTCCTAGTTCCCGAATTAAGGATCCAAGATCGAGTTTGTATTCCTTTCTCAATCGTCAATAATCTGTTGAATGCATTGCGTCGAAGTTTTAATTCATTTAAGCCAAGTGACAATCAACATGGCATGCCTGAGATTTTTCGATTTTGGAGTTCACTGCTAGCACGCGAATCCACTAATCCTTCTGATCTTCACTTTATTTATAACAAAGGATTATCTAATTTAATTCTGGATAAGAAATTTAATAAAATGGGAGAGGTACGATTGGCCAACAATGGAAGGCCAAATCGCAAAAAGAATGCCAATTGTTCGCACTTAGAACAAATATAATATAATCTTTCGACTATCCGAGAAAAAAATCCAACCTTTTGCACCTGATATAAAAATGATACAATCTTCCAAACGTCCAGAAAAGAAGTCAAATTTTCATCCACTGGGACAAAAATGACGCTTGTTACAAATTTCGTCCATTCTCACCTTTCAATCGCCACGCGCCATGCACAACGAACCATGTTAATTAACGCAAAATGCAAGAAATTTGGTGAGAAAACTTATAAACTAAATTTGGTAATGAAGATTACAATATTCAAAACTACGTCTTTTTTTGTGTTGGTTGATGTGCACTACAAAAAAACACATTTTTTCCGACGAAATTTCCAACGAAAAATTTGAAAAAATTCGTTGGAAAACGAATTTCCAACGAAAAAAAATTCGTTGGTAATAGGTCGTTGGAAATTTTTCCAACGAAAAATTTCAAATTTCGTTGGAAATTTGCGATGAATTTTATTTCGTCGGAAAATTCGTGACTAAATTCGTTGGAAAAATTACAAAATTTTTTTTCTAGTCGAAAAATCGTGGAAATTTTTTTTCCAACGAAAAATTTTTCGTTGGTAAAATTATAAATGTTTTTTTTTGGTCGAAAAATCGTGGAAATTTTTTTTCCAACGAAAAATTTTTCGTTGGTAAAATTATAAATGTTTTTTTTTGTTGAAAAATCGCCCTCGCCGCTGGCGAGGGCCAGCCTCGTCGCCGGCGAGGGCCGAGCTCGCCGGCCATGGTGAGCTCGGCCCTCGCCGGCGAGCTCGATCGGCCCTCGCCGGGGAGCTCGAGCTCGCCCAGATCTGGGCGAGCTCGGCCCTCGCCGGCGAGCTCGAGCTCGCCCAGATCTGGGCGACCTCGAGCTCCCCGGCGACGGCGACGAGGTGGTTGAGGCGGCGGGCGAGGTGGGGGCCCATGGTGGCGTCGGGGGCGCCGACCGCCACGGGGGCCTGGCCGTGGCGGCGAGGGAGCCGACGTCGCCCTGGATGGCCGCGGGGGAGGGAGCCGACGTCGCCCAGATCTGGCCGCGGCGGAGGAGTTGTCCATGGCGCCGGAGCCGGAGGGGGGGCGGCAGGGGAGGAGGCGGAGCGGGAGGCAGAGGGAGATGGTGAAGGCAAGAGGGAGAGAGAGAGCAGAGGGAGACGGTGAAGGCAAGAGAGAGAGAGAGAGCAGAGGGAGACGGTGAAGGCAAGAGAGAGAGAGAAATGTGTTGAGCGCGAAAATATGAATAAGGAAGAAGTAACGTTTTCGTCGCAAAATTCGTGGGAAATTTCCCACGAATTTTGCAACGAAAATTGTGCAAATTAAAATAATTGCCCAGAAAATTCAACTTCGTTGGAAATTTCCAACGAAAAAAAATTCATTGGAAATTTCCAACGAATTTTCTAACGAAAATTGTACACGCTGAAATAATTGACCGAAAATATGAAATTTGTTGGAAAATTCGTTGGAAATTTCCAACGAATTTTCCAACGAATATAAAAAATGCCGAATAGTACCGGTTTTTTTGGAATTCGTTGGAAATTTCGTTGGAAATTTCCAACGAAAAGAAATTCGTTGGAAATTTCCAACGAAAATTGTACACACTGAAATAATTGCCCAAAAATTGAAACTTGTTGGAAAATTCGTTGGAAATTTCCAACGAATTTTTCAACGAACATAAAAAATGCCAAATAGTACCGGTTTTTTTGGAATTCGTTGGAAATTTCGTTGGAAATTTCCAACAAATTTTCCAATAAAAATTATACACACTGAAATAATTGCCCGGAAATATCAAATTCGTTGGAAATTTCCAACGAATATAAAAAATGCCGAATAGTACCGGTTTTTGTGGAATTCGTTGGAAATTTCGTTGGAAATTTCCAACGAAATTTTCAACCAAAATTGTACACACTGAAATAATTGCTCGAAAAATTGAAATTCATTGGAAAATTCATTGGAAATTTCCAACGAATTTTCCAACGAATATAAAAAATGCCGAATAGTACTGGTTTTTTTGGAATTCGTTGGAAATTTCCAACGAATTTTCCAACGAAAAGAAATTCGTTGGAAATTTCCAACGAATTTTCCAACGAAAATTGTACACACTGAAATAATTGCCCAAAAATTGAAACTTGTTGGAAAATTCGTTGGAAATTTCCAACGAATTTTCCAACGAATATAAAAAATGCCGAATAGTACCGGTTTTTTTGGAATTCATTGGAAATTTCGTTGGAAATTTCCAACGAATTTTCCAATAAAAATTGTACACACTGAAATAATTGCCCGGAAATATCAAATTCGTTGGAAAATTCATTGGAAATTTCCAACGAATTTTTCAACGAATATAAAAAATGCCGAATAGTACCGATTTTTGTGGAATTCGTTGGAAATTTCGTTGGAAATTTCCAACGAAAAAAAATTCGTTGGAAATTTCCAACGAAATTTTCAACCAAAATTGTACACACTGAAATAATTGCCCGAAAAATTGAAATTCGTTGGAAAATTCGTTGGAAATTTCCAACGAATTTTCCAACGAATATAAAAAATGCCGAATAGTACCGGTTTTTTGAAATTCGTGGGAAATTTCCAACGAATTTTGCGACGAAAAATTAGTCGTTGGAAATTTCCAACGAATTTTACTTTTCGTTGGAAAATTTGTCGAAAATTTGCGACGAAAATTTTTTCGTCGCAAATTTTCGTGGCAAAAAACCGGTTTTTTTGTAGTGGTGGCTCTCTATGTACGTTAGCACAATGGTACACGCAAGATGATGCATGGCCATTTCACGGTGAGAACGGACGGAGTCTGTAAAGGGTATCATCTCTGCTCTAAAGGTAAATATCAGGCATTTTCTTAGATGATTGAAAGGTCGTGTTATTTTTGTCATAGGCGCAAAAGATTAGGCTTTTTCTGTGGCGGTCGAAAGATTGTCTTATTTTTTATCCCGAGTGTCAACTAAGGTTTTCTTTTGGGATTTGGCCAGCAATGGGATACAGGCGAAACAATAGGTATGGCCCAAATTGTCCAAATGACCTCGACCAATGCCCAACAAGTAACAGTCATTACTAGGTTTGTACCTTTCGCTTCACTCAAGTTCTTGGAGCTGCATAAGTGAAATGCAAGGAGTGAACGCAATAACTAGTGAACTAACGAAAAGTCCAGCAAAAGAATCCACTTAACTAATTTGTGTTTTTGAGTTGAAGGTAGGTCTGGAATCATGTGCTCTCCTTGACTTCCTCCTATTCTCAAGGTCTGTGACATCAGTCTAGTTGGATGACACTAATGAAAAGAAAAATATGAGGCTTTGACAGGATGTGAACTTCTGAGGGTTGTCGTATATTCCATGATATGCCAAACTCCATTCATAAGTTGAATAAAAGGAATAGCTGAACCAGAGATCTGAACACTTATATAGCTAATATACAATCAAGTCTTCGAATTTATCAATGGGTGCAATTAAGGACCTCCGTCATTTCTCTCCAATTTAAGGGATGGAAAAAATTGACGTGAAAATTTTTAATATTACTAAAATGCGCTTCATTGATATGGCACTAAGTGGACGCCGCATCTGAAAAAAGACCATAAATAAAAACAAGGAAAAATGGAAGCAGCAGAAAAAGAAACAGAGAAGGAGGGAGCACGGTAGGAAGTGGGGTTCTAGAAGGGGTGGCACCGCCGCCCGCCTTCACTGAAGAGGGCTTGCAGTGGTGGCGCGACCATTTGCCACCACCCCCACAAGGGTCGGTCATCCCTTGTATGATCGTAGACAGGGTCGGGGGCCCTCGCGCTTGTGGCCGAGTGAGGCTCTACGACTTGCATGGAAATAACGAGGGCCAACTAGTGGCGTTGGCCCATCACTTGCAGCTCAACGAGGGTCACCCGGCCCTACCCAAATACGTAGGATGGCACTACTACCCCTTCCAAACCCTTAAACTCCCACCCCCACCCCAAATCCAATCTTGTCTCTCGCTCCCTTCACTTGCTCCTGAATGAATGGTTACATTGATCAATTCAATGGGAACCGGAACAAAGCTGGTCTACTCATGTAATCGATGGACATTGAGAAGGTTGCATTGCAATTGAAAAAATGGCAGAGTTCTAGAAGCAAAGGAAAGAGAAGTCACTATCACTCCATAGATTTTCCTTATCTTGTTAGGTAACCAGATAGCTAACATAAGTGGACACGAAAAGTACTGTAGTTTACTGATAAAATCGGCCTAGTCCTTCTATAAAAAAAACATAGAGAAGAAACGAGTCAACATCCGTCTATGCTGGTAAGGCAAAAGTATACTCAATTCTCCATACCACCAAGAGCAAATAATTCCATGTGCATTTGCTTGCGCGGTAAATGAAAAAGTAATAAGATGTAAAAGAATAATATGTATGTTTTTTCCTAGTAAGTGCAAAGAAGTGAAATGATCAATGGTAGATTTGGTTGTGGATCATGGGTTATTTTCAATTTCGTGATCACACTCTTGATTTAAGTTGTTGAGTTGCATATGTTAGAAAAGTCTCACATTGGAGAATCGATATGAAATGAAGTAGTTAATATATTCTAGGTGGCCCATAACTCATTGACTTAAGATTTTGAGTGAAAATGGATCCAACTGGATATGTTAACAAGCTCGGACTTGGACTTTCTCTTGGCAATCTCCTCATGTAAAGGTATCGCACTTCTGCTGCATTCTTTCAACAATTGGTATTAGAGCCGATAGTAAAGTTTAAAAGGTTTAAGACTAACTCGAGAAAAATTAAAAGGTTTAGGACTAAATTAGTAAAATTGAAAAGTTTAAGATTGAATAAGCACCCGTACAATAAATTTATGACTGATTGAACAATTTCTCCATTGGTCCTAGTTAATTGTAATTGATATTCTATTATTTTATTACTTTAGATAGTCATTCAATAAAGCCTATAAATAGGTTAATGTACTCTTCATTATAAACACATCAAAATATACAAAATATTAAGGTGTGTTTATCATAAAGGAAAATGCTTTCCAAAGAAATCATTTTCCAGAAAATGATTACTTTTCATTTGTTTAGTGGTATGTGACCAAAAAATTTTTCAGGTGTTTGGATCTCATTTGCAAAATGACTTCAATCTCAGGAATAACATTGGAACTAAACAAATTATAAATGGTATGACTCTCACTTTCCTAGTCCAGGAGTAGTTTCCAGCTCAAGAGCAAACATATAGAAAACAAGATGTCTTTATTACTTTTTTTCCTCACAGTATCCCATCCAATAGTTCACAGTTTGGTTTAGTACAAATGACTATCTTTACATGAAACATTAGGATAAATCGTGCCACAAAAAGCTGTTGGGGTTTTGGCACCAAAATCCCATAGAATTGAATGAGAAGTGTGTGGTTGAAAGTGTCCCACATAGGAGAAGAGGTGATGGGAAATGGGTTCAAATAGTTGAGCCTCACAAATGGGTTTGGGCCCCAAGGGGTACCCCACTTTTGTGGAAGAGAGAGGACCTACGTCAAGCTAGGTCGGTCCACCCCCCGCGCGCGCCGCCGCCGCCGTCCGTCCGGCCGGCTCGGTTCGGTTCGGTTCCGGGTCCACGCTCTATCGGTTTTTTTATTTTTTCGAACAGACACATTGTTTAGAATTTATTTTTTGACGAACAAACATGTCTGTTGAGGTGGTTCGGTTCGCCCGAACGAAAACCGAAGCCCTTCGCAAACCGGTTCAAGTAGACCTTCGCTGCTCTTCACGAACCCTTGCAACTCTTCATTCTTCGCCACTTCAATATAACCGAACAGTATAGTTCGGGAAAGTACTACTTCGTGACATCGGCATTTTTTCCTGCACGCGCTCTACAGACATTCATTTCGTGCGATTCTTCTGCAAAATTGCGTTCGTTGGAGTCCTCCGAATACGTACCGCTTCGGAGGAACGAGATCCGTTCTATCCTGGGAGACGATTGTCCGATTATCCTCGGGTACTGATTGAGGGGCCAAATTCGTCTTAAGGACACGACGTTCCTTCGTTGGGCTCGGATCAACATTCTGCTTATTTGCTTCTACTGCTTTCAGGTTAGTTTTTCTACTGTTTGTTTTTAATTTCTGGTATACGAACTTCGCCGAACTTCTGTACCGAACTACAATCTTAAGACGAAGTTTTTTTTCGGTTCTGTTCGTATACTCTTTTGTCCTGTTCGTTGTGTTTTTCTATCAAATATCGGATTGCCGTTCCTTTAAGTCGACCGTTTGTTGTTCGTATATTCTGTTCATACAACTTCTCGTTACTATTTTTCCAATTCCTTCGTGAACAGATTTTTTTGTTTCTGTTTATTTTAAAAATTCTGTTCGTGAAAAATTTTTCCATTTCTGTTCACGTTATAAATTTTCTATTCTGTTCGTAGTCATATAATTCCGGTTCTGGTCGTGAATAAGTACTGTTTTTATACTTCAGAAATGGCTTCGGCTTCCACTGCGGCTAACCCTATTCCGAATCACGGAGAAAAGCTAGAAAAGTTCAATGGTACGGATTTCAAGAGATGGCAACAAAAGATGTTGTTCTATCTCACGACCTTGAACTTGGCTAGATTCCTCAATGAGGATGGTCCTAAATTGGACGTTGGAGAGACAAATAAAGAAAAAGTTGCTGCTGTTGATGCATGGAATCATTCTGACTTCCTATGTCGCAACTATGTCCTCAACGGTCTGGACAATACTCTCTATAACGTCTATAGTCCGCTAAAAACGGCTAAGGAGTTATGGGATAGTCTGGACAAGAAATACAAAACCGAAGATGCCGGATTGAAGAAATTCATTGTCGGTAAATTTCTGGACTTCAAGATGTTTGATTCAAGGACCGTCTTAAGTCAGGTTCAAGAGCTTCAAGTGATTATGCATGATATTCATGCTGAGGGAATGATTCTAAGTGAGTCATTTCAAGTGGCTGCCTTCATTGAAAAACTGCCACCATCCTGGAGAGATTTCAAAAATTATCTCAAACACAAGAGAAAGGAGTTGTCACTTGAAGACTTGATTGTTCGGTTGAGGATCGAGGAAGACAATAGGAATTCCGAGAAGAAACTTGGCAGCAATTCGGCGGTCTCAAGAGCTAATGTTGTTGAAGGAGGATCGAAACCCAACAAGAAGAGGAAAATGCCTACCAAGTCTGGAGAGGGATACACCCAAGGCCTGAAGAAGTTCGTTGGCAAGTGCTTCAACTGTGGCAAGTCTGGACATCGAGCCAAGGACTGCAGAGCCAAGAAAAGACAGAAAACTCAGGCTAATGTGATGGAAGATATTTCCAATGGTGTCGATGATATCAATCTGACTGCTATGATATCCGAGTGTAATATGGTGGGAAACCCCAAAGAGTGGTGGATTGATACTGGAGCAACTCGTCATATCTGTGCAAACAGATCGATGTTTTCAACCTATACAACTGTGGGAAGTGATGAAAAACTTTATATGGGTAATTCATCAACCTCTAAGGTTGAAGGGGTCGGAAAGATTGCTCTAAAGATGACATCCGGAAAGATTGTGACACTAAATAATGTTCTGCATGTGCCAGATATTCGTAAGAATTTAGTGTCTGGATCTCTCCTTAGCAAGAATGGCTTCAAGTTGGTTTTTGTATCCGACAAGTTTGTACTATCCAAGAATGAGATGTATGTAGGAAAGGGTTACCTTAGTGATGGTCTTTTCAAGTTGAATGTAATGACTGTTGTACCCAATGATGCTATGAATAAAGTTGCTTCTACTTATGTGCTTGAGTCTCCTAATTTATGGCATGCTAGATTAGGACACGTTAACTATAAGTCGATAAAGAAATTAATGAACATGGGGTTATTGCCAAAATTCAATTGTGCAAGTGAGAAATGCCAAGTGTGTGTTGAATCTAAATTTTCTAAGCCTCCTTTCCATTCTGTAGATAATAGAGTTTCAGAACCTTTAGATTTAATACATACAGATATATGCGATATGAAATCAATACCGTCAAGAGGTGGTAATAAGTATTTTATCACATTTATAGATGACTGCTCGAGGTATTGTTATGTTTATTTGCTTAGTAGCAAAGATGAGGCTGTGAATGCTTTTAAAACTTATAAGTCCGAAGTTGAAACTCAGTTGAATAAGAAAATTAAAATAATAAGGAGTGACAGAGGAGGTGAATATGAATTTCCTTTTGAGGAAATTTGTACCGAGTTTGGTATCATTCACCAAATGACTCCTCCTTATACGCCGCAATCTAATGGAGTGGCGGAAAGGAAAAACCGGTCTTTAAAGGAAACAATGAATGCATTGTTGAATTGTTCCGGTTTACCACAGTATTTGTGGGGGGAAGCTGTTTTGACGGCGAATTTTATTTTAAATAGAGTGCCCCACAGAAAAACACAACAAACTCCCTATGAGAAATGGAAAGGCAGAATGCCTAACTTGAATTATCTCAAAGTGTGGGGGTGTTTGGCTAAGGTTGCGGTCCCTAAGCCTAAAAAGGTTAAGATAGGACCAAAGACTGTGGACTGTGTTTTTATCGGATATGCTCAGAATAGTAATGCATATCGTTTTCTTGTTCACAAGTCAGAGATCCTAGATATACATGTTAATACGATCATTGAATCAAGGGATGCTTCGTTCTTTGAAAATATATTTCCGTATAACATAGTATATGAGCCAATTAATAATAATAAGAGGCCTCGAGATATTATATCTAGAAGTGATCCAATGGAGGATGAACCTAGACGTAGTAAAAGACAAAGGACTTCCACGTCTTTTGGACCTGATTTCTTAACGTATTTGTTAGAGAATGAGCCTCGGACATTCAAAGAAGCAGTGACTTCGCCGGAAGCCCCGTTCTGGAAAGAAGCTATCAATAGTGAAGTTGAATCCATCTTGTCAAACCATACATGGAAATTGGTTGACCTTCCTCCTGGTAATAAACCACTATAGTGTAAGTGGATTTTCAAGAGGAAAATGAAAGCGGATGGTACTATTGATAAATATAAGGCTAGGCTTGTAGTAAAAGGATACAAGCAACGAGAAGGTCTTGATTATTTTGATACTTATTCACCTGTTACTAGAATTACATCTATAAGGATGCTAATTGCCATAGCAGCGGTGTATAAGCTTGAAATCCATCAAATGGATGTTAAGACGGCCTTCTTAAACGGGGAATTGGAAGAAGAAATATATTTGGAACAACCCGAAGGGTTTATTGTTCCAGGACAAGAGAAGAAAGTATGTCGGCTTATCAAGTCGCTCTATGGATTGAAACAAGCACCGAAACAATGGCATGCTAAATTCGACCAAGTCATGTTGTCGAATGGTTTTAAGATTAATGAGTGTGATAAATGTGTATATGTTAAGAACACTCATAATGGTTTCGCCATTCTGTGCTTATATGTAGACGACATGCTTATTATGGGCAGCGATAGTGAGGTTGTTAAGGCGACCAAACGCATGCTCACAAGTAAATTTGATATGAAAGATATGGGGGTTGCAGATGTTATTTTAGGAGTTAAAATCCATAAGACATCCGGAGGATTAGCTCTATCACAATCCCATTATATTGAGACGATTCTTGGAAAGTGCAAGAATCTAGATATTATGCCAGTAAAGACTCCGATAGATGTTAATTTACATCTTTCAAAGAATACTGGTGAAAGTAAGGCTCAAAATAAGTATGCTAGTATACTAGGCAGTTTAATGTATGTCATGAACTGTACTAGGCCGGACATAGCTTGTGCTGTGAGCAAGCTAAGTCGATTTACAATTAGTCCAAATGAAAATCATTGGAAAGCTATGAAACGTTTATTGGGCTACTTAAGGTATACTCAAGATTATGCTTTGCATTACACAGAATATCCAGCGGTACTTGAAGGATATTGTGATGCAAATTGGATAACCGGCACTAAAGACACAAAATCGACAAGTGGATATGTATTCACACTTGGGGGAGCGGCAGTGTCTTGGAAATCATCCAAACAAACTTGTATTGCTAGATCCACTATGGAATCAGAATTTATTGCTTTGGATAAAGCCGGTGAAGAAGCAGAGTGGCTTCGAAATTTCTTGGAAGATATTCCTAATTGGCCTAAACCAGTGCCTGCTGTTTGTATACATTGTGACAGTCAAGCGGCAATAGGAAGGGCAAGGAATGTCATGTACAACGGTAAGTCTCGACACATACGTCGAAGACATGACACGGTAAGACAACTTCTTTCTAGTGGAATTATCACCATTGACTATGTGAAGTCAAAAGATAATATTGCGGATCCATTAACAAAAGGCCTAACTAGAGAGATGGTTGCGACAACATCAAGGGGAATGGGTTTAAGGCCTATAAACAAGTCATCATAGCGGAAACCCTACCTAGTTGACTGGAGATCCCAAGATCTAGGTTCAAAGGGACAACTAAGTTATGAAGACAGTATAGAGTACTGTCACATTTTTTTTTACTCATTCCCGGATGAAGACAGTACTAATATGTGAAGGTTAAGCAAAGCTTTTAATGATTCTGAATTGAGTATGTGATATACTATATGTTCAGAAATCACCTATGTGAGTGTGAAGTGAGGGCCGCTTCTGTGAGAATTGATAAGGCCGAATTCTCTAAAACACTCATGAGACCAGGCGGTGTTCATGGCCAAAACGAACACAACAGTGAGAACCAATTTTGTTCGAGAAACAGTTGTGTGATTTCTATTGTCTAGGCTTACACCAAAGGTCGACAGTTCAAAGACATCAAGTCTACTGATTGACTGAGTAAGTCCGATAGGTTTCACTAAGGAAAGTTCAAAGTCTCAGACTACTTATCCTGATGCAACGTTTTCTCATGGAATAATCGCACATTGCATCTCATGCATACACGAAGAGTCATGATATCTGAACTTCTCATTCATGTGGGGGATTGTTGGGGTTTTGGCACCAAAATCCCATAGAATTGAATGAGAAGTGTGTGGTTGAAAGTGTCCCACATAGGAGAAGAGGTGATGGGAAATGGGTTCAAATAGTTGAGCCTCACAAATGGGTTTGGGCCCCAAGGGGTACCCCACTTTTGTGGAAGAGAGAGGACCTACGTCAAGCTAGGTCGGTCCACCCCCCGCGCGCGCCGCCGCCGCCGTCCGTCCGGCCGGCTCGGTTCGGTTCGGTTCGGTTCCGGGTCCACGCTCTATCGGTTTTTTTATTTTTTCGAACAGACACATTGTTTAGAATTTATTTTTTGACGAACAAACATGTCTGTTCGTGAGGTGGTTCGGTTCGCCCGAACGAAAACCGAAGCCCTTCGCAAACCGGTTCAAGTAGACCTTCGCTGCTCTTCACGAACCCTTGCAACTCTTCATTCTTCGCCACTTCAATATAACCGAACAGTATAGTTCGGGAAAGTACTACTTCGTGACATCGGCATTTTTTCCTGCACGCGCTCTACAGACATTCATTTCGTGCGATTCTTCTGCAAAATTGCGTTCGTTGGAGTCCTCCGAATACGTACCGCTTCGGAGGAACGAGATCCGTTCTATCCTGGGAGACGATTGTCCGATTATCCTCGGGTACTGATTGAGGGGCCAAATTCGTCTTAAGGACACGACGTTCCTTCGTTGGGCTCGGATCAACATTCTGCTTATTTGCTTCTACTGCTTTCAGGTTAGTTTTTCTACTGTTTGTTTTTAATTTCTGGTATACGAACTTCGCCGAACTTCTGTACCGAACTACAAAAGCTGCTTGGATAGGTACTACAACAAGTAATCAAATATCAAGAACTAACATTCAAATCTTATGATTGTCAGTAACCACTTTATATTCTATTTAAGAACTTTTCAAGCCATAAGTTCTTTAGCTTAGAACTCTTGACAATGAATGCTTTTGCAACTCTCTCATTGTCCACTAGATAATCAAAAGCATATGCAAGGGTGTCTTCATCAAAACTTCCAATCCCCATCACTTCTCTGTAGAGGTTAACAATATCCAATTGATTTTGACTCAAATTTTGTATTGTAGAAGCAACGTCTCCAATTTGCTCCAAGAGCATTGGAAACCTATCATCATTGTTAGTGGCACGACCTCGCTTTCTATTAAAGGATCTTCTATTCCCCTTATAGTATTGTCACTACTATCATCTAATCCAACCGAGCAGTCTACGTCCGCAGTACGTGGCAAGTCAATGTCTCCAAATTCTTTTGCAAAGCTTCATGTTGCCATGTCTTTTCCAACCACCAGAGCGAATTCATTGTACATCTCAATTTTCTTATTCAAGCACTTTTTATTAGCAGTGAGCAAAAGAACTGGACCAAACTAGGATTTGCTTGAACCGGCTGGTTTTAGGTGGTTCCTACGAAAACCGGTCCGGTTTTTTATTTCAATAAATTGGAATTACTGAGTATTGGTCCAGTTCCAGGTGTGGACCCATCTACCTGAACCATATTAATATAATTCTTGTGTTTCAAAACCCTAATTAAAGGACCCTTCGGGCCTTCTCTAATTCACTCCACAGCCTCACTCTTTCTTTCTTTTGCTCACCCCCTACTCTCTCTCTCTCTCTCTCTCTCTCTCTCTCTCTCTCTCTCTCTCTCTCTCTCTCTCTCTCTCGCATCTGGCTCTCGGCACTCATAGCCTTGCTCACCGCTCTCGATGTGAATCACTCTTCTCGCAGCCTCACTCACTTACGACACTCGCCACTCCCTCTCCTGTAAGTTCAAAACACTGGTTGCCATTTGCGCCTTTTTCTAGTTTCTTCACTCAAGTCTCACGCCTTTATAGAGATTGGGCAAAGAGAAGATAGAGTCAAAACAGGGGTAGCAACCAAAGTGAGCAACAATGATCCGACAAAAAGGTCGGGAAGATTCGACAGTCCAAGAGAGATCGCTCCATCTTCGCAAAACGGAAGCACCATGAAGTAGGTGCTCAGAATCTACAATGTCTCAGAATTTAGCAAATAATAATAGGTCGAGCAAAGACACGAGATGATAGAAAATCGATCGTCGTCGCCATCGCCTTTGATGAGGGATTAGGAGGGGAGAAGCAAAACTTACGAAGAAGAAGTGGGAGGAAGCATGGAGCAAAGGATATGCATCATGTTTCTCAGTGACGATTAGTCATGGTCGTTGATGAGAGAATATGAACCGAAGTCATTGTAATGCAAAGCAAGAGTACTCACCACCAGACTCACTTGAGAATCGGACCTGAACCGGTAGGCCAGTTCCAAGGTGGGTCTAGAAACCAGTAGGTGGTTATGATTCCCAATTTGTGGAATTGGCCCTTCGGGGATGGTTCCTGATTTCAAGGTGGGATCGGCCCACCCGAGAACAGATCACCTCTACTTCTTATGGGTGGGATGTGCCTGTGAAAAATCACAAAAACACAAGTATATAAATAGGCAGATTAAAACCATTTACATTTAGGCTCCGTTCATTTGGCGGAAAATATTCTCACGGAAAATATTTTCCGGGTTTTCCGGTGTTCGGGGGGCGGAAAACGTTTTCCGTGGGAAAATATTTTCCTTCCCCCCTCACAAAATAGCCTAAATCTATGGAAAATGACTTCCGCTTCTTCAAAAGCGGAAATCATTTTCCGGAGCTTTTTCTTCTTCTTCTTCACTAAGGTAGCCGACCGCCGCAGTCGGTCGCCAGCCGCCGGCCGCCGCCGCCGCCGGTCGCCCGCCGCCCGCCGATCGCCGCCGTTGCCGGTCGCCGCCGCCGTCGCCGGCCGCCAGTCGACTGCGAAAAATATTTTCCGAAACTTTTTCATATTGGTCGCCGAACACCGGAAAATTATGTTCCGGAAAAACATTTTCCGGAAAAATGACTTCCGAGAAAATATTTTCCGTCAAACGAACTGAGCCTTAAAGTAAGTCTTACAAGCTGCTCGTCATCTACTTATGTCTCAGTTTTTATATGTAAATAGCATATGATGCATAAGCAAACAAAATTATAGCAACCTCCAAATCCTGCATATCTCAACATGTTGCAAACTAAAACCTTATGAATTAATGAATACCTTGCAGCCCGAATATGACAATCCGCAGCATACCAAGCTATCTTGAAGATCAAAAGAGGGATAGATTTCCCTTTCATATATAGGGAAGCCCATTACAACTCGAAATTCTAGTTGTTGATGGTTCGTCTTACTATAAATTTACTATAGACATACGTCCAGAATAACGACCAACACTAGGGGTGTCAATGGATTGGGTTAGATCGAATTGAGTTGGGTCGGGTTTTCATGATACATAACTCGATCCGAAATATTGAACATGCGTGTTTGGCCCAACCCGAGACAAGATCCGAATAGGATATAATCACACAATCGGGTTGATTCGGATTTCATGTTTTAAATTTCAGTGGAAGCAAAGCAAACTATCCTAATTCTATCTTAAACGGGTAATCGTCTCGTGTTTCTACCTCACAAAATATCGCCCGGTCCTAAATTTTATTTTATCTGCCAAAGCAATTCTCAGCTAAAGCAACTTCAAATTAAAATATTACTTCTCAGGGGGACATAGGATAGCCACCGTAGCCCCAGCCCTTGCTCCCCCGCCACTGCAGCCGCTCCTTTGCACCGCAGTGCTGCCGGGGCCGGTCACATCGACAGCCTTGGCTCGACGGTCTTGCCGTCGACGAGATTGTGGAATCCGACTGGATGGAGGACTGGTCGACGAATTAATTCAAATCTAAGTCATTCTGCATCTCAATAGTGATTTGTAGTGGTAAAATTATACAAGCCAATAGTCAAAAGCACTCACTTAGTCTCCTTCCTTAACCCCACATATGCGAAAGAGCTTTGTTCCGAATCAACAGTTGTCGACAACAAACAAGCAAGCAGGGACGCAACGCAAGCTTTCTGGTGTACACCACACATGGCGACACATGGCGATCTTGGGAAGGAGGCGAAAGCGACAGCTAGGCATTGGGTCACACCGATTTCGAATAAGACTGACATGACATTAATGGCGAAGACAGTTTCGCATCCTCATCATTTGCCTTGCCGTCATCGCTCTCCTCCCTCCCATCTTCTTCCACTTTTGACGCAAGAACTTCTGCTAGGTCTCATATCTGTCCTCACCTCGCATTACGTGCCCATAAAGAGTTGAACTTGCTTTCTGCTTGTTTGTTCTTTGCACGTGCAATCGACCAGGTGTGGTGGCTCGGTTGCCGTGCGCGACCACAAAGATCAAGAGAAGTCCAACAGTGGCTACTTGAGAGTGCGACTGCGCCGTGCGAGCCAGAGGAAGGAATCGTTCTCGCCGATGGAAGAAGAAGGCGCACTGCGTTCATCAGGTCGAGGGTAGGGTTAACTATTATTTATGTGTTTGGGTTTTTTTCTTTGTTTGGGCTCAGGTATAACATAAACCCAACAAATCCACAACAATACCCAATCATTTTTATTGTTACCCGAAACAGATTGAGGCCCAACCCGAAAAGGCCAATAATTTTCTGGTCAATCTGTGTTTAGTCGGATTCTTTTGACAGCCTTGACCAATACCACAAGTACATGTATCCTTTCCCATTTGTAGCAAATGCTAAGGGTAAAAGTTATATTGAAATTTGAAAAGCTTGCTACCGTTATTTCGTCATCAAAAACTTCTTTCCAAAGAACCGTGATCATCTTTAAGCTATGGTCCCACTAAAATCCACTCTCAACATACAATTTTTGGATGGTAGCCCAATTGCTTTTAATAGTTCAAAGATGATTGTCAACGTGGTTAGGTTCATATTCAATCCCAAAATCTCTTTATCGTTTTGTGTAAAAAATTATTTGACACAACTCTACACAATTCAAAGATAACTTATGGTCATACGATTATTTGATTGAGACAAATAGTATGTCCAATATGAAAAAAGCCATTCATGAATAACTTCCTCTCAAAATCTCTTTCCCTTTGTGGCACTCTAGGTATCTGACTCCTAAAAGATTCATCATTCATAACTAACATACCAATTGCCATTATTGATGTAGTTGCATCCATTATTGCTCATTTAACATCACTGTTTTCCATCTACAAGTAACAATAAGAATTTCCATTTCTTAATCTCAAAGCCAGTCAAGACAAATGTTTCATCTCAAAGGTAAATCCACTAATAAATATTCTGTTAAAATATGTTTCGAACTTGAGCCCATATATGATACTTGATCCACTCGAGGAGCATTTTTTGCTCATAAATACATTAAAAAATGAAGCACGTTTCACATGCTCATCAAATCTTCTTATTATAGGCGCCGAAGGATTTCTTTGAATTTCTTGTCATGGATTAAGGATTACATGTGAAGGCCATCTTCAAGGCGCTTCGCCCATGCATTAAATGACTGGAGGAATGTGGACGGTGGCCCACTTTGCATTAAATGTTGAAGCATGCGAGAATGGGTGCGGAGCTGTTTTGATCTTGAACAACTAATGTGTTCCCTTCTTGTCTTTTGTGTTCTTTGTCAAAGGCCAAATGAACGTGAAAATGAAGAAAGAAGAAAAAAAGGGGAAAGTCAAAGGAAATCGTTTCCCTTGTTGTGCACGTCTCGGAGAATTAATGAGGGAGGCGGCAAAGTTACAGCTTGATTTATCTTCTGGCAACTTCTGTTCTTTACAAAGGCAGAGAAGGAGCAAAGGTGAAGCGTATGTATTTGAGCACCGAGAGAAGAGAGAAGCACGGAGGAGAATTGTGCATAAAGTTCTTCTCGTGAGGGTTGTTTGTTGTAATTACACCGAAGTGATTTAGCTAGTTAAATTCTTGTTAGTAGAATTTGTGTAATTCCTTGAGTGAGACTTCACTAGGAAGCGTGAGAAGTTAAATACTGTGTGAGTTATTATAATTGGGGCTGGAAAATACCGAGAGAGTGTTTGAGTTTTTGAGTGATTGTAATCTCCATTGTATCGCTTGTTTTATAGTGGAATTACATGTCACTCTCCCCGTAGACGTGGGTATTGATATTCGGACCGAACTACATAAATCCGGTGTCCAATTTCCTTTCCTTTCTTTTGGCTATTTTATCGATTCGCTTGCCCTCTATGTTTGCACAATTGGTATAAGAACTAGTGTTGCCTGACTTGAAATGAATTGGTAATGATAGAAAAAGGAAAGGCGAGAATCAACCGATTTAATGGGAATGATTTTATTTTCTGGAAAATACGGATTGAAGATTATTTGTACTAGAAAAATTTGCATTTACCAATGTTTAAGGAGAAACCAGATTCAATAGAAGAAGATAAATGGGAATTGCTAGATAGCCAAGAGATGAGTGTTATTCGATAGACATTGGCTTGTAACGTCACGTTTAATATCGTGAAGGAGACAACAATTGCAGGACTAATGAAAGCCCTATCGAACATCTACGAGAAATCCTCTGTGACCAACAATGACTATTTGATGTGACATCTGTTTCACCTAAAGATGGGCGAAGGTATGTTGATAGTTAAACATATCAACAAATTCAATGTGGTTGTTACCTATTGAGTTAAGTTGAGATAACTATGGAGATGATATATGTGCTTTAATTCTACTATTCTCGTTGCTTGATAGTTGGAAATCATGTTAGTAATTCCTCTGAGTCAAGAAGCTTGACGTTTAATGAGGTTTGCGATTTGATTTTGAGTGAAAACATCCGTGGGAGAGAATCTAGTGAACTTGTGCTTGTTGTTTTAGTAGGTGAGAGTAGAGAAAGAACTAGTACTCGTGTTAGTAAGAGCAGTATGAACATGAACAGACATAGTCAGTCTAGGATTGGTGGGGTTGTCTGTTAGACATGTGGCAAGAATGAATATCTTAGAAGAAATTATCTTAAGTTGAAAGATGAAAAAGGTAAAAGAATTAGAGTTGAGTTTACAGTTGATGTTGCAACTGTAGCAAAAAATAATTATGATGGTGTTGATTGTGTCTTGTTTGTCACTAAAGATTCTTCATTTGACAGACGGATAATGGATTCTGGTTGTTCATTTCATACTACACCAAATAGGAATTGGTTTACCAACTTATCAGTGCACGGGTAGTGGTAAAGCCCAATTAGGAAACAATGCTGAGTGCAATGTTATAGGTGTTGGCGACATTAAAATTAGAATGTATGATGGTATTGTGTGGACATTAATCGGAGCAAGACACAATCTAGAATTGAAAAAGAACTTAATTTCCTTAGGTGCCCTAGATTTAAGAGGGTGCTGGTATTCTTCACCAGGTAAAGTTATGAAGCTTGTCCGAGGTGCATTGGTGATAATGAAAGGAATCAAGCACGGTGGCCTATATGAATTTCAAGGTAAGACGGTGACAAGTTTCGTCTCGGAGATGTAGGATACATATGTTCGAGAGTCTAACGAATGCTTGAGAAAGACTTGGGTGTTTGAGCTTCTACACAAGTTTGATGTTGTTGTTAGGAACACATGATCGGGAGCTTTGATCGAGACAGAGACTGGTAAGTCGATCAAGTATGTGAGAACTGACAATAACATGTAGAGCTACTTGGAGCTAGTAAATAAATTATGCATGAAGGAGTGTATAGTGAAACATCGCACTAGTGTTAGGAAACCATAATAGTTTGTAGAATTGATGAGCATAACATTAATAGAGACGGCCCGAAAGATGATCTCTAGTGTTGGTGCGGCTAGCGAGCTACCAAGTGAATAGATCCCCATCAACTGTGATTGAATATCGGACTCCTGAAAAAGTATGGCCAGGTAACGTTACTGATTATTCTATTTTTAGAATTTTCGATTGTTCGTACTATTTTTGAGTGAGTGATAGTAAGCTCGATGTGAGGGTAATACGTATATTCCATGGTTATGCACAAGGTGAATGAGGCTATTGGTTGTGGTGCCCAAAATTAAATTCACTTGTCGACAGTATCAAAGTTACCATTGACAATCCAGTACTTCTGGCTATGAGTGTTTGTGGCAGTGTTAATATGAATCTGGATAGTGTTCAGCTTAAGGTGAAGTTGAAACTAGAAACTCTTGAGATAGTAAAAACTAGCGAAATAATTGTTACATACGTTGCTTATAGCAAGGTGGAACATGTTAAACCAATGGTTGCTGTAGCTACTCAATTTGAGAAGGTGCGTGTTCGACTTTCTGTCAGATATGGATGCCATGATGATTTTGTTTTATTTGTGATACAAGAGGTTGTGTCGGAAAACCCTTGTGGAATAGCTAACTGTGTAGGTGGAGTTGGCGTCTAGATAAGAACCACTGTTATGGCGAAGTTCAAGCGTAGCTTGGACTTGGAAGTATTCTGTGGCGGTTGAGACTATGAGGACTATAGGAGAGTAGCAACAAAGATAATTCTAATGAAGTGATTGTGACTTGGCTTAAATATCATGCTAAGGGGGAGATTGTTAAAATATGTATCAAGTTTGAGTCCGTACACGACACTTGATCCGCAAGTGAAGCATTTATTGCTCATTAATATGTTGAAAAGAGAAGCATGTTTCACATGCTCATCAAATCTTCTGATTGTGGGTGCTAAAGGATTTCTTTGAATGTTTTCTTCATGCATTAAAGAACGCATGTGATGGCCATCTTCAAGGCCATGCTGTAGACACCTATTTTTAATTTGCCCAAAATTAATTACACAAAAATTTAGGAATTAATGTCCTTAATTCCTAAGCAAAAAAAATATTTCAATTTAAATGCATTGCATATAGAATTAGGCACATTTTGCATTAATATGGCTATTAGAGTAAAAAAATAAAAAATAATAAAAATAATAAAAAATAATAATAAATCGAATCGGACAGGGCTGGGTCAACCCGGCCCGTTTCTTTCCGCGCACGGGCCCTCGGCCCGGTCGCTTTCTTTTTCTTTTTTCCTCCGCGCGGGCCCACGGCCCACTCTTTTTCCCTTCCTTTTTCTCTCCTCCGCGCGGCCCAGCCCGCTCCTCATTTTTTCTTTTCCTCTCCCCGCGCACGACTGGGCCCAGCCCGGCCCAGCAGCCCTTCTCCTTCTTCCTTCCCCCCCCCCCCCCCCCCCCCCCCCGCCGAGCGTCGCTGTCCTTCCCCTGTGCGCGACGTCACGCCGACGCACGGCGGCGCCGCTCCTCGCCGTCGCTATCCGGCCAGAGGGCCGGATGAGCATGCCAACAGGACCGGCATTAAATGCCAGTCCTGTCCCCCCCATTTCTCGGCTCCCTTATCCTCTCCTTCTCCGCCTCTGCTGCCGCGTCAACCGGACCCCCCTGCTCTGCTTCACTCTGCACCGGCCTGCCATGGCCACGAAAGTCGTGGGGTGGCGTAGGCCGGTGCAGGCCGTCGTCATTGCCGACACACAGAGCCGGGGGACGCCGCCTATAAAAGGCCAGAGAGAGAGAGGAACCGAGGTCGGCCAATTTTTGGAGGAGCCCCGGCCGGCGAAACAGTAAGAGAGAGGGGCAAACACAGAGAGAAATAGAGAGAGCCAGAGTGAGAAAGGCCGCGTCTCACGGCCACCGCGCCTAATTCGTCCACCCCCCGCCGCCGAGCCGACGGCGGCGACACAGAGAGAAAAGAGAGAGAGCAGAGAGAGAAACAGAGAGGGAGCAGAGAGAAACAGAGAGAGAGAGTGAAAATAGAGAGAAAGAGAGGGAGCCTGGTTTTTGCAGGTCCCCCAGCAGTGTCGCCGTCGCCTTTCCCCGAAGCCGGAAGCCTCCAGACGCGCCGTCGACGGTGAGACTCCCCCCGGTTCAGACTGCCCCTGTTCCGCTCTGTTCTCCCCTGTTTTTGTTCCGGTTTTGGCCGGGACTCGCGCCGGTCGTTTCGCGCGAGTCCCGGCCCATACCGCCGTCCTCCGCCGTCTGAGTGTCGTCACCAAAGGTAGGCTGGGTCGTCCAGGTCCATCAGTTCGCCGGAACAGGTCAGAATACCCCATTTTTCATCGCGCCTCCCACCTGTTCGACGTTTTGTCTCAACGAGGCCGGTTTTTGTTTTGGTCGCCGGCCGACGAGCGGCGGCCGGACGGCAACTCAGGAAGGTGGCGAGGCTCCGTGGTGGTCCCAGGGGCCGATTCGGATGGTGGCGCCGGTCTGGGTCGGCCGGCGAACGGCCAATTTTGGCCCCGCCGGCGTCTGCCCCCCGCGGGTCTGTTTGTTCGGGTCGGATCCGACCCGAATCGACAGATCCGACCCGGGTCGGATCCGTTGACTCGGGTCGGTTCCTCCCAACCCGGATCGACAGATCCGACCCAGGTCAACGACCGGGTCGGATCCGTTGACCCGGGTCGGTTCCGACCCGATCCGGATTGACCGATCCGACCCGGGTCAACGCCCGGGTCGGGTCCGTTGACCCGGGTCGGACCCGACCCGACCCGGTTAATATTATATTATTTTTTATTTTATTTTTAATTTTTTAATAATAAAAAATAATTAAAAAATAAAAAAAATTCTAAAAAAAATTTTAAAAAAAGATTTTAAAAAAATGTTTTATTTTTATTTTATTTTATTTCGGTATTTCTTTTTTTTATTTCCGAAAGAAAAAAAAATCAAAAAAAAAAAATTTTTAAGAAAAGTTTTTTTTTATTATGTGAGTTATCTAAATGTTTTGATCCATTGTTATATTATTATGCATGTTATTGTCTTATTTAAATTAGACAAACCTGAGGTTGTGTTAGTACTTTGCATGTTGTTTTTATTACGTTGCGTTGTTATGCATGTTTTTAATATAATTGCATGAGCTGTTGTGTTTTGAATGTCATCTGACTTAGTTAAGGTTAGAACCTTAGGTTGTATAAATTATTGTGTTCCTGACTGCTGATCGTTTCTGATTATGCACTCGCTTGATCACCTCACATGTTAGGAGAAAGGTCCTAAAATCAATCCAAATTGCCTGACAAATGTTTTCATGAAATGAACAGGATAGAAAGGTACCGAAAGGACATTAGTTATTTAACTAATGTAATCAAGTCCCCGAACCCAGTTAATCTCTGATTCGTAGGAATAGGGTGATTCTCCCGTCACCCTATTTAGGTTTCTAATCGGCCTACCCCAAATCGATTAGTGGCGACTTCTTGGTATAAACCACTTGCATGTTAAAAATTTTAAACCCTAAGTCGCGATATGGTATGGGCTTGGGAGAGCCCGAGTTAAGTCCTGAACCTAGACTTAGCACGTACCAGGCGAGCCCTCCTTCTTTTTGCATGTCGTCCGAAAAAAGAGGCTCGGGAGAGTTCGGTCGCGACAGACTGGCGACTCCGCTGGGGAAATTGTTTTTTTTTAAAAAGTGGACTTAGGCCAAATTTTTCATCCTGTTCAAAATGATTTTTTGTTTGGCAGCAAGGACTCCAGGTATGATCCTGACATTAAGGTGTTATTTGTTCTTGCAGGTTTAAATGGATTGTTTATAAATTGTTGTGCATGCTTTAATGATTTAGCACTACACTATTGCACACACAATCACGCTGCCGGACCTGGGCCGCAATAGGATTTTTTAGGATGGTGTTAAGAAAGATACGACCTTGAACGCGAGTCCGCGATGTAGAGGTTGCCTTTCTTTTCCACGAAATTTATTTCTAAAAAATCGTAAAGAAATATCTTTAGCCGCTATTCGCGTGACTATAAGATATTCCTTTCGATTTGGCCGAGGTTAAAAGGACTTGACACCAACGCGAGACTGCGACGGTCAGGCACCCTTTTGATCTCATTTTGTTGAGCCAGTCTAGATAGAAATCGAGCCTCACTCCTCATGTGCATGTCGTTGTGATTGCCATGGTTTAAGGAAAGGTATATATTCTATCCCTTCTCATTTTTTATATGGCCTACTTGTTTAATTGTTTGTCACTGTTAGGCCACCCGTTGATTGCATTCTATATACGATGGGAAAAGCTGATATCCGATCCGTCCCCGCTCTTAAGAAAGAATTTCAGGCATGGTGGGACCGATGAGACGAGGGATACGCTTATTACAGAATTTGTCCGTGAAAATAAGCGACTCTAAGAGACCATGATTTCCCCATCGTTTATAAAATGAGTATTCGGGAAGGGCGCCTTTTTGTTAAAAAACCCCTATATTTTATATTTCCTAGTAATTATACTCAGGGGTTTTGGTTTTCTTCTTTAAAAATGTTTTTGGGTTATACTAATGTTAATATAACTCGGACCGCTTTTTATGCTTTAAATAAAATTTTTTGCCCCTTCATGACACCACCGCGGCCTTCGGCCCAGTGGTATCCGGGGGTGAAGCCTCAGGGTCCGAGGCGACCGGGGTTCGAATCCCGGGGACGCCGTCTGTAATGTTGATATTAATAAAAACCTTTTTTCTCATTTTTTTCTTTGCAAATAAAGAAAATATGTAATAATAATATGACTAAGTCATAAAGTGATTTTTTATTGGGCATTATACTCATTCATTTCAACGTTTTCACAGGTAGTTAAAAAATGGCCGAAGAAAACGTCCGTCTCAATAACATGGAGGACGAGATGAAGATGGTCCTGAATGCGATTCAAAATCTTGCAAAGCAGGTGGAATCCATTCAGGGCAAACTTACACCCACGCCTGCAGCAGTTGAGGTAGTGTTATCGCCACCGTCTACTAGAAAAGACAAAGCCTCCGCCAGCGACAGTAAAATGCCCCCGCCAGAGGACGATCCGCTTCCCCTTGCTATCAGGAAACCTGAACTTGAAGCTGCACCAATGACGGAGCATGACAAACGCCTTGCAAAGGTCGAGGAAATGCTGAAACAGCTACAAGGCCCGCAGCATGCTGTCCTACTTGACCTGTCTATATACAAACGGGTCAAAGTACCAGAAAAGTTCAAGATGCCAGAATTCGAGAAATATGATGGCACTTCATGTCCCAGACACCATTTGCACATGTACCATGTGTGAATGACCCAGTACGTTGATAATGAACCCCTCATGATTCAAACTTTTCAAGCAAGTTTGACAGGGCCAGCCTTGACATGGTACATGTCGAGGGATGTGGATGCTTTTAAGTCTTGGGATGATGTTGCTGATGCATTCCTCAAGCAATATCAATTTAACCTCGACATTACCTTTACTCGTAACGATCTGGAACGCGCTGAGAAGAAGAAGACTGAGTCCTTTAAAGAATATGCCACCAGATGGAGAAACTTGGCCGCCCAGGTTACCCCACAACTCACTGACCATGAACAAGTGAAGTTGTTCATAAAGTCACTTCCGTATGAATACAGACACCACCTGGTTGGTGCTACTGCTGAATCCCTTAATCGTCTTGTTCCTGTGGGCGAACGAATTGAAATGGGATTGCGTGAGGGGTGGTTCACAGACCCCACTTCCACAAGCAAGAAACTCGGCATGAAGAAGGAAAAAGAACCCCTAACAGATGCGAACGTTGCATACACCCAAACCGTTCGTCTTCCCTAATGATTCAGATGAGCAGTGGACAAAAACCGGCCTCAAGCCACAAGCCGCCCCAAAGGCGAAATAACAAAAAATAGTTCACCCTACTCCCTTTGCCTATGTCTCAGATCCTGCTTATTCTCCGGGAAAAGGGGACTGCTTTCCACTAAACCAAAGCGACCTAATCCTGAGAGTTTTTCAAATTACAATCCGTTCAAAAAAATGTGATTATCACATGAGCGAGGTAGGGCATTCAACTGATGGGTGTTATACTCTCAAACACCGAATTCAAAACCTGCTGGATACCGGGACTTTCTCATTTGAGACCGGTGAAGGGAATGAGCTCAAACCTGCTTGAGTAGAAATCCTTCCATCCTTTTGCATGAATCCCTGGAAAAAAGATTGTCCTTGTATTTTGCTTTTTGTCGTCATTTCTGTTGAAAGAAATGTCTTTTTAAACTCTCCCTCTTTGGAGGTTGTAAATCCGTGTATTGTAAATAAATAATGTTTTGAGGGCATGAGGGAGTATCCCAAACCGGCCCGTTGATGATATCCAGCCACGTAAAGGAAAGTGTTCTGAGGCCCGGGCTTCCTCATGTTTCCTCGTTTCTAAGCTTTTGAAAATAAAACAAATGTTTTATCATTTTTCAAAAGGTCAAAAAATGGTGGTGGAAAAGCACGCATGCTCATAACCCTGTTTGTTTTTCTGACTTGCTCACTTCATGTCTCAGAGCATACTCATTTTTGTTACAAATGGGACATTTAAAAATGACACAAACTGAAGTGTACATTAGACCCTCATGATGTTAGCGAACCAACTCAGCTAATAGGGGCAGTCCAAGCGAAGATCGTCCAATCTTCAAATGAAACATGGGGCAAATCTCATTATTACTAGTGGGTGACATCAGCCCCAGGAAGTCAATGAGATTGCTGAGCATTCCCTGATTCCATGATGAGCGAAATATCATCTCGTACAAAAATCGAGGGCAAATCAAGAAAAGATTACCCTTTTTGAAGAAAAAGGTATGTCTCATTCCTCAACAAATTTTGGAAATGACATTTTATCTCTTTTCTTTTGCAGATAATGAACTGGGAAACATGCTAGACTCCGACGTGCTAGCAAGCCGGATAGAACACCAATGTTAGGACTTCTCGAATAAAACACGGCGAAAAAGTGCTCAATTGGAAAAGTAGACTAGGGGGCATGCAATCCCCCAGTCCATCAAAAAGGGTGTATTTCGTTCCTAAAGTTTATTCACTTTAGCGTAGAAATGACATATCTTTTCCTTTTATATAGGACAAAATTGAGTAAACAACACTCATGATGGAAGCAGCAAAGATTGGAGCGGCTGAATATGATTGATGAAAAGCGGCTGAAGGCTCTTTGTCATGGACAATGCTATCAACAGAGGATAGCTAGATCGTTCAACCGGAAGGTGCGCCCCAGACGCTTTGAAGCAGGCGATCTTGTCCTAAGAAAAGTGCTACCACTACCTCCTGAGCTTGGAGGTAAGTTCGCTCCAAACTACAAGGGTCCCTATGTCGTGAAAAAGACACTTCCTGGAGGGGCTTTGATTCTGACTGAAATGGATGGATGCCAATTCTCCAACCCGGTCAACTCGGATGCTGTGAAGAAGTACTATCCTTGAAATAACTTTTATGTCTCAATTGATAACAAGGGAATTGGCAGAAAAGTTATTGATAGGAACACTCCCGTCAGCGGATCAAACCTGGAAAGGACTTCGCATATGACAAAATGGCGTCGGAGCCAATCTTGACAACCACAGAAGTCTCGATGGTGGTCACGTCCATGCCCGTCAAAGACCTTTAAAGTAGAGATTAGCTTTGCCGCGAAGCTCCCCATGCAAGCAATTGCGCATGCCCTGTGCCTGTCAGGAATCATATGATTCCCGAGAAACTCCTCAACATACCGGAGCCGCATTGACACAACATGCCCTGACAATAGAACTCTCTGTTTGGAAGCATCCTTAATAATAGAGGATTTCATTCGAGCTTCGAGACCAAGAGTATGGAGGAGCAGATTGAGTCAGAGAAAGCTGAACAAAGTAAAGAGTAGAAAAGACTTTGCTGGCTTTGAAGGCAAAATGGAAAAAGGGTAATTTGTATCGTTCTCACTTTACCCTCAATCGCCTCATTCCTAACATAAACTCATGTTTTTGTCAGAAGGGAATTATCAACATCCGAGAAAACTCAAGGAGTTGTCAGTTTAATCTCAAATGAAGGGATTCACGAAGGGTAATGTTGTGTCGTTCCCAATTCCTGTCCCTCAAAGAACTGTTCATTAACACTGTTTTCCTCATTACCTTGCAGGTTTGCTCTACTATTGCAGCATAGGTAAGTATCTCTTTCCCTAAAAAAACTCTTCTCATAAGAGTAGAAAGAAACAAGAAGGAAGAAATAATCAAAGAAAATCGATACTATTTTCTTCCTCAAATGCATTACGTGGAAAGTAATTTTGCATGGTAATTTTACCTGTTTAATTCACCAATTCCCTGAGAAAACTTTGACAATTCGACGAATGGTGTCGAACTGCTCCGAGGTGTTGAACGAGGTGTGTCGGGATGATGAGAGGCAATCCTTGATTTATACACATTCTCAAGTACCAAACCCTTGCAAGATGAGCAAAAAGGTTTCATTTCTACAAGGTAAAGGGACTTCTCGCATAAGGTACGATAGCCAAAATGACGAGAGGCAGCTCATTTCTCTGCCCCATACACTACAACTAATCCTTTGCTTAACCATTTGAGCCCATACACTTAGTGGTTTCTTTTAAATCAACCCTGTCAAGAACCACCCCCACATTGGGGCAACTTGAGGTCTGGCGATCCTCGACAGAGCCCTCCAAGACGAGCACACCATTGACAGCCGGATGGTCGAGGCTAAGAGGGCTTTGTCAAGAGAGGAACAGCAAACTAAAACCTGTCCAAAATGACAATATCTTATTGATAATAGCGATGTTTTCACTAAGATGGATGAGGAGTTTGTAATATCTAAAATTTTCTATCATCATCAGCTGCAACAGCTCGCACAAAGTGAAAAGATGAATAGAAGTTTTCTTGCTCTCACTTGCATTAATCTTTGAGTGTTTTTATTGTAGATGAACTCTCACGATAATTTAAGTGCCCTAGGATGACGAAGAGCAATTCTTTTTCTATCCTATACACTTATATCCTTTGCTAACCCAATTGAGCCGGCGATTTCATTTCACACAAACCCAGTTGGTGATCATTCCCTACACTGGGGCAAGGCAAAAGTCACCACAATTTGAGCATCAGGGGTCAAAGCATCGAATCAAGATGAAGACTTCAAATTTGTTTAAGCTAATCCCAACAAAAAATGCTGAAAATTGGGGGCATGAAAAAGCAGTGTGCCTGGTAAAAGCAAGGCCAATGCCCATGAATGAGATTTATGAGCGCGATGTAAGCGCTCTCAAATATCTCAAAGACATTAAGTGGTGTAGAATAGACAACCCCAAAGAGTTTAAACTTGAGTTCTTCTTCGATGTAAATTCCTACTTCAGGAACTCTGTCTTGGCAAAGATCTGCCACATGACAGACGAAGATGAACCTATTCTTGAGAAAGCAATTGGGACAGAGATAGAATGGTATCCAGGAAAATGCTTGACGCAGAAGCTCCTCAAGAAAAAGTTGTCAAAGATGCTAAAACACAAGATTACCCAGGGAGTTTGCCAGAAAAATCCTGACGGCGGAGAAGAAAACTGGTGACAATGCTAGATGATCACCAATTCTCACCCTTACACACATTTTTGAGCCTAACGATCATTTCGTTTCTCAACCTGTAAACCAAACCCACGTTACGTCCCTCATGAAGTCTCTTCTGACTAAGGCAATTGAATTAACGTGGAATTTCAAATGTTTATAAACACCGCTCGAAAAAGTGCGAGCAAGTCTATTTCTATCTCTTTTGCAGGGTTCTTGACTTGTAAACCTGGAGATAATTGCAAAATACTTTCTTTCATGGCCTTGACTTGGACAGCCACCTTTGTTAAGCCATTGACCAAGCCTATATTACGACCCTGAAGAAGGCCTCTCAGATTGGCAGTGTCGTACCACTTGCAAGAAAACTCATACCCTTGTTGATATGATAGAGGTCAGATTGAGTGTTTTCGATGTTCCCGCATTAATGGACGAGACAAACAATCCTTTTCAATGAGAGCGAGTGGAAAGTCCTTTCTGACTGAAGGTCACTCGTTCAACATCTTGAGAAGTCCACCTCATGAGTGAAAATTGTCTTGATTGACCCTCGGTGGATTTTTGGTGATGCAAACATGGCAAAATCATCATGCATGAATTTTCAAATACACATTCTAGAATAGACTAACTTGTCTATTCTTGATCAATGCGTGCATGTTTGCGCTAATCGTCTTTGACAGCTCAGAGTTCTAATCCCCCAATGATAGAACATAAAAATTCGGGCGCTGGAGAAGCCCTCATTATCATCCCAAAAGAGATGCCCCGAAAAAGGTCGGGTATTCAGCAGATGATGCATTCAACCTCCGGGTAAGAAATCCCATAAAATTTGTCTGACAGGAGACACGCCCGTAGGAGGCAGGAACACACCCAGGTAGGTATATTCTACCCATATCCGGTTCCAAGAATCCATGTACCTATGATTATTATGGTACCCTTTGAACATTGGATTGACCCCTCTGTTCATCCTGTATCTACGGTTGTTATGGTACCCTCCTGAGCATAGGAATGACCCCCTCTGTTCACATCAAAATCCTGGGGCGAGGACCCCCAGGTGCTCATCGTTTGAGCCTTTTCAAGACCTGCTGGCAAGGACCCACCAGGCAAATCGTCAAATCCTTAGGTAAGAATCTCCAAGTACTTTGACAGACAAAATACAATCAGTCAAGGCGACCGAAGAAAGGTTCGGATCCTAGACGTACAAATCCAGTCAGTCAAGGCGACCGAAGAAAAGTTCGGGTCCTAGACGGACAAAATACAATCAGTCAAGGCAACCGAAGAAAGGTTCAGGTCCTAGACGTACAAAATCCAGTCAGTCAAGGCGACCGAAGAAAGGTTCGGGTCCTAGACAGACACAACCCAGTCACGGCAACCGAAGGTAGATTCGGGTCCGAGACAAATGAGATCCAGTCAAGGCGACCGAAGAAAGGTTCGGGTCCTAGGCAAGCGATTTCCCCCGTCAAGGCGACCAAAGAAAGGTTCGGGTCCTCGACAAACAACAAATCCAGTCAGTCAAGGCGACCGAAAAAAGGTTCGGGTCCTAGACGTACAAAATCCAGTCAGTCAAGGCGACCGAAGAAAAGTTCGGGTCCTAGACGGACAAAATCCAATCAGTCAAGGCGACCGAAGAAAGGTTCGGGTCCTAGACGCACAAACAATCTAGTCAAGGCGACCGAAGAAAGGTTCGGGTCCTAGACAACAACAATCCCCGTCGAGGCGACCGAAGAAAGGTTCGGGTCCTAGACAAACCATTTTTTTTCGTCAAGGCGACCGAAGAAAGGTTCGGGTCCTAGACAAACTATTTCTTTGTCGAGGCGACCGAAGAAAGGTTCGGGTCCTTGACACACAATATCAACTGTCCGAAATTACTCTACCCTTCAGCAAGGTAAGTAGCCTCAGGTGTGTTTTTATTTGCTTTAGCATGCATCATCTTATATTGCATCATAAAAATGGGACTCACAGTCTCATAAAAAAATAACATTCATTGAGCATGCATGGGTCAAATTTAGGTGTCATTTTATCTTTGAATGTAATCTCTACGAACTTAATCTCTGCGAGCTCACCTTCAAAGAGGGGCAGCTGTAGACACCTATTTTTAATTTGCCCAAAATTAATTACACAAAAATTTAGGAATTAATGTCCTTAATTCCTAAGCAAAAAAAATATTTCAATTTAAATGCATTGCATATAGAATTAGGCACATTTTGCATTAATATGGCTATTAGAGTAAAAAAATAAAAAATAATAAAAAATAATAAAAAATCGAATCGGACAGGGCCGGGCCAACCTGGCCCGTTTCTTTCCGCGCACGGGCCCCCGGCCCGGTCGCTTTCTTTTTCTTTTTTCCTCCGCGCGGGCCCACGGCCCACTCTTTTTCCCTTCCTTTTTCTCTCCTCCGCGCGGCCCAGCCCGCTCCTCATTTTTTCTTTTCCTCTCCCCGCGCACGACTGGGCCCAGCCCGGCCCAGCAGCCCTTCTCCTTCTTCCTTCCCCCCCCCCCCCCCCCCCCCCCCCGCCGAGCGTCGCTGTCCTTCCCCTGTGCGCGACGTCACGCCGACGCACGGCGGCGCCGCTCCTCGCCGTCGCTATCCGGCCAGAGGGCCGGATGAGCACGCCAACAGGACCGGCATTAAATGCCAGTCCTGTCCCCCCCATTTCCCGGCTCCCTTATCCTCTCCTTCTCCGCCTCTGCTGCCGCGTCAACCGGACCCCCCTGCTCTGCTTCACTCTGCACCGGCCTGCCATGGCCACGAAAGTCGTGGGGTGGCGTAGGCCGGTGCAGGCCGTCGTCATTGCCGACGCACAGAGCCGGGGGACGCCGCCTATAAAAGGCCAGAGAGAGAGAGGAGCCGAGGTCGGCCAATTTTTGGAGGAGCCCCGGCCGGCGAAACAGTAAGAGAGAGGGGCAAACACAGAGAGAAACAGAGAGAGCCAGAGTGAGAAAGGCCGCGTCTCACGGCCACCGCGCCTAATTCGTCCACCCCCCGCCGCCGAGCCGACGGCGGCGACACAGAGAGAAAAGAGAGAGAGCAGAGAGAGAAACAGAGAGGGAGCAGAGAGAAACAGAGAGAGAGAGTGAAAATAGAGAGAAAGAGAGGGAGCCTGGTTTTTGCAGGTCCCCCAGCAGTGTCGCCGTCGCCTTTCCCCGAAGCCGGAAGCCTCCAGACGCGCCGTCGACGGTGAGACTCCCCCCGGTTCAGACTGCCCCTGTTCCGCTCTGTTCTCCCCTGTTTTTGTTCCGGTTTTGGCCGGGACTCGCGCCGGTCGTTTCGCGCGAGTCCCGGCCCATACCGCCGTCCTCCGCCGTCTGAGTGTCGTCACCAAAGGTAGGCTGGGTCGTCCAGGTCCATCAGTTCGCCGGAACAGGTCAGAATACCCCATTTTTCATCGCGCCTCCCACCTGTTCGACGTTTTGTCTCAACGAGGCCGGTTTTTGTTTTGGTCGCCGGCCGACGAGCGGCGGCCGGACGGCAACTCAGGAAGGTGGCGAGGCTCCGTGGTGGTCCCAGGGGCCGATTCGGATGGTGGCGCCGGTCTGGGTCGGCCGGCGGACGGCCAATTTTGGCCCCGCCGGCGTCTGCCCCCCGCGGGTCTGTTTGTTCGGGTCGGATCCGACCCGAATCGACAGATCCGACCCGGGTCGGATCCGTTGACTCGGGTCGGTTCCGCCCGACCCGGATCGACAGATCCGACCCGGGTCAACGACCGGGTCGGATCCGTTGACCCGGGTCGGTTCCGACCCGATCCGGATTGACCGATCCGACCCGGGTCAACGCCCGGGTCGGGTCCGTTGACCCGGGTCGGACCCGACCCGACCCGGTTAATATTATATTGTTTTTTATTTTATTTTTGTTTTTATTTTATTTTTAATTTTTTAATAATAAAAAATAATTAAAAAATTAAAAAATTTCTAAAAAAAATTTTAAAAAAAGATTTTAAAAAAATGTTTTATTTTTATTTTATTTTATTTCGGTATTTCTTTTTTTCTTTCCGAAAGAAAAAAAAAATCAAAAAAAAAAATTCTTTTAAGAAAAGTTTTTTTTATTATGTGAGTTATCTAAATGTTTTGATCCATTGTTATATTATTATGCATGTTATTGTCTTATTTAAATTAGACAAACCTGAGATTGTGTTAGTACTTTGCATGTTGTTTTTATTACGTTGCGTTGTTATGCATGTTTTTAATACAATTGCATGAGCTGTTGTATTTTGAATGTCATCTGACTTAGTTAAGATTAGAACCTTAGGTTGTATAAATTATTGTGTTCCTGACTGCTGATCGTTTCTGATTATGCACTCGCTTGATCACCTCACATGTTAGGAGAAAGGTCCTAAAATCAATCCAAATTGCCTGACAAATATTTTCATGAAATGAACAGGATAGAAAGGTACCGAAAGGGCATTAGTTATTTAACTAATGTAATCAAGTCCCCGAACCCAGTTAATCTCTGATTCGTAGGAATAGGGTGATTCTCCCGTCACCCTATTTAGGTTTCTAATCGGCCTACCCCAAATCGATTAGTGGCGACTCCTTGGTATAAACCACTTGCATGTTAAAAATTTTAAACCCTAAGTCGCGATATGGTATGGGCTTGGGAGAGCCCGAGTTAAGTCCTGAACCTAGACTTAGCACGTACCAGGCGAGCCCTCCTTCTTTTTGCATGTCGTCCGAAAAAAAGAGGCTCGGGAGAGTTCGGTCGCGACATATGCGCTCATGTATTAAATGAATAGAGGAAAGTAGGGCTGAGCACGGGTCCAGGATAGAACCGGAGAACCGAACCGATGGGTGTGGTTCAGTTCTCGATTCTAGTGAGGGAGGTTCCGGTTCCCGATTCCATTTTTTTAGGAATTGCCGATTCTAGTTCAATTCCCAATTCCTATAGGAACCGGAACTAGGAACTGTACCTGGAACCAAAATCGGGAACCGAAATCGAGAACCAGGAATGGAACTAGGAACTTTAAATCTAAAATTCCTAATTTTCTTATTACTCCTCATTTCTCACTTCTTAGCTCTTAAATTCTCATCTCCATCCGCATACTCATTGCTTTGCTTAACTTGCTATGTAGAACATTTCATAAGGTTTGTTTAGACCCTTGATTTATTATGATTTTGGGGTACCCACCATTCGCATGCTCATTGTTTTGCTTAACTTGTTATGTTTGGGTATTCATTGTCATGTATCTATGCCAAGTTTTTGTTCTTTAGTGAGGTCAATTATTTTCGTCATTCACTCTTTCAAGAAACATCTTAAGCTTTATGGTTGCATAGTTAGAACCATGGTGATAATGGATGGTGGAAAGAGAAAAAAAATATTGTAGTTGTAGTTGTAAATAATTGATATGCGACATTTCAATTTTAAATTTAAAACTATTATTAAGTTATCAACTATGACTGTTATTTGTTTTGATTTTAGGTGGTCAGAATTTAAAATAAATTTTCATAGATGTTTGAGGACCAAAAGCTCATTTTTCTTTCCTTTTGAATTCTTCCCATTTGTTTGTAGTCATGGATATGGATATTGTCTTGATCGATATGCTAATCCCTCATGAATTCTGTTGCGCATTAATTCACACAATGACCTCTCATTTTAATTGTATTTATTTGAATTATAATGTTGGGAAAACTAATCTTTTGTATTATCTTTGGTGAATAATAAGCTTGTTCGGTATTGTTGCATTAATTTTTGTTTTGTTTAACTAAAAATAAAACCAAAAAAAAAAAAAGAAGTTGTTAGACTCTGGAACCTGTGACAAGGTAGGTTCTAAAATCCAGGTTCCGATGGGTAAGTTTCAAGTTTCAAAAAATAAAGAATCTGTACTCAAGGGTAGGTTATAGGTTCCAGGTGGAACCTAGAACCGTTCACCTCTAGAGGAACCACTTTGCATTAATTGTTGAAGCATGCAAGGATGAATGTGGAGCTCGTTTGGCCTTCAACAAATATTGTGTTCCCTGTTTGTCTTTTATCTTCTTTGTCAAAGGCCATGTGAACACAAAAATGAAGAAAGAAGAAAAAAAGGAAAGTCAAAGGTGATGAGACAAGCAAATATCACCTAGAGGGAGGTGAATAGGTGATTTGAATGCTAATTGATCAAGTTTTAATGCGGAAATAATTGATCTCAAGTTAAGTCTGAACAATGTTAAGATTTTAATCAATCTTTGAATGGCGAACAAATAAATGTGCAATAAAATAAATAAAAGGAGTTTTAGGAAAGAGAAAATTTTCATACAGATATATAGTGGTTCGGCTTAGATCAAGCATGCGTCCATTCTCCCACGCTGACAGCCTACTGGCTGGATACCACTAGATGATTAATCAAGAGATTACAACTATGAGTGATAATCCTTAGTGTATAATAGGTCTCACTATCTCACTCAATCACTCTTTTCAATCTCTCTCAAATATTACACTTTAAAGCTCATGAAAGACAAGTATATAGATTGAAGATCGCTCAGATTTTGAATTGTAGATTCTAGATCTCGTCTTTTACTTTTACTCATCGGCACGTTGGTCTCCTTTTATACTCATCCACTTCGAAACTAGCGGTTGGACAGTATTCAGAAGATTGTCTTCTAATCTACCCATTGGACAGAACTGTATCAAGAAGATTACATAGCTGTTGAGGGACAAAATCCGGATCTCCGTTGAATCTGGTTGGCCATACAACCAAAGTTTTGGTTTCCATAAATAGAGCTTCTTCGCTTGGAAAGTGACTTGTCTCGAGATTCATTGCCAATCAATCAAGATGTTTTGCATATTAAATCGTTGCAAAACAATCTTCAAGATTGAGTCAATCAATTTATTTTAAGTGTGAAATCCAAGCCAAATTACTAGCCGTTATGTACGTTCTGAATACGTGTCACGTTCTGGACTTCGCGTTCTGAACTTGTGTCCGTAGTTCATCATCTTTGGTGTAAAGTCTGAACCTTTTTTAGTATAAAGTCTGAATCTCTTCATCTGCAGTGTAAAGTCTGAACCTTTTTATCTTCGGTATAACATCTGAATCTCTTATCTTGAAGTAAATTCACAATTTGAACAAGATTTTCACATGCTTCTCTTCCAAGAATAGCTTCCTGAATCAAAATATTTCAAAACATTTATCAGACTTACAAAACACTCATGGAAAGTTTTGTCAACTTCAAAATCTATTAGGAGGTTTTCCCAACAAAAGGCAATCATTTCCCATGTTGTGCATACCCAGGAGAATTAATGAGGGAGGCGCCAAAGTTGCGGCTTGATTTATCTTCTGGCAACTTTTGTTCTTTGTAAAGGCAAAGAATGAGTGAACATGAAGATGTGTGTTTAAGCACCTAGAGAAGAGAGAACCCTGAGACTGCATAGAGGAGAATTGTGAAGAGAGTTCTTCTCATGAAGGTTTGTTCGGTGTAATTTCACCTGAGTGATTTAGCCAGTTTAATTCTTGTTAGTAAAATTTGTTTAATTCCTTGAGTGAGATTTCACTGGGAAGTGTAAGGGGCTAAATATTGCGGGAGTTAATGTATGTAATTGGAGGCTGGGTAATATCGAGAGACTGTTTGAGTGCTTGAGTGATTGTAATCGTCATTGAATGCTTGTTTTATAGTGCAATTCTGTGCTACTCTCCCGTGAACGTAGGTATCGATATTCGGACAGACTCACGTAAATTCGGCGTCCAATTTCCTTTCCTTTTTTCTAGCTCTATTATCGATTCGCTTGCCTTCTATATTCGCAACACATTCAAATGATTAAAAACATCATCAAAAAGTGAAGACAAGTGCAGCTTAACTTGATATTTTAACGAACATCTACCGAGAAAGCAAAAGCTACGTTAAGTTCAGCAAAAATAGTTGAGGAGAAATGAATGTATTTCTATTCTACTTAAAAACAATGTCAAACTTGATCTAAAACTTTCTATTGATGTGATATTGCAGGTTATTCGAAAAACTCAATGTGGACTCTAATGGATTTCAATCCCCAGCAGAGCTACGAGCTCTCATAATTGGAATCCAATTTGAAGAGGTAGACATAAACATTGATGACGCAGTCAATAAAGTGACGTAGGCTTTCGACACTTCTCATAATTCAAAACTCGATTCCACTGAGTTTAATAAAGTAATCTCTAAAAGGCTCAAAGGGCTAGACTCATTACAACAGCACATGTGTACAATAATAGATCCACAACAAGGCTTATGAACGATTTCAATGAGGTATTCCAATAAATTACAATCAATGATTTTTCTTTCCCCTTGACATTTTAACGAACACCTTTCATGCTTTTAACAATATGAATCACATAGTTTAGAGAAACAAAAATAATAACACTGTATGTCTCCTAGGTGAACCAAAACATGAAATGCAGAATATATGAACCTACTATATCAAATTCTACACAAGTAACTACAAGAAAAGTTCTTTCAATCAAATTCTACACAAGCATCTATATAAAATTTCGAGCAAATCAATGATAAATCAAGCAAAAAGGTCAAGCTCTTAGATAGATTACCCTATATCTCTCATGGTAGGGTAGAATCTCCAATTGACCTTGATAAGTGGAATCTATCTTTAGGTTTTGTGAAAATCTATAAACTATTTTATGAAATTTCGCTTGAAGAAGATGAACTAGAACCAAAATCAAACGATCGAAGTACAGAGAATCAACAACAGGCTCACGATGTAAAGCATTGATCAAACTTTCAGAGATTATTTTCAAATCGAAGAGAGAGAGAGAACCTGGCGATATGAATTGCACACTGATTTCCAGAAAAATAACACAAACAAACAATCTATACATGCAAAATATAATAATAAAAGAACAAAATTGAAAAAACACACCAGAAAAATTTGTTATCGAAGTTCATCCAAACTTAGGCTACGTCTCTGCTAAAGAGGCATCTTGGCATCCTGCACATCAACTAGATTTCAAAGAAAGTAGAAATACAACGTTAATCTTCTCTATAGATCTGGGCACGAAGAGATTTGAGAACACTCGCGAAGAAAAAACCATTTATTCTTTCTTTTGGCAGTCACGGCCTCTCTTTTTCGTTTCTCTCTATTTTCACCGGTCATAGCTATTGCTCTATCAATAATTGATATAAGAAGTGTAGCTTTTAACCTAAAAGCAAAATAAAGAGAAAAGACAAAAAAAAGCCCTTAATAAAAAAATTTTGGCTTCACTCGCCAACAATCTCCCACTTGAAGATAGATACACCCGATGTACTAAACAACTTTGCATCCATCTACTTCAAAAGCTAGTAATTGGAACTTATGCCTTTGCAATACTCCTCATCAATTAACATCGGACTAGTGCCAATAGTAGTAGTATAGAAAGTATGCTTCTCTGTGTCTGCTACTTGGTAAACATGTCAGTTAGATTCTTCAAGCTATCAATCTTCAATAGCTTTAACTCATTATCTTTAATTACTGACCCGATGAAATGATAATGCCTATTGATATGTCTAATCCTTGAGTAATAAGTTGCATTTTTTGTTAAGTGCACTGCACTTTGACTATCACTCCACAGTGTGCTCACTGGCTACTTTCGATGTAGCTCCTCTATGTAATCTTGTAACCACATGATTTCCTTGAAGGCTACTGTGATAGCCATTTACTCCACTTCTATCATCGATAGAGCCACTACTTTCTGTAGTTGAGATATAACTCGATATTATACCCGTAACTGTAAAGTCATACCCAATGGTACTCTTATCATTATCTTAATCACCCAAGTAATCAGCATTCACATAACCCTGCAACTCTAAAGATGTTCCTCCATGACAAAGAGCGTAATTTGATGTACGTGCTAGACATCTCAATATCCATTTTAGTGCATTCCATTGCTCTTTGCCTGGATTCTACAAATATTGAGTCACAACTCCTACTGCCTCTGCAATGTCTGGTCTCGTACTCATCATAGCATACATCAAACTTCCCACTACAGATGCATATGGGACTGCCGCCATCTCATCTTTCAAAGCTTGAGTACTCTAACACATATCCTTAGAAGGTTTAAAGTGAAACGCTAAAGGAGTCGAAACCAGTTTAAGGGGGGAGTAAACCTTACATTGAGCTCACATGTGAAGGGGAGATTGTTGAGATACACGAATGAATTGTGTTAAAGAAGTCCCACATTAGAGAATTGATGTGGTGTAGAGCAGTTAACATATCCAAGTTCGCTTATAGCTCATTAGTTTAAGCTTTTGAGTGAAGGTAGATCCAATTAGATATGTTAATAGGCTCGAACTTGGGCTTCCTCTTGACGATCTCCTTAAGTGAAGGTATTCGGCTTCTGTTACGGACTCTCAACAAATAGTATCAAAACCGATGGTATATTTGTGGGCATTTAACTTGTTCCAGTGTTTGGCGAATATTTCAAGGAAAGAATTTAGTGACCAACACGGTTTTCGATCGGTGGGTATTATGGTGTTGTGGTCAAGCAACGCATGTCCGATGGCAAACTTCATGATTCAGTTTGGAGAAATAGACCAAGTATGAAGTTAGATGTTGATGGAAATTTAAGTTAAGATATCTTGATATAAAATCATATCTGAATTAAGGGAGAGCGGACCTAACACTGAGCTACACATGAGGGACACATTGTTGAGATGTACGTGTGAATTATATTAGAGAAGTTCTATATAATAGAATTGGTGTATTGTAGAGCAGTTAATATATCATAGTTAATTCATAACTCATTGATTTAAGCTTTTGAGAGAAATTAGAGTCTAATTGGACATGTTGATGAGCTTGGATTGAGCTCCATCTTGGCAATCTCCTCAAGTGAATGTATCGGGCTTCTACTACACTCTCCCAACACCTAGAACAAAGTTGTATTGAGAGTTGTTGAAGAAGAGCTGAACCTTCAATGACAAAGATGATGAGCGTCAATATAAGGAGACTACTAACAGTAGAGATCATCTCCCAATGGATGATGAGCTAAACCTTTAATTTTTTTTAGTTGGCTAGTTTGCAGAAACAGACTACCGATGGCAGAGATCATCTCCCAATGGATGTCTTCCATTGATATCCAATGTCATTTTTATACGGCCAATGCAGAAGACAGAACACATTTGTTTTTCCAGTGTGAGTGGACAGGTAGCATATGACGCAGTATTTTTGCACAACAAGGGATTAGGCGTCTTTTAGGAGGATGGAACGAGGAACTTCAATGGATGATTAGAACAACAAAGGACAAAGACTTGGCGGCAAGACTCATTAAGGTGTCATTTCTAGCAACCATTAATTGCATTTGGATGGAATGTAATAGAAGACGTTTTCAAAACAAGTCTACTAACAGTCATATTGTTTTGGCAAAGGTGCATAAAAATGTAAGAAGTAGAGCCTTGTTCTATCAAAAAATTAGACCTTCCCAATCAAAGTTGTATTGGCTACTATATGAAGACTTCCTATCTCCATATTTTCGAATCATTAGCTCTATTTGTAATGCTGAGGAATACCCCTAAGCTGATGTACTTCATTGGTTTTATGATACTTACATTTTACCAAAAAAAGAAAAAGATGATGAGCATTAGTGAAGAAGAGCTGAAGAAGGGGAAGAAGAGCGAGCAAAAGAACAAATGAAGACCATACCTCAAGGAAGGAAAAAAAGCGACAAGGACTCATAAAAAAAGTGAAAGGTGAAAAATAACAACTCCAAAAAGTGTTTTCACCTTTTTGGATTAAATAATTCATTTGTCTAATTTTATGCATGAATATTTTCGTTGATCGGAAATTGTTTTTGGTTGACCATTCATTTCTACAAATCAAATGGGCGAAAGTCCGGACAACTAATTTCCCAAAAACTCTTCCGGGAAAACAAACGCAGGCTTACATTCCTCTCTTTCATCACAATTCTTATCTCATTGCATCACTAACACAATTACGCAGCAAATAGCAGGCTGGAGCTCTTATCAGAGTTTTAATCAGAACACAAGTACCCGAACTTATGCACGGTAATTTTAATGTAGTGTTTAAGTCACTTTGTCATGGATAGTTAGAAACTCTACACTTGTCCACCATGAACAAAGCACAGATCGAGAGCTGATCTTCAAAAATCCAAATAATATATAGTTTCGAGCTAGAGTTGGACAAGTTTGAACATGACAGTTTATATTCAAGAAATGAATTAATTCAGTCCATAACTCGATCAAGACATGATCGAACAGATGCTTTCTGGATACTTGGAGGGCCATCCAAAAACTTTTGATTTGGTCGCTTCCTATTTGGAGAAAAGTCAGGTTTTAAGCAGCCCATGAAGTCCTTATAATTTTAGGGTTAAAAGTTTGAGGGTGTTCGGTCACTTTAAGGACAAATAGTTCGTCCAGAAACGGAGAGACAAAAGATAAAGGAGAGCAGCTGGTTTGCGCAGATGATCAGTGCATTGAACCCGGCTTCGGTAAATCGAGCAATACGACTTCATTCACCATTGGATCGTGCCAAAAATTCAACAGGAGGTCAAGGAAGTCTCCTTCATTTTGTAGCAGTTGGATTGTTGAGGAAAGCTCTGTAAGTCTTGTTCGACGGCAATAACTCGAACTGTTGCTGGTGAGGAGCTTTTCTTTTTCACTTCTGGAACTGTGCTCTTAGTTGATTCTCTCTCGTTGTTGGTGTTTGGAGATTGTGCGCCTATTTTACATGACCTATCACTGAAAGTGGCATCTTTCAGTCATTGTTGATTACAGTGAAGAATTTTGAGGGCAGGCATGGCTTTTTCCTCTTCAATTTGGAGAGGTTTTGCACGTTGGCTAGGGATTTAGCTCCAATTATTCAATGTACCATTGATCATTACACTCATATCCATGCGTGCCATCAACAGTCTAAATCTACTGAACTATACGAGCATATAATAACCTTGTTTCGATGGCAAGTTAACTGGACTTTGGAGGGCCATATTTGCATCTTTTCTTTCATTGTTTATGTAAAATCGAAGTATTGAAAGAAAAATAGTTACCAACTTATCGTCCCAACGAAGCCATTTCGACAAGCGCTTCATCTGTGCAATGTGCGTAATCCAATTCCTGTTGGGCTTTTGGGCTGCATTCCTATTGGGCTGAATTCCATAAGCTAATTTACCTACATTGATACCCTTGTTTGTCAATTCTTTTGCTTATTTTATGCAAAGGTTATTCCAAAAGGAAAGTATGTTAGACAAAAATGGTTGATGCAGACACGGAGGAAAATTACTAAAAAAGTCCTAAAGTTATTGAGATTGTGTCAATTTAGTCCTAAACTTTTGTTTTTGTCAATTCAGTCCTAAACTTTTGTTTTTGTCAATTCAATCCTAAATCTTTTGTATTTGTACCAATTCAATCCATCCAACCAATTTTGGCCATCTAGCACCGACGTGATAGCACATGGTGTGTTACAACTAGTGGTATAATCAAGTCAACTCGAGCCAAGTTCGAAACTGAGCTCAAATTAGATTGGGTATGCTCACTCGACAGCTTGATCCAATTACGATCAAATTGTAGAACTCGTACTCGAGCTCTAGCTTAATAAGATCAAATATTTTTCATTGATCTATATATATGTGGCTATGGGTATACTATATACTTGTAAGCATTTACGTGTCTATTTTTATAGCCAAGTATTCCTTTCCAAAATAATAGAAGCTCGTTTAGACTTGATTAAGCTTCCATGCCTTTTTGAGGTGATTATTGTTAAGCTCGTACTCAGCCTCAAAAGAAACTTGACTAGCTCATACTCAAGTTGAACTCAATCATGGGGATAAGTATATTACAAGTGCCATAATTTTTTTACTCCGCTCAGTTGAATGTCTTAATTTTTTTTACAATCATTTGAGTGCCACATTTATTAAAAACCTCTTAATTGAGCGATTTATCTCGCTTGAAAATCCAATGTGGCATTAATTTATTATATTACGCCGGATGTAACTCGCTAACAAAATGAAGTCATCAAGTTGGCCACTAAACAATGTCGTGTAACCCATCTATTTGCCTCAAATTAACAAATTAGTGCAAAATTCAACATGTTCTTCACAAAACCCTAGCCCCAATTTGAAAATCAGAACATACAAACCCTAATATTAATTGAAGAGTCACGAACAGCAACTTCTCAGCCTTCCTTTTATTCTTCAACGTGACGAGCCCTCTCTCTGCGACATCAACCCTCTAAATCACCATCTTCCACAACGGTAGAGATGGCCATGGCGGCATATCGGAGTCCGACAGCTATCTCTACAATGTCAATGCATTCTCTAGAGAGTGTCTTTGGCGTTTTGGCTGCGGTGGTGGCTGAATTAGTCTCAAGCAATGAGCAAATGACCATCGTTGATGAGAGTGAAGGACAAGCCCGTCGAGAGTGAGAGACAACACATGAAGCTGGAGCGAGATCTTCCATTTTCCATGTTGGACTTGAAAAGGACATGTCGGAGTTTAATTAAAAAAGCCACGTAGGACAAATAGCCACAATAGGCACTCAAGTGAATGATTTTTTACCAATGTGACACTTAAATAATCGAAAAGATAATTACAACCCTTAATGAATGACGTACGAAAGTCATAACACTTGCAGCGTCCTTATCTCTAACCACGGGAGTCGAGCTCAAGCTACATGCGGATAACTCAACCTACTTTCAGCTCTGATTATGCCACTTGCTTCTTTACTGATCCCACTGCCCCTGCAATCCCCACTATGCATGGCAGTCCCGATTTCCCGCGCGCCAAAGTAATATCATCATAGGCCCTCATGCGTAAGCTCCTAGATTTTAGCCCTAGAAGGTGGCACACTTTCATCACACTCGAAAGATTAGCTTCGCAATCTCGCTGCCGTGGTGACAATTCCATCTGATCATATATGAAGTCCCAACTAAAAACTATAATCATGAGACGATGACGATGGGTGTGGCCGAGGGTACTCAAAAACATAGATATGGACAAAAGTGGGTGCTTCCTTGACATGCATGGCCGGTGCGGATGGCTGGGTAAAAGCCAAACACAGGAGCACAAAGGCCGGACCAAATAGAACGTGAAACCTTATCTCCAACACCGCCACTGCCTCCATTTCCATACATCATCCTCCCTTTTCGTCCTGACAAATAATTGTAAACACTCGTCAAAAGTGGTACTCTCATGTCTACAGAAGTATAGTTTTAACCCTCTAATACAAGTTTTTGGTGCGATTTGATCCTCCAAAACTGGTTATTGTGGAAGATGTATACATCGATGCATGTAAGCAATCCATTTCATCGTATGACGATAGTGACACCGAAGTTGCCGGCGTCGCGTTGCCGACATGGACAAGATTTTAACAAGTGGTGCCACATCAACAAGTAAAATGAAGTACTGTCGAGAGAGAGGGGGAGAGAGGCTGTAGGGATCTCGAAGATTGAGATTTTGCAGGGGTCATTTGTCCCCAATGGGTAAAATAATGGGACTAAAAACCTAAAAATCTCATACTCATCATAATCATCCAAGTCCCCTGTGATATCAAATTCTCCATCAATGATGACAAATCATTGGTGGTCCACTATCTTGTCTCCTTGCTCCCTCCCATGCCATCAGCCAACGTGGACAACCCGCTCGCCCGACACGTGGAATATTAATCGAGGAATAATAAAGTCATTAAGGTCTCTATCACCTTTGTCAACGAATAATATATTAGGTGACGGAGGATGGTAGAAAATGCACCGCTAATGCTTATTGATCAGGCTTCCTTCATTTTTAAGCAATGCCCTTTTGTCCTTAATTTACTTTACGATTAGATGCGTGGTTAGTGCGCATGACTAAGATTTATATTAGTGTAATTCATTGTCAACTAATTGTCCAAATGATTTGTTGGGCACGGCTGCTTTGTAAAATACTTTATGTTGGCTTTGTCGTGGTCAGTGCAGATGTAATCACACACTCGAGATATGCTTGTTCCCGAAGGGTTTTGGAGAGATAGGGTAATCATCATTATTTTTATCTTGGGGATGGCTTGACATAGCTTTTCCATGACCTAATGAGTAGTATCATTCAAAGTCTCTCCGGTAAATGTCCATGGGCGGTGTGCGATGCAACTTTTAAGCTTTCCAATGGGTGAAAAAGTCCCATTATTTTTTTATTTTCGTTGAATAGTTAGGTGTTGGTCGATGTGAAATTTCCCAATCATTATCCTCCTTGAATAATATCAACTTGGGGGATTTGTCGGCGGATAAGCCGTACCAAATAAGATCTCATTTGATCATCTCTCTCTTTCTCTCCCTTCCTTTTTCTTTTTTATCTTTCATGTTTTGGGTTTTTTTTCTTTGTGGGGGAGGACTTTGGATTGTGTGATTTCCATCTTTAGATAGGATGAAATTTCTAACCAAATATGTGAAATTGAAGATGCCCTTGTTCAGATAAATTAAGTAATAGTGGTGTCCGGTGAGTGCAAGACGCATAATGTACTTCCATTAGGAAGCATCTCTCACCGTGGAGGTGGAGGCGGATGCGGATCATCTATTGCCCGCGGTTTACCCATTGTGCGCGACGTGCATGAATGGCCGACAAGGGTCAAGGCCGGCTCCCGGTTGAATTCAGCCTCTTGAAACGAGATCACAAGAAACCAGTTTTAGCTGAATCTTATATTCTGAGGGTAATCATACTTCAAGTACCTAAATTGTCTCTTATCGGGCAATGAAAATGTGTTATTCAATTTGCAACACTTGAACTCTCATAACTCTGGTAAACCATCGTCGGTCATATAGAGTGCTCTCATTTTCGACACTTCGAATCAACGGTGGCTCAAGTTCAGAGAAAGCCGCCTTTCCAATGCTGCTTGAATAGGCTCACAAATTGCTTTTGCTCTTTAAAAATATAATGGCATTAGCGGTGTGTACAAGTCTGTACGCTAAATCTCTGTTGATTGTTTATATTAGACTCTAACACGTCTTCTTAAGATGATGTCAAATTGACCAAGCACATATCGGCTAGGCGCCGTATATTCACGTTATCTGTTCTCTTCATAATCCACACAACCCTTAAATTTTTTTGTCACGAAAACCCTATAGTTGGAGCCACCACCGGCCACAGTCGCCCCCATGGATTAAGCACTTCCACCACGTGGTTGACACTGCAGCAACACCATTAACAGACATGAGATTTTGAGCACAATCGCCATTTCTCAGCGGATCTCTAGCTCGACTAGCATCTCTCTCTCTCGCCCAAAAGAATAAGGAAAGGAAAACACGGTTGTCTGCTAATTGAGAAAAAAGTTGTTGACTACATAATCATGTCTGTCTATTGGAGCGAATAGGATGATCAGGCCAAGGGATGCCCCCTCTTCCCGTCACTCTCCTTTCCTTAAAGATGAACCTTGAGCCACCAAAGTCTTTCTGGCTCAGTTAAGCCCGATTTCCCCAAAAGGTGAAACCCTTGTCGTGGTTTGGCAACTAGACGTGTCAAAATGGGTAACTAGACGTGTCAAAATGGGTATCTTAACTCATATTTAATGGATTTGAGCATTATATAAGTTAGTTATATTCGATAAATGAGTTATAAATAAGCTTAGAATGGCAAAACCCAAAAATATATAGGTGTTAAATGGGTTCATAGTTTACCTAAACTCAATCCACTTTTGTGACTCTTTCTTCACCATCTATGACAAAATAATGGACTTCTTGAACTGTTTCAAGTTTAAAGAAGTATAGGTAGGCCCACAAGATGGGCCCAACTTCACCTTTATCAAAAATATAAAGATAGTTTTTTTCCCCATTATTGTTTATTTTTATTAATCTTGTAAGTTTTGCCTGTTATCTATTAGAATATATCTTTCCTTGGTTTCATTTGGCATTGTTATATTTTATATAATAGTCTAATCTTAGTTCTTGTCATTGTTAATCCATAATAGCATAAATTTAATTAAAATTTTAATTCTTTCACGTTTTTTGTTGCTATAATTTCATAAATTCACAACCAAATACTAACTTTCTCTTATTCTTCATTGTGAATCAAGACAAAAATTCAAGATTCTACGTAATATTTAAGCCATTCTTTAACAATTTATAATCGAAATAGCGATTTTACCCAAATAACATATGCACATGAAGAGCTTAAAATGGATTTACTAGGTGGATACAGATTTTCATAGGTTGAATTAAATATTGAAGTATTTTTAATAAATGTGTTGGGTCGGGTATGGGTATGAGTTACAAAATTTGTATTGCATATAAATTGATCAAAACGGGTTAAATGAGTTAATTTGGGTTAGACCATTTTCAATCCAAACCCAACCCTACCCGACTTGTCAATTTGATGACCCTATTGGCAACCTACTAGACGCATACTGATTTTTATTTATAGGTGAAGACTCTGAAGGGTCGAATAGTCGGCCCAGTGGGCAGTCACCATTGAGTTGGCATTTTGTCAGCTATGAAAACACATGACATGTCACTCAATTTAATGGAGTACCATATTGAGCAAGTCCTTAAAAGTTGAGGTATTAAATAGACTAAAAACAGTACAAGTAATTGTTTGCACAATAAGTAAAATTTGAAGTACTTGTGGTATCCTTACCCTGCTATGGAAGGTCGACCATTAATTGAATTAAAGAGATGGCAACTTAACTCGAGTAAGAAACTCGAGTAGGAATATCGTCATGCCTAAACAACAAAAAATGAATTAATGCTGCATTTGGTGGTTCGGATTTGAATTCGGATGAGATAACAAATTATCATATCTAGTATTTGGTGACGTTCTTCAAACCGGATAAATCCGAATACATCTAGATAAAATGCCAGAATATCCAGCATAGGGGTGGAATAAACCTGAATTGGATATAAAATTTTATTAAGTAACTTAACAATTCCCACACATTAGGAAAACCCCACCTCAAGTGATAATCATTGTCCTTGGCATTTCTCTCCGACAGCACCGCACCACACTCTAGCGGCTATCCACCATGACTGTCCCTCACTCCGACGTATTCAAGTATCCTCGCCGATGCCCTTGCTCGCAGCTCACTTTGAAGGCTAGGGCTCACCACCTCATCAGTGGTTCCCTCTCTTTCTCAATCAGTTTTTCGGCTTTTCCACCATCATCAAATCATGTCTTGGTTTCTCTCTCTACTTCACCTCTGATTACTCATTCTCATCCTCCATTATTCCAAGATCTCTTTTTTGGTCAACTCTAAACTAGGCACTCACCAAATATTCGATAAAATGCCAGAGAGAGTTCCTTCTTGGCTTTAGTTTAGAATTTTGCTTAACGTAAGAGGTCAGCCTCGTCCATTTCACTTTGTAGCGCGCCCTCCTCCATCACACTCCCCCCTCCGCAGTAGCTTCATTGCAGTAGCTCCACCTTCAAATCCTATCTTAGGTTGCACTAAACATATGATAAGATATTTCTATAATTTGGAGGATATTTGGAGTATTTCAAATCCCCCTCTATCCTATCATATCCTGTCTCAATCCAAACCTAAACGACCAAACACAGTCTAAGGTTCATCCCTTCCTTTGCCTCATTTGCATCTTGAATGTTAGTTTGGGTTGTTCTTCATGGAATCTCAGTAACTGATTGACCAAGTGAAAGTGGACCCTGCAATCAGATCAGGTTAATCAAGCTTGATCAGCGAAACAATCCGTATAACTTTCCCATCATTCCATCCTTTTTGAATTGCCAAACACCATCCATATAATTGCACAAACAGTTCGCGTCGGTGCTAGGGAAAAGGAAACAGGGATGACCGAATAGGCAAGTCGCCATCCGACCCCTAAAAGAAGGCCAGTCGCAAATAATGGAGGGCATTATTATCTCACTGGTTTCCAACTTAGCCGTGCGCACTCATTATTGCATATCGCATTATGAGCTTGTGTACCCAAAAGAAGTCAGGTTACGAGTCCCACTCTAAAGTTATTTTGTGATATGAGATGGCATTGTCCCCCTTAGTCCCGAGAGGATTAGTGACCAATTATTTATTTTAAAATTTGATCGAGAATACAATCAAATTAAGTGTTAAAAACTAAAACGTATTGGGCATAATGAAATGGCATGTTTGAGGTCTATTTGTTCCGTGGAAAATGAATTATTTGAAAAATATTTTTCTAAAAATGATCACTTAAAAAATGAATTGACGCAATCTATATTCATCGTCCATGAAAAGAAAAAATTATCTAAAAAGTCTCAAAACTATCGTATGGTGGTCAATTCAGTCCTAAAATTTTCAATTATGCTAATTTAGTCCTAAATCTTTTGACGATTTGACAATGTAGTCCTTCCGACCAATTATACAAATAACAGTTTTACAACTAAAATAGCAAATCTTCAAAAAGTTTAAGACTGAATTGACACATTGAAAAGTTTAGGATTAAATTAGCAATTCGTCAAAAGGTTTAGGACTTAACCGGCATAATTAAAAGCTTTATGACTAAATTGGTCACCCTACAATAGATTTAGAACTTTTTGAACAATTATTCCTCCACGAAAATGTTTAGACATAAATTATTGTCAATAATGAAAATATTTTTCAGTGACTAATTATTTCGAGTGATAAAAACAATCATTTTAAGGAAAATATTTTTCAATTCATTCATTTTTCGCGAAACAAAAAGAGCAAGAAAATCAAGTAAAGAAATAATTGAATGCATTTAAGCAACAAAGGTCATTCAATTTGTTTGAGAAAAAAGGTTAATGGAAATTTGGATCTCACTAGTAAAGTAAGTTGCTAAATCCTACAAGAATGTTCGTAAATCCATCTTTATTGAGTAATAAATGATATTTGGAATTTATGAAATCCAAACTTGGCAAGTTGATAATGGGAAACTAATTATAGGAAATGCAAACTATTCCTAGCAACAAATTTTGCATGACATCACTTCAATCCTTCATTGATCTTCGTGGAAGTTGCCATACGACATTTTTTCTGGGCAATTCTCATAAAGTTGGTAAGTAGATAATTATAAGCTTAAAAAAGGAGAAAAATTAAAGTTGAGGAGTTGATAGGATTATTCTCCTTTCTTTGTGATCTTATCTTTGCTTTGTCCACACGTTACACTTTCCGCAACAACTCTATGAAAAGATATAGTCATTTCACCAACAAGGTAATTAGAAAAAAGCTAATACGCAATTCACCAAGAGTTTCGATTTCTTTACTAGGCCTTTTATTATGAAATTCAATGTGGGTCTCACAATAGCCGAGCCTAATTTTTATTTTTGGTCGATATAGCCGAGCCTAATTAAGATATTGCATATCTTTTTCTAGATATAGCAGCACATACCAAGAAGACACACTCCACAAATAAGAATAATGCTAGAAATTACAAAGATTAGTTTACTAAAACGGCTGTTTAACTTTGGTAATTATAAAACTATTTGTGGAAATAATTTCTTGTCCGAATATGTCCATATAACACAAAAGCCCCTCCTCAATACATAGTTATATACATAATATATGATTTGTCGGGCTCACACAGCCTATGATATCACGGACAGATGGAGAACGATTCTTTGTTTCTCAAAGAACCAATCATTACCCTTCTTCACTAACAAGGACTTGTTCACATTCCCTTCTTCTTCCTCCTCCTCCATAATCGTCTCTCTTTTGGTCTTTACCCTAGTTTATATATACACACATTAGAGGCTGCTTCGACTTCCTTCGATTTAACATATTATTACGTGTGCGTGATGGATTCCGAACGCTCCTTCGACACGAGCCTCAACCTCGGTTTAGGCTGTTATGGGGAACCTGAAGATCATGGGATCAAGATCAAGAAACCGGTGGCGAAGCTCTGTGATAATTGGATCCCGTCCCTCATGATAGGGTTGCCCGGCTTGAAGGCGTGTGGACCGGGATCCGCGAGTGGAGACGATGTCACAACATCGTCGTTCTCGAACTCGAGCAGCGTGAAGAGAGAGAAGGTGGAGCAAGGAGAAGAGGAAGCAGTCGAGAGAGTGGCGGTCTCGCCGAGGGCGACTATCGACATCGAAGATGAGGATGAGTTCAGCCCCAGGAAGAAACTCAGGCTTTCTAAAGCACAAAGTTCCGTTTTGGAAGAGAGCTTCAAAGCGCACACAACCCTGAACACCGTAAATCAATCTCTCTCTCTCTCTCTCTCTCTCTCTCTCTCTCTCGCAAGACTTGTAGTGTATCAAGTCGTTCATTATTTGCGGAAAACGGTGTTCACATTCATAATCACACAAAGAAGAAATCACGTGTATCAAGAATTTTGAACTTTTGACTGACTCCGTTCACTTCGTGGTTAGTAGAATCAAGAAAGTAGCGGGCATGCTTTCAATACGATTCCTTTTCATAGTTATTACCTGAGCGGAAGCTTTTGAACATAAAGATCTGACTTTTGCTTAGTTGCTAGAATCGTTTACATACTTTGATTACTCATGTTTCTTCTTCTCGGCTGGGATTTGTACAGAAACAAAAGCACGATTTGGCGAATCAGTTGAATCTCCGGCCACGGCAAGTTGAAGTGTGGTTCCAGAATAGGAGAGCCAGGTTGGTCCGTCAGAGCCCTAGAGAGAACTTCTTCTTGTCCTATGCAATTTTGCTCCATGGCTTTTCGTTATATCAGTCTTTGCATAGCATAAAATGTTCATCTCTCTATATTTAATATCTTTTGGAAGAATAAGCTAATAAAGTTGTGCATGTTTCAATAAAGTAATTTGCTTTCCTGGATCCTATGTTTCGTAGGACTAAATTGAAACAAACTGAAGTAGAGTGCGAGATGCTGAAGAAATGCTGCGAAACCCTAAAGGAAGAGAACAGAAGGTTGAGGAAGGAGTTGCAAGAGCTCAAATCATTGAAGCCGACCACATCGGTTTATAGGCAGATTCCGGCGGCCGCCCTCCCTCTGTGCCCTTCTTGCGAAAGAATTGGCCATCCCGAATTCCCTTTCTCTAATGACCCTCGACTTTGGCCGAACCGGCCGGCTCATCCATCAGCCGCCTGTTAGGCATAATCTTTTAGGCAAGAATCTTACATAGTTATACTAGTTTTGGATTTTTCTTCTTCTGCATAAATACTCACCTGGCTCTCTACTTTATTAATCGGGTAGTGGATTCACTGTAGTGACTCGTTTGTTAAGTTTTCATTGCGTAGATATACTTCTTGTGAATATAGGATATGATGCGATATGAATTGTTCATGGATGGTAACATTGGTCTTTTCAAGGTTCATCTATTAAATTAGGTGTTTATGTTGAGGACTATGCATAATTTCTACCATCCCTTAAGCCGTGTTTAGTTCCGTTCTTAAATTATCGTATTGTGATGTATTTTACAAGAAACGAATTGAACAAAGAGAAGAATTCGCAGTTTAAGGCTTACCCTTCCTGTTGTTATGTTAATCGCCACTTCATAAACCTTGATTTGGTTAAATCTTAAACATATAGGAAGACATGGATATGTAGATAGAATGAGGATGGGAAAGTGAGAAGGTTGGCAACTTGTCATCATCAGTAGCAGTTGATGGTATTTCCCAACAGATGAGCTTATTCCTATGTGCATCAGCATTATTAGGAAAGACACAGATACTCATGTGATGTTCAAGCCTTCAACTTAGTTACATTTATTGAATCCGATTAATGACGATTACTCTAACGAGCGGTTAATTTAATCCAATTCTAATACCAGATTACAGACTCATTTGGCGCAGGAAATGGACCTTCTTATCAGCTTGAATTGGCACTGATCAAGCATATGTTTCCAGTACAATGACCGCGTTCATAAAGCACTGAGCGAGATACCATCACGTTAGAATGCAACTTCCTAAGCCAGTTTTATCTTTACCATTATAATTAAACAAGTTCTCGGCAAAAGACGGATACTATCCAATTCTCGTCATTCAGGCCGGCGAGTGAGATTTCCGCTCATTGTAGTCACCTCCGGGGTTCTTCGCTCCTGGATAATGCCAAGCTTAAGGTCTCAAGGAGTTCGGCAAAGCATGACAAACGCCTTAAGCATGCAAACCAAGCCGTATGGATGAAACATTTTCTGGAAACAAACAAGCGCGCATAAATAAAACGAAACTCATTATCAATAGGCGAAGCGGGTTGCGAGGAATCGAACCCATCTAAAACTTCAGCTCCGATACGCACCGACTTGAAGTTGAGCGCGCAATCCCCTTCGCTGAAAACGCAAACAGATCGAGAACGACACCCAATATATCAACTTCAAGCACAATGGTTCAGGGAAAATGGCTGAGGAAAAATGACAAGAAGCAAGCGACTATTGATTCCATGTTTAAAATACTATCCGCCCATGGCTAACTAAGCAAGCTTTAATGGTGCAAACCTAGGGAGGGTGGATCATCAACGTCGATAGCGAGATCAATTTATAATCTCCCCTCGTGGCATCACGTACTTCCAATTGTTCAAATGCGTAATCAACTTAAGCTTTAAATTAATCCTCTTTTCTTAAACCCAAGGTACCAAAAACGAACTGGAGAATCGAACGGAGGAAACAGACACGAAACAAAAGACCAAATTAGCTTCTGGACCTTGTCATAGGGTGGGAAACCACTTGGTCGTTTGGAAGTTGATGACGACAGCAAGTTAGGTAATAGCCCCCCACAATAATCATTTGAGTATTAGGCTGTCAGAACCTTATGTTATCAAGAGATTACGCCACATTACCAGAGAGAAATCGAGTTTCGCTTGTTATTGTCCGAAGCTAGGGTTTGAATCGATGCCTCTGATAACGTGTGAAATTGAAAATTAGTAATTAGGATAAGGTAGTTTATGGATGACATGCGTATTGGTCGTGAAAACTCATGCGCGCTATAAAGAACAACGAAGAGCTGTTTGCCTCTTGTATGTTCGAATTTACAAACTTTTCGATCCCGGTAGCCATTATAGAAACATGTAAATAAGAGATTGGAGACGTCCACGTTTGGTCTGCAAATTGGTCCAATCAAACGAGAATGCACTTTATGGTATAGACGGATTACCGTGATAGTATCGCGTGGTGTAACTGATCGATTGAAAGAGAGATGCATATACACATTGAATTTATATACGTGCAAGCTGCATTTGGAATGACTCGCAAAATTTGAGGGGCGATACTCGCAAAATAAACTAGGGTGGAATATGGCATTGACACCATATTAAAAAGTCCAACTCAAAAATTTAAATCAATAGACCAAGGAAGACCACACATACATAGGGTATATGAACCCCATGAACAGGCGATGTGATATATTTTAACATCTAGTTCAAAATGTCAAGCTATATCAAGAATTAGGTGGGTCGGTTGGTCGAAAGTGGCTCGAGTTACTTGATCGAGACTAAAATTGAGGGACCTAATCATAAAAACTGAAAGTTGAGTGACCCATTCTAAGGGTAAGGAACAAGTTGAGAGACCAAGCTCAAGATAAACCTTGTGCACAACATGATTATGTGTGCTTTTTTTTATTACATGATGGCATTAACTATTGCAACTTTAGTTAACCTAGAATAGAATACACACAACTCTAATTGATTATGGATTGGGTCAGTTAAGAGATACATAACCAAAACTCAGTTCATCCAGAATGTTCACACTTTCTCTAGCATGCGTCAATTTTATAATCTTGATGAGAAAAGGACGTGCACTACGGAGGGGAGAAAAGTAAACCGGAAGCACCCATCATTATTGATTGATTCAGCCAATTGAAAAGCGGGAACACATCACTGATTACTTCACCAATTCACAATTCAATGCACCATATGGCCATGTCCATGGTAACTTTCTTTTTAGCCGATGCTCGTGATTGATTGGCCGCAAAAATATTTAGGGCATAAAGGTACATTTTGCATTATTTTAGGAAGCAGCCGGAAATTGAGCTACACGCTACATATCTTCTCTTTTTTTCTTTATATATATATATATATTATAATTCAAAGGTACGAACAAACATAAAGTTTTGACAGTCTAGAAGCCCATGAGATTCCTTTGCAAGCCCAGTGAATCGGTTGATTTCCAACATTAGGGATGTGCAACCGGACTAGGTTTACCTGGAAACCAAACCAGCCCACCGAAAAAATAGGTTCGGGATTGATTCCCGTTTGAACTGGTCCAAGAACCGATTCCATTTTTTGGGAACCGGTTAGAACCAATCCGGTATTTTGTTCCAAGTGAAAACCCACCTAGACCGATTTTAGAATCGGTTTTATATGAAGGTCCACTTGCAATTTTATATGGCTAGAATTCAAAGCTTTATATTAGGAAGGATGAGGGAGATGATCATTATTTGTGGATAGTCTAACTTAAGGGTTTGTAAGCATTATAGGGAGTAATTTCCTTTTTCTTAAAATTTTTGTTCTGTGACGAAGAAACTATATATCCAATTTGAATGTATGATGTTTTATCACGTCCATTAAATTATTGAGACTAAGATAATCTGCTTTTGCATGAATACTTAAGATTGTTTGCACAATCAAATTTGTAACCTTTGATTTGAGTTATAAGTTTTCATATTTACTACCTGGAAAAAATTAAACCAAAAAAAGGAACAAAAAATAAATAAATTCTTGGGTAAACCCTAGAACCGGACCAAAAAAATAGGATAGATTCCAAAACAGGGTCCAGGGCAAATATGGTAGGTTTCAGGTTCCAAAAACTAGAAACCGGTTATAACAAGATCGGTTTCAAGTTCCAGATCTAGAACCGATCACCCCTATCAAAGGTCATAAATCAGAATAGTTTTCTCGTTAGTTTTTTCTTTATATACTTTATTAACATCTCAAGCAACGTTGTTTGGATCTTTTTTATTGACTATACGAGATAATTACTTTTAACATGATATTTGGCAAACTAAATCTCGCGTCTCCGAAACCTTAAATAGTATTGACTTGATGATAACCATTACAAGATTATATATGTGAAGCCGATCATTGGTGATTCCGAAATCTCCATAGACATATTACAAATCACGCAAGCTTACAAATTCATAATATTTATTTAGCGTACCATTAGCCAAAATTTGGTATATAAACGGAACGGCATGGATGACATCTGAAACGATTCGGCAGAAATGGGATTGAAGTGGAGCATCATGAAATGGTCGTTTGATCAAACCAGGACCATTTCGCATGTTTCCACGGGATCGACGATTTTCCTCCTCGATGAATGGAAAATGCGAAGGTCCATGCAGCAAAGTCAAATGACCATGGCAAACTCCTTCGGATCGAAATAAAGGTCTTTCTTTCTTTTTTCTTAACAGTTGCGCCTGTGCTTCGGACTTCAGAAAGCCTTCAAGCTCTTATAAACAGTGAATGCAAATGAAAACATTTTGATTGGTACCGCGGGATAAATTAGCCCTGGTTTGTGTTGATAAGACTGTTCGAATGGAATCTCTAGGCCCGGCGTCAACCCCGAGAGAGGTCGCATCCTCCAAGAGGCTCGCCCACGCGACCTGACCGGGGTTCCTAGACAGGCATAGACCCCGACCTCGAAGGCCTGGGGACAGGGGCCAAACCCCCGGCTCGGTTCAATTGGGTTGGCTCGATCCGCCCACCAAAGGCATTTTAGCCCTCAAAGGACACCCAACGAGGGTAGATCAATGCCAAGGTCTTTAGAGGTGAGACGAATCTTCTATTCATACATTTCTCAAGAAACATTATGTCTCCCATAGTCTCTCTCGTTCGCACACCGCTTCGTCCTCCGTTTATCCATTGACTTCAGTATTGGAGGGTCCTCTTGAGGCCAAGCCCAGGAGACTTCTTTAGCTTTGTGGTCTGCAGCTAGGCTTGATCCTTCAAAGATTCGAGCCAAGCCCAACGGTACCCGAAAGACTGAGCATCATCAACGTGACCGTATGCCAGAATCGCGAGAAGGATAAGTGATGGCTGTTGGGCGCAAGATGGACATGAAGGCCAAATGCCATGGCTTGGCGAAATTGCGCATGAAGATGACTTTCAAGATTGATGAACCTCACTTTGATTATCAGAATTTATGAAGCTCAAACTCACATTTGGAACGGCTTCACCATAAAATGAAGGAATAATGACACAAACAGTTTCTGAATTTTGGCCCAATGTACAATATGATCCCCGAACTTTTAATTTACTCAATATAGTCCCTGAACTTTAACCTATTATTCAATATGGTCCTTGAAATTTTAATTTGTTAAATATGGATCATAAACTTTTGGTACATATTTAATATAATCCATGAAGTTAAATTAATGGAATGACTACATTAAGCATTTTCAAATATTTCATGGATTAAATTGAACATGTACCAAAAGTTAAGGGATGACATTGAAAAAATTAAAAGCTCATGGACCACATTGCACATGGGTTAAACTTCAAAAATCACATTGAACAAATTAAAAATTTAGGAATTATAATACATATTAGGTCAAAGTTCGAGAACTGTTTATGCAATTATTCTAAAATAAAATATATATAATTAAAAAAAACTGATCTCCATCTTGACTTTCGTGAAATACGAAAGGTTGACGTGGTACTCCACCAAGATCGGCATGGCAATTCGAGTCACGGCACGTGAACTATATCACATTAGGTTTGGTCGGGGTTCTATAAAGAAAAATTAATAAACAAAGTAATTCAACTTTTGCAGAAAGTCTACGGTCAATATGATTTGTAAAGTTCAGGGATAAAGATACCCCAGCGTCCATCGTACGGCACTTCTTTTTTGTTTTTTTGATCACTCGAGGTTTATAATTTCTTACGATATATACTTAAATATCATAATTTTTTGAAAGAAGATTCACCACTAATATCGGAAATTCGATTTGGCATGACACACGTGAGGAACGTCTTACAACGTTGTAGCATTTGAGTGAACAATCTTTTAAAGTCATGTCATTCAAGTGATTGAAAAAAATAGAGTTATAATATTTAAGTGAGTGCCATACAAAAATTATGACATTTGTAGGATATTTATCCCTGATATACATGTGATTTAGGTGTTAATTCTTACCGGCCAAGATGACCTCATCATGGTAGTGCAAATTTATATGATCGAGAAAGTATTTAAGAAGTAAAATAATGAAATACTTTTTATTTTTATTATTCAAGATCCAATTAAGAAGTAATTGAATCATTTCAATTCAGACAATCTTCGTAGACAAAGTACATGAGTACTGGTGCAGTGCTCTGTCTGGTAATCTCCAGAGCAACAAACAAACAAATCAATTTGGACATCATCAGCATTCACAAATCGATGGACACCTCTAATGGCCCGTCACCCTTGTCCACAACAATCGTCTTGCAAACCTTCTTGCACGCCGTGATGATCTCGACGTCGTACGTCCCGTAGAATCCCCGGAAGCCAAACTTGCACTCCCCTTCGACCAGCCCGTGAGCTCGAGACAGCCACTCCTTCTTGAGGCCGAGCAGCCTCTTGCCGGCCTCGTTCACTTCCCCTTCTGCATCGACCAAATGTGCGTTCTCTCGGCTCATGAACAGCTCCCAGAAGCCCCACAACATCACGCCCTCCACTGCGGGGTGCGCGAAGGCCTCTCGAAGCATGACCTCTAGATCATCGGCCCTAACATACTCGTTGTTTGACGACACATCCAGCTCGGTGAACCAAATAGGCAGTCCAACCGCGGCTAACTTGTCCAGTGCAGAACAGACAATGGACCCAACAGGACTATCTATGTGCCCTTGGATTCCTATGCCCCCGACCGGCGCGTTTTGCTTCTGTAGATCAAGCACGTGCTGTGCATACTTCTCTGGCGACGACTTGGCATCCCCCCCGTCCTCCACATGATAGTCATTGACGAATAGCTGAGCCGACGGGTCAAGCTGGTGCGCTGTATTAAACATGGCCGCCCGGATGCCCTTACCGAGCCTGTCCTGATAGAACGATCCGTGCAGCATCTCATTGTTCACATCGTAGTGCTGAAACCTTCCCTTGTACCGGGTCAAGAGCCCGGTCAGGCGGTTTTGGACCGCCTTCATTAGGCCGTTACGGTCCAGGGCCCGGACCCATGGCTGGACTTGGCCTTCCACTTCCCAGAAGATGCAGTGTCCCCGGGTCTGCTTCCCGTTCTTGTCACAGAAGGCCAGCATTTCATCCGCGTCACGGTAGTTTAAGTTCCCTTGCTGCGGCTCGGTCCAGTACCACTTCAGCTCGTTCCCAAACACAGCCCAGTTGAAGTGCTTCACGAAGAAGTCCACGAAATCCTCATTGTCCAAGTTCGTCCTGTTTATGCACGATCCGAGGGGGAAACTGTTGTCTCTCTGCTTGATGATCACGATGGCGCCGAGCAAGCCGCTCAATTCCGAGGCCGTGAAATTTAGGATCACGTCGCGTTTTCGAATCTGCACAAATGACAAAAGAAAGGCAATCTTGTTGTGTAATTCATTTAAAGCCTTCAAAGCCTTCCCCTATCAAGTATTCTCTTATTTCAAACAAATGACGCAGAAGTAGTAGTAGTACCATATCGATTTGCACATCCAAGCATCTAAATCTCGCACATCGATCGACTGGAAAAATCTGGAGCCCTGCGACCATCAAGTCAACATTTGGAGAGGGGCCTTGGATGTAAACCATGACCTTGGATGGTTGCTTCTCGAGCCTGAACGAGCCGCCTATCTCATGCCATCCATCGTCACTGGCGTCAACTTGTCCCCCATTCACCCACTGGTCATCGACACTGAGAGCTACATTCACGATCTGAGGGCCAAAAGCTGTGGCGCCAACACGAACCCACGCAGATACTTGGTATGTCAAGTAGAGCTTGAGCTTATCTGTGATCATCTGGGCAGGGCCCATCCAAGTCTGCGTCCGACCGGTCACGAGGATGTAACGACCACTCAGTGGCTTGTGAGGCCCAAGGGAACCTCTCGCCATTGGGGGGAGGACATGAGGCGAGCCGGTTTGAACACTCAAATTGCAGTTGCCAAGTGGGAACCACCCATTAGTATCATCATCTAGATTGCTGTTTGCTACGATGTTTACTCCAAACTCTGGATCCTGCAATAGAAGCGAGTAAATTATCTAAGCGTAGCTGAAGGATAACCAGGTATATCATTCAAGGCGCAACACTGTGAGACAAGAATCGGAAACCTACCTCGATGACGGGTGGAGGAGAAGGAGGGGGTTTCGCTGCGTGCTTTACAAGGCAATAATTCACGAGAATGTCAATGCCTGCAGGCGGACCTTCGAAATAGAGGATTATTTTGGAAGGAGAATTATTTATAAGGAATTTCCCACGCAATTGCACCCAATCCTTGTCAGTTGCCTGCACACTGGACATGTATATACACCATTTAATGTCAGCAATGCAGAGAATATGAATCTGGCATTGCCTATGTAGACACAATCGGAGCAGGCTCGACAGAACAAAGAGGCGCCTTACACAGCGAAAAATGACAAATTTCTTCATTTGGAGATCAAAATATCGAATGCAACAGATATCGAATATGATTGATAGAGTTAAACCATTCTCTAATGGAGGGAATGAGGTGTGTTAATTGTTTGGGGACAACCAATGACAAGCATTCAGTTATGGCACTATGAATGTATGCAAGTACTAGGAATGGAAAGGAAAACTGACTTTGCTACGCCTAGGTACTGCTCGCGGAGATCCGGCAATTGAACATAAAGAGTGACCAGCACGGTACTAGTGGTGGCGTTTCTGCCATAAATCCTGACCAAGGCATCGACTTCATAGGCGCGCTTCCTTCGCGCTCTTCCTGTAATATCCTGCTGAATCCCGTTCCAGCTCTGAGTTCGGCCCGTCGCGGCAGCAAAGTACTTTCCAGACTGTGGGAAGACCTTCCCATCGATCGAATCGTGCAAGGCAATCTTACAGCCTCGTTCGGCCCAATTGCTCAACCCGTCCTCGAATCTGGGATTCAAGATGATGTTCTCATCCCCGGAGCTCATTTTCTTTCAAAATTGAAAGAGTAAAAATCAGTTGCATATTATCAACATTCGATGAGCTAGTGTGTTCACTTCCCCGGAGGAATTGCATGCGTTTACTGAAACGATTTTCAAGTAGCTAAGAATCACGGAATGACAGAAAAATGAATAGTAAGTCCATGAACATGTAAGCCTTGGCTCAACTGGTCCATTCAACATATGCAATCCACTTCCCGCGAGATTTTAACGAAGCCAAAGCTCAACCTCGGCATGAACTCGTCTACACTAACGGAGCAAGCTTCGAACCAGACGTAAAGAGGTCGAGAATGATATTCAAGTCTTCCACTAGCCACAGGAAAGAGAGCTTCTTGCCCAAACCCATTGAAACAGGATGATGCAGAAGACGATGACAGAAGAACCCATCTCGAACTCATCACATGCATGGGGGTTTTGGGTGATTCTTCCATAATCTTTCTACGAGCAAAAGTGGGCAAAAAGAAAAGCATTGTGTGCAGAAGAAAGACGTGCGACTTTTGTTCATTCACGTACCTGAGGAGAACTTTGTGATTCTTGATGGGTCTTTCGAAAATCCGAACCGCTGTGAAGCAGCAAACCGTCGTTCTTCCTCGTTTTATAAGGCCCACGCTTTGGTTCGATGTCCGAGCAGCCTCCAACAAAAGCTGGACCGACCTGCATATTCACCAAGCAACCTATTTTCTTGGCGCCTTCAAGATAAAAAAGAAATGTCTCTTCTTCTTCTGCTTCTTCCATGTCTTGCTTTATCTTGCAGACTCGTAATCAGATGCTTGAATTAGAAAAGAAGGAACCGTGAAGTTGCCGGTACGTAGGCGGGGATCTCGCTATTGTTATCACAGATGCTTCTTGCTTCAGCCACTGATTTAGAGCAAACTCCTCTCTGACTCTGAGATTTTGGTGGAGATTAGCTTTCAGCAACAGCAAAGACTTGGTGGAGATTAATTTGCCATTTCGACACAGGAAGCTCTTGAGTTCACGGTCCTTGTGCGCGTAAGTTTCAAACAAAAAAAGGGACTAATCCCTTTAAAAACAAACCCTGATATAATTTTTAATGTTGCCTCGAACTTTTGTTTTTTGTCTGCTGACACCTAATTTTAGCGTTCCATTTAGGTATTAAGGATCGGACTCAAACAAAAATTTCAATATTGCATGGTCTTGCACTTCTGCATTTAGAAATTTGAAACATTTTTTAGAATAGAGTGTCCATATAAAGCATCGACTTGTGGCGAGATTACAAACTTTGGAAGCTTAAGCCCTTTCTGCAAACAATTGCCCGGGCTCGAGAACGAGGTCGCACTCGTGATCGAATGTTTAATCAAGGTCTCTCCTCATAGATGAAGTGAATTACAATGGATGATCAAAAGCGCAAAAGAGGGATTGCTCCAGATCTTCGAGCATGGCCACACCGTCACTGTTGTTATCATGAAGATCAAATAAACGAAGAAGTCTGCTGGAGGAGACGGACATCCGGTGGTCAAAAGAAAAAGAAAGCATGTGTCAGACAAAAGCATAACAAAGGGCAGAGGCAATATTTGTTCAGCTACAAATCAGGGATTCTCGTTGGAGCACGGAGATATGGCCATAGATTCATAACCATGCGTACCGTGGATGCGGGCAGTTCATTAACTCTGCGGCGGCGATTTGTGGATTGGATCGCTTGGTCACAGCAAAGAAGATGGTCGTTCTTAAATGCTCAGATTTGGAGAGAGATCCATCCAGGAACAAAGAAACAACTTCAGACTCCTTCACAAGGATGTCTATATATACACACAGGCCACGAAAAAAGGAAAGGAGAGAGGAACGAGAGGAAAAAAAGGAGGAAACTTTCACTTCATTTTTATCGGTATAGTTTGAAACTGAACATTCCAATGACCTCTATTTCACTTCGTCGTGTTCATGCTTACATTATTATCAGTGTCTTTGTTGGTATGTTTGTTTAATCTCCATGAGAAGGTAGTAATAACCTTTAGTTTTTACCATTATGCATTTAGTAGCTCTCCCAGTCGTTTTCATGCTCCTGAATTCATTGTTTACTGTTGTCCGTTCGCTGGTTCACTTCGAAGGCCTGCTGGTCATGACGTATTGGGTTTCATATATGGAGATTCTAGCTTTGTTACTGTGTTGCTTTGATCACCCATGGCGATGCATGATTTGGGTGTGAATTCCACGACGATTTGGTTTCGTTTTGGCGCGCCTATAAGACGCGCGGTGATGTTGATCCTTGCTGTTCGCGCCCATTCCTTGCTCAAACCATCAACATTTGACTGTATCTGCATTTTTTTTTTACAACTTGAACATGAAATTTCATATAGGAGAGCGTCGTAACGGTAGCTGCGTTCGTTTCTAGTCAGACCGTCACCTTTTTTCGAGATTATTGTAAACATGTTAGAATATGATAGAGAGGCTTCCTGTCCAGATTTGAATTTTGATCCTGGTGAGAAATATTCAGCATGTTTTGCACGTCACCTAGGAACAATCCACGTTTGATTCGCAATAATTCCTCATCCAGTTCTCGCATGTACGTGTCCTATATTCGCCGGATATGGACGAATAGCGTGCTGTCCAGGTTCGATGTGAACCGTGTTGAAGATTACGTGGTGTCATCTACACGTAATTTGGGTCACCTAAGTGGACATACATTCATGCGGGAAAGCATCACAATAAATCCATGTTCACCTCTCGCTAAATCGGCGAATCTTCATGCGGTGGTATACATGGATTCCGATCCCCTACTTTCTGGTTGTCCCTCTCTGAGTTCGAATATTAACGATTCCAGTCCTGTGCAGGCATTAGTTTGATTGTTCATGACAAGGAATTAAGTTGTAAATGAGCCTCCAGGCATAGCTTGAATGCTTTGCGTCAGACGGGGGCCTGATTATGTTCTCCCGGGATAGAAAGGAAAAAAGAAATCAATAAATAGAAAAAGCAAAAAAAAAAAAAATTAGCTTCTTAGTAGTAGGGTAGCATTCAGTGTGGTTCAGGTTCATGCTCAGTTTACCACGTAGTTTGCATGTTTAGTTTGGTACTAATGTTGATCCACGCTATTTACATTATGAATGAAAATTGATTAAAAAAAAAGATTTGCATTTAGCGTAAAATCATGCTCTTAGTCACGTGCATTTTATAATTTTTTTTTTCAATACGTGCATTTTATAATTAGTGATTTCTCTTGTTGTTAGGATTCCATTTGACGTTAATAAAAAAAAAAGAGATTGGCGGTATTTTGTAATAGTGAATAGCACGTGTGTGGTTGGATTAGTCGACCATTTTAGCATAACACACACACGTCATGGTTACCATTTATTTCTTTATAAAATATTCATAGTTAAATTTGGAAGCAAGGTTAATTTTGAACATCACTCACGGGGTCCCGTCCCGAGGCGTAACAACAAGGCCATGTAATATTCTTTCCCCGACTCGCATCGGGTTTTCCTTTTCCACATTTATTTTCAAGTCATTTCAACTTCTTGGTTGTTTACTTACCGCACTCTTTTCAATAAATTGAGTGTCAATTTCTTTCCTAGATTAGATTACGACTAGTCTAGATATTGGAGAAAACAACCCTACAGAAACATTTGCATTGACACTTAGCGACTTTGATATCTTAGGACTATAATTGGTAATCAAGATCGTATGGACACTTAGATAATGCACTCTCAAGCTAGGTACTGAAAGGTCGCTAATAGAAATGTTAGCATAAACAAGCCCCCAACCATATAATCTCTGGTAGTGTAAAAATTGAGGCGACACTCTCACATCTTTAATTTGTTTCTAGCTGATCTTAATAGGCTAATAGCGACTCCTGAAGTTACTTAAGTTGTTAAAGAGTTTAAAACGAAATCCAACGTCGCGCAGGGTATGGACATGGAAGAGTTCGCACCTAGATCGCTGGGCCATTGGCCCGCTTTTTGGGCAATACCGCCTAAATCCGTTCCTTTTTCCCTCGATAGAAAGAGAGGGTCGCAACATTGTCTAAAAGAAAATCCCAACTATAGGTTTAGTCCAAATCTGCCACAAATTTTTTTTTTATTATTATAGGTCCAATCCAAATCAACATCGAACATTTTTTGTCTAAAAAATGCTTTACTTTAAGCTCGACCCCAAATCTACCACGAATTATCCCAAATCTGCCCCCATTAGCCCTCCGTTTAAATATAATTGTGAGTCACCCTTAATTTCCCTAATATTTACATCAAAGAACGGTTTTGTTTTAGAAATAATTTTCGACATCACCTTGCTAATGTGGATAGTTTTCGATATCATATTGCTAATGTAAATTTCTTACCGAACGTCGAAATGCCAAGTCAAACTACTACTTGCGAAGGGTTAGCGAGGATAGATTCGAAGCTAAGTTGAAAGTTGATGATTTTTTTGACAAAAAAAAGTTCGAAGTAAATTTGAGACTAGAGGTAAAGTTAGTCAATTTTTTTAAACAAAAAAAGTCTATGACAGATTTGAGATTAAATCTAAAGTATGAGGGTTTTCTTTAAGACAAAAAGTAGTTCAGAGCAAAATTAGACCGAAGCTAAAGTTTAAGAGGTTTTTGTAGGAAAGATTCAAGCTAGATTTCGAATAAACCTTCCGAGTATCCCTTGTCACATGACTTGGTGCATCTACCTTGGACCTTGACATTACATGTTGATGGGTTTTTTTTTTCTATGTGAAGATGGGCCGCCCATGATGGGCTAACCCAGAACCCAGCCCATGAAAGAAAATAACCGCATTTGGCAGTTATTACTTTCTGAACACACAAAAAGCAAAAGTGAGAAAGAAGAAGGTACGTGAATGTATTGGTTGCATTTTCATCTTCAGAAAACAAACTCTCACAAAAGGACAAAAAGAAGGGGCTTTGTTCGACAATCCAAGGATTGTTCTCTCTCTCGAGGCTGTGATAAGTGCACTTAATCTGTGGAAAAGAGGTATGTTCAATTCGCGTAATATACTTCGAACGATCGGTGATTCAAGCGTAGAATGGGCACGTTTTTCCGCATTTTTCGTAATATGTTTAGGAATATGTTTCCGTCATTGGTATCAGAGCATTGTTCTTGTTTCCTGATCGTAGTAGATGTGCATAACACGTATTGATGGCCGGAATTCGTGAAACGGCGCCGACGAACGCTCGGGTATGAAAACCGACACCCGACCGTACTGTTCGGGATCGTTTCTCGAAATTCGGTGTGATAAATTTTATTTTTGAAGGCATAGGGTCATAGGGCTCGTCGAGACGAGCAAAATGACGGGTGGCACGCCGCCGGGGGAGGCCGCACGCGCCTCCACGCGCCGCCGCAAGTGGCGGTCTCGCCGGCACGTGCGTGGCGGTTCCTCCCCCGCGCGCGTGCACCGCACGCGCCACGAGGGCGTGTGCGCGTGGCTGACGTCAGCGTGACGTCAGCCATGCGGTTACCCTACCGTTTTTAAGACCCGACCCGACCCGGATCCGACTTGACCCGATAGTCCACCCGACCCGTTGACCCGACCCGGTTATCCGTTGACCGGCGTTGACCGGCGTTGACCACCGTTGACCGGCGTTGACCGGCAAAAAAAATTGTACCTAGGATTATAAGTAATCCTTTTATTTTTCTACATTTGTTGCAGGAATAATGGTGCGAAGATATCAAACTCCTATTATCCCTAGAACGGAGGCTCAAAAGAAGAAGCTTGAGAAACTAAGAATCAAGCTTGCTCTTTACCGGTGGGATGCTGATGATGACATGATGACACACATCATCAAGGTCAACCAAATGATACAAGATGTCATTTGGAACGGTTTCGTAATGCCAGAGTATGTGATGGTCGGAGCCCTTAAATGCACCATTCCTGATGAGTTGGGAAGAATGATTGATAGGGTTTGGGACACCTTAGAAGGTCCGAGCTATAAGATGATTGTGGAGCAATTCATGATAGAGTACATACGGGTCGGGGCAAGAAGGACATCAACCCTTGTATTGAATCGGTCTCGGCGCAATACGTTGCCCGAATCTAGGGGTTATCCGGGTGCCTCCATTTGGATGCCGAAGAAAATAGAATTTCCTGAGGATTTTCTTGAGTCATTTCCAGTTTATAGAAAGAGGATCACCACCTGATTATGTTTATCTATTTTTCGTAAGCTCTTATGGATATGTTCACTATAGGTTGGTGTTAGATATCTTGGGTGGATAGTTCCTTTTATGTTGGTGTTTATGTTTATTTTCTTTGATGAATTCATTCCTTATGTACATAATGTTGGGTAAATGAATGTTGATGGATATTCATGTTGCGAATAGTTTACAGTACTATTCTATTTTAATATTTACCTTATTAGTATCATATGGAGTTGAGTGGGAGTTCTAAAAGTTTTAGTAACTTTAAAGAACATAATTTTACCATAATGATTACATTAACGGTAATTTCACATTAGGATTTTTGATGATGATTGGGAACATAGTGAACTTTCGAATCTAAAGCCTATGTGAAATTATTCATTAATATAATCAGTTTGTGTAAAATTAATGCATAAATAAGTGGCATTAATAATTCGTGCTTGTCTGTCTGATATGTTCAGATTCAATGGCTTCAGCATCAAAGAATATAGTTGCTGAACTGAACAGAGGAGAGAAGCTTAACGGTGAAAATTATGAAATATGGCAAATGAAAATCCAATATGTGCTGGAAGAGCAAGAGGCTCTTGAAGCTCTTAACCTGGTTATGGAAGAGCCTGAAGACGGAAACACTGCACAACATAAGAGAGATAAGGATGCATTTGCTGTATGGAAAAGGAAGAACTCCCTTGCTCGCATCACGTTGCTGAGTAGCATGGACAATGATGTCATGCGAGAGTTTAGGCGTTTTGAAAATGCTAAGGAGATGTGGGGAGCATTGGCAGCAAGGTTTGGTCATACATCTGTAACCAAGCTTAGACAGCTCACTATAAGATTTGACTCATATAAGAAGCCACATGGTCAGTCCATGAAACAACATTTAAGGAAGATGTCAAACATGATTAATGAGCTGAAGGATGCTGGCCATGTTCTGACTGATGAGCAGCAAGTGCAAGCAGTGATTCGTTCTTTACCTCAAAGTTGGGAGCATATGAAGTTGCACCTAACTCACAATGAGAACATCAAAACCTTTGAGGATGCAGTGCGCCACTTGGAGCTAGAGGAGGACCGCCTCCTGGCGGATAAGCCAGTAATTGACATTTACTATGCAGGTTCTAGCTCACAAGGGCCTTCGAGCTCTAAGCGCAAGCGTCCTGATTCGTTCAGAAGGTGGAGAGGTAAGAGAGCGAGTTCTTCGGGGAAGAAACCAAGAGATGAACAACACCAAAGAGGAAAGCGTCCTCATGAGAAAAAGATGTCGAGGGTGAAATGCTACAACTGTAGCAAGAAGGGCCACTTCGCTCGCGATTGCGGCGAGCCAAAGAAGGTAAACTCCCCTTGCATTCTTGAGAACTTTGTCTATGTGTCAAGTTCTGTATTTTTAACTGAGTCTAATCCTTTGTGGACTGTAGATTCGGGAGCAACAGACCATGTAGCGAAGGATAGAGATGCCTTCGTGGAGTTCCGACGGGTTTCGACTGGAACAAAATGGATCTATGTAGGGAACAACTCCAAAGTTGAAGTTAAAGGAATTGGCACCTGCCAGTTAATTATGCGTGGTGGACGCACTTTATTCCTACATGATGTATTATATGCTCCGGAAATTCGTCGGAACTTAGTGTCTGTTTTAGTGTTGATTCGACTTGGATTTAATTTGAACTTCCATAACAATGGCGTAGACTTGTATTTAGGTACGAGTTATTATGGTTGTGGTTATTTTCTAGATGGTTTTATTGTACTGGATGTTGATTCTGTAAATGTCAATGTTTGTTATTCCCACTTCACGTCTTCTACTTCGTGTGATAATGATGTGAACGTATGGCATGCTAGGCTTGGCCATATAGGCCAACAGCGAATGAATAGATTAGCCAAAGAAGGCTTAATGGGCAATATTGAAAAAGTCGATTTGCCCACTTGCGAGCACTGCCTAGCTGGGAAAACAACAAGGAAACCATTTAGAAAAGGAACAAGAGCTGAATTTCCTTTGCAGTTAATCCATTCTGACATTTGTGGTCCAATGAATGTGAGGGCTAGACATGGGGCTGTTTATTTTATCACATTTATTGATGATTATACTCGATTCGGATATGTCTATTTGATTTCTCATAAATCTGAGGCTTTTAGTTGCTTCAAAATATTTATGAACCTGGTGGAAAATCAATTAGATAAGAAAATAAAAGCATTGAGATCCGATCGAGGTCGAGAATATCTATCTGATGAGTTCAGAAATTTATGTGATGAAAAGGGAATAGAAAGACAGTTGTCTATTCCCTATACTCCTCAACAAAATGGTGTTGCGGAAAGGAGAAACAGAACCCTACTAGAAATGGTTAGGTCCATGATGGCGCAGGCTAACTTACCAATCACCTTTTGAGGTGACGCTTTATTGACTGCTGCCTACATACTTAACCGTGTGCCTTCAAAATCAGTTATTTCCACTCCGTATGAGTTATGGACGAGTAGAAAACCTGATTTGAGTTTTCTAAAACCTTGGGGTTGTGCCGCTTATACACATGAATCTTCTCATAAGTATAGGAAATTAGGTCCTAGAGGTAAGAAGAGTATCTTCATAAGGTATTCAGAAACCTCGAAAGGATATGTATTTATAGGTGAGCAAGAAAGTGGGAGTATAACTGAATTTGAATCACGAGATGTCACATTCTTAGAGAATGAGTTTCCTAAGAAGGGCGAAATAGGTGAGAACTACTCTCTATTTGAAACCTTGGATCTTGATAGTGAAATCGATAAAGTTCGTCCAAGTGGAAGCAATGTGAGAAGTGAGGAATTGAATTCGACTCAATCTCAATTGCAACCTTTTGATGAGACGATTCCGTCATTATCTAATCCAAGTGGGAGCATAATGGAGAATGATATACCACGTGTACAATCTCCCATACGGCGAACAAGTCGCAAAAGTATTCCTCGACGACGTTTTGACATTGAAGGGGAAACTTTCATGATCGCTCCACAAGATGAAGACGAGCCAAGGAATGTAAATGAGGCTCAAAATTGCCCTAACAAAGAAAAATGGATGATTGCAATGGAAGAAGAAATGGAGTCAATGAAATCAAACCATGTTTGGGAACTGGTTGATCTTCCAGAAGGACGCAAAGCTATTGGGAATAAATGGATTCTCAAAATAAAACGCAAATCCGATGGCTCAATAGAAAGATATAAGGCTCGCCTAGTGGCGAAAGGGTATAATCAACAGGAAGGAATTGATTACGAAGAAACTTTCTCTCCTGTAGTGAGATTTACCTCAATTCGCCTTATTCTGGCAATAGTGACAAGCATGGATCTTGAATTACATCAAATGGATGTAAAGACTGCTTTTCTAAATGGAGAATTAGAAGAAGAAATTTACATGGAGCAGCCAGTTGGCTTCGTTGTGAAAGGCCAAGAACAAAAGGTATGTCGACTTCTAAGATCGATATATGGCCTTAAGCAGTCTTCGAGACAATGGTATATACGTTTTCATAATGCCATAGTGGCGTTTGATTTTAAAATGATTGATGAAGATCATTGCGTGTATATCAAAAGATCCAAAGATCAATTTGTGATTTTATCATTATATGTTGATGATATACTGATTGCCGGAAGTAATATGGAGTTGGTAAATAATATTAAGAGTTGGTTATCGTCCAATTTTGAGATGAAAGATATGGGTGAGGCTGCATATATTCTTGGAGTTAAGATTTCAAGAGATCGTTCCAAGAGATTATTGTCTCTTTCGCAAGAGACTTATATAAATAAAGTTCTTGAACGATTTTGTATGCAAGACTGTAAACCCATGGATACTCCTATTGCAAAAGGTGAAGGATTGAGCCAAAGGTTGTGTCCTAAGACTCCGCAAGAGAAGGAACAAATGAAACGTGTTCCTTATGCAAGTGCTATTGGAAGTTTAATGTACGCTATGATGTGTACAAGACCTGACATATGTTTTGCAGTTGGGATGGTAAGTAGGTACCAATCCAATCCAGGTCAAGCACATTGGAAAGCCGTAAAAAGAATCATGAGGTATCTAAAGGGTACTGCTAATTATTCACTGAGTTATCAAGGCAAGGATCTGCGACTTGAAGGCTACTCAGATGCTGATTGGGGAGGAGATTTAGATGAAAGAAAATCTACCTCTGGTTTTGTTTACTTACTGAATAATAGCGCCATATCTTGGAGCAGTAAGAAACAAACATGTATAGCATTGTCCACGATGGAAGCTGAGTTCGTGGCGTTGTCAGGAGCAGTACAAGAAGGTGTTTGGCTTAAGAGATTTTTGGATCATTTAGGTGTTGCTAAGAATGCTAAAAACTCATTGTTAGTCAATAGTGATAGTCAAGCAGCGATAGCATACACCAAGGATCCGAAATATCATGGCAAGACCAAACATATAGAAACTAAGTATAACTTTGTCAAGGATATGGTAGCACGAAAAGATGTGAACTTGCAGTACATATCTACGCATAGAATGATTGCAGATCCTATGACGAAGCCAATTCCAAGAGATGTTTTCTGTGGTCATGTAAAATCTCTGGGACTGCGTAGAAAGTGATGTACTGAATATTGTATTTTTCCCTGAGTGTTCACATTTAATGGAGTTGCTCTCTCATTATTAATGCCTATGAATTTATTTAATATTTATGCATCTTAATGCTTAGTGCATTATATCGAGTAAGTATGTCTGACAGATGAGATTAGCCCACTTACACGGGTAATCGCCTCTATTTACTGTGCGATAAATAGAGATGAGACAATTTTTTTTAAGCTTATTATCTGGGTGATAATTGAGAGCTCAAGCTTAAATTACAAATGTCGCCTTAACTGAATATTAAGATGAGGATATAATATTTACTATGTCCGAAGGTAAAATAATCCACATATTTTACTTTATCTGTTAATGATGCCAGATGTGAGTTCTGATGAATTCTTTAGAGGAGTAGATACGTGAACTCGAGTTTAGACATTGGGTATGTCTGAATTATCATCTGTACGGTATTGAATGTAGAGACATACGCTCCACGGGAAAGGAGTTAATACCGTAATACGTATTTCATACTACGTATGCATAAGATGACCGATAAGAGTGGCAAAAGTTTTTGATCTCAACTTCTTGCCGTGTGAGACTCTCGAGGATATGAGTTTCTCATTTAGTGCCCTCACGACTCTAACTTATTCTCAACGTTTCTATTTAGTGTTCGCTATCTTAGGATGTTGCCAATGGTCATGAATGATTCGATCTAACGGGGCATTTCTAGAAAAGCGAGCTGGACTGAAATAGAGAGATTTAAAGAAAGAGGAAGATCAATTTATCATGTTGTCACATTTTATTTTTGTATTCACAGGTCGACCAATTATGATTTTGAGTAAATTATAATTGTGAATACAATATACGAGATACTAAAAGAGATCAAGAGAGATATAAATGTGACTGATTGATCTAGGGTACTGCATACTATATCTACTCGGAAAACGTTGTACCCAATTTTGAGCTGCTATGTATTCCTAACAGATGCATTGCAACGAGCTCTCGAAGTATGCTGGTCGCACGGATTATTTGCTAGTATGAATATTGCAAAGAAGAGAGAGTTAAAGTTTAGCCCACCATGTGCGAGTGGGAGATGATGGGTTTTTTTTTCTATGTGAAGATGGGCCGCCCATGATGGGCTAACCCAGAACCCAGCCCATGAAAGAAAATAACCGCATTTGGCAGTTATTACTTTCTGAACACACAAAAAGCAAAAGTGAGAAAGAAGAAGGTACGTGAATGTATTGGTTGCATTTTCATCTTCAGAAAACAAACTCTCACAAAAGGACAAAAAGAAGGGGTTTTGTTCGACAATCCAAGGATTGTTCTCTCTCTCGAGGCTGTGATAAGTGCACTTAATCTGTGGAAAAGAGGTATGTTCAATTCGCGTAATATACTTCGAACGATCGGTGATTCAAGCGTAGAATGGGCACGTTTTTCCGCATTTTTCGTAATATGTTTAGGAATATGTTTCCGTCACATGTCTATCCATCTCGTACCTTGTACCTCAAAATATTATGTCTATCCATCTTGATTTGTACAAGGCGAATTTCGTTTAGTGTTATTAACGATCTCCGAGAAACATGCTGTGAGAAGGCTTAAATTTTCTCTTGGGGGCCCTCCTTGCTAGCTTTGTTGTCTCCATTCAATCATATTAGCTCGATCAAACTCGAAATCTCTCGAGAGACAAAAACCTTAGCCCTACCTGAGAAGTGCAACGACTTCATCAACTTGAAAACGAGGGAGGGATCGATGATTGAAAGCTTCAAAGAGCATCGTTAGCCAGTTAGGTGTGGGCAATTCCTCTTCAAGCTCTTGTGACGTCAACAAACAAAGCAAGTTGAGGGCAAACAGTCGGAGTCTCGAATCGGCTAGCAAATCGACATAGAATGCAATCAACAATTGAAGAACGGTACCTTTTAGAATCCCTCGACCTTAGTAAATTCAATTTGTTGATCGCCCAATATTTATCTACATTATCACTTGTCCTCCCAACTCCTTGGTGCAACAATTTTTCTCTTTACACCCCAAGGCCTAAGGGACAAACCCACATGTCAACAATTGGCGTATCGTGTGAGAACATTCCGAAGTATCGTGTGACAAACTTATGATCCTCACAATAATGCAACTAGAAGATTTGAAGGGAAAATTATCCAAAAATACCTAAAATTATTATACATCTGCCAAATTTCATCCTGAATATTTTAATAATACCAATTTAGTCATAAATTTTTTGATAATTTACCGATATAATCCTTTTGATTAATTTTGATTGGAAATTGTTGATATAGCGTTCAGTCAATGCCAATCATCTTATGTGATATGACTTGTGTTGATGTGAATAATTTTTGCATTTCTTTTAAATTTTTCTAAACTGTTATTTTTCTTTTTTTTTCCCTTTTCTTTTCCTTTCACCTGTGGCAATGCTTAGCAACGGCCGACAACTGATCACCATTTGCCCAAATCCGAGCAACGGCCACGCCATCCTTGCCAAATCTAGGCAAGGGCATCGCGGCTCTCGCCGACCACATCTCATGCAGGCGAGGGTCCCTAAAAAGGAGAATACGAAGAAAGGAAAAAAGAAGAAGAAGATTTTAAAAATTTCCAAAAATCTACGTCATCGCTAGTCATATCACGAAAGTAACCGACATCCACACTTTACTGAAATGACTAAATTGGCAAATCATTAAAATGTTTATGACGATAGGTCTAGAATTTTTGGGACAATTTTCCAAGATTTGAAGATGGCCGGTCGGGCCCGCTCACTGCGTTTTTTACCTTGAACAGTTTCCCGTCGACGATGGAAGGAGAGAGGGGGGGACGACTCTAGGCCCCAAAGAAACCGCCAGGAACTGGGGTGCCGTGACTTCTAGCTCCGCCTCTCTTTCCAAGGTCCACACCACGCCCGAGATGACGACGATGGATCGTAGGGTTGAACGATACAGAGGGCGGGCGGAGCACCTTCCAGCGACCTTCCGTCCGACCTCACATCCCTTGACCACATGTGCAAACGCAGTACGCCGAGGCTTCCGTGAAAGTAACTCCACAAATAATTTTCTATCGAATACTATTTATATTTCTTTAATGAGTTTTAACGTAAAAGTAATTGTATTTCTTGAGGGTCGTTTTTAAAGTCGAACCATGCGGAACCAAAAATCTCGTCGGTTTCACCCCCTCTTTCCGTCCTGCTTGCCCCCACTACCTTGGCTTTTACCCCGCAGCGTTGATGCGACGGGGGGGCCAATCGCGGCGGCGCGTGAGGGGAAACGGGGGGGGGGGGGGGGCGCCCATCTCCAGGGCCAAGGGCAAAAGGTCACCCGTGGTGACCTGAGCTTTTTCTGACGAACGACAGTGATCCGGAGTCGACTGGGGCGTTGACGAGTTGACCGGGGCCTGCAACGGCCTTTCTCCTCTCCCTCTCCCTCTCTCTCTCTCTCTCTTTCTCTCTCGAAATAATCGAGAGTTGGCGCGGCTCTCGGAGGCCCTGGTCATGGCGACTTCATCGGAGGTCGAGGCCGTGCGTGAGGCCCCGGACGGAGCGGGAAATGGGGGATCCGGGGTCGTCGCGTCCGGCTGCGTCGGGGACCGGACGGTCGGCCGGACGGGGAAGCCGGAGCCGGAGGCTCGGAAGAAGAAGAAGGCGACGACGACGACGAAGAAGAAGAAGGCGAAGAGGAAGTCGTGCTTGCCCAGATTCGCGTGCATGAGATCGGAGCCGGACGAGGATGGCGGCTCGGACGGGAAGCCCGACGTCACCGGAGAGCCTCCCGCTCCTCCTCACCTGATCGTCATGGTTAACGGCCTCATTGGCAGGTGAATTTGCGCCGGCCGCGGCGTTTGAACGCCGCAGTTGAATTCTCCATTGAAATGCTTCTGGGTCGTTCCTGAATCTTGCGCCTTTGTTACTTACTTGTTGCTGGCGCTTTCGCCTTTTGTTTTTTTTTTCTGGGTACTTCTTTTGGGCGCAGCCCTCGGGATTGGAGATTTGCTGCGAAGGAGTTTGAGAAGAAGTTTCCACAGGATGTCTCTGTTCTCTGTGAGTTCTCGGTTTCGAATCTCGTACATGATGACTCTGAGATGCTTTAACTGCTTAGGTAAGTTCTTGCATTTGAGCATGGGAATTGAAGGACAGGCCACAAGAAACGAGTTTCTGCAGCTAAATCTACTGAAGGGGATGTTAAAATTCTAGAAATGCAAAGAGCTAGAATATTATATGTATGTGGGTAACATGATGTGGAGTGAGTATATGACATCCTGGATTAGTTTTTTGCTTTTGATCGCTTGCATTTGAAAATGTTGAGAAACTACCGTTAGATGCAGTTCAATCCTTTCAATACATTTCCCCTGTGAGATGGCAGTTTCATCTTGATCGGGCAAACTAGCATCCGCTTATCCTTCGACGATTCCATTCTCCACAAGCACAGCACGTGTATTTGCCCCTAGGTGTGCTCCGGTAGATCTAATTACTGCATCGCTTAGTAGCCAAAGATGACTTTTTGCCAGGAGAGCTCATGAGGAATGGTGGAAAAAGACTGTAGATGATCACTCTGGTTCATGGCATTTCTTCCGTACATGATAAGTGAGTATAGCTGATAAAAGGGTTGGACTACATGTTAACCGTTGCTTTCCGTGATACATAAAGGATGAGGAACCTTTTTTTTTTTTTTTCGGTATTGAGGAACCTCCTAAAAATGAGCAAACTTACCTCCACTGAGATTATGACACATCACTTGAAAAGAAATGGATCATTGAGATGCAAGTCTCAACAATCCTTCAGTTCTCATTTGGGTGGATGGTCATAGCATAGCACAACTAGTCTGAAACCTCTTCAAAGGATCCTAGTCCTTGAATAAGTTGTATTGGTTTAATGCTCGTCGATCAATATTACAACTTGGAAGATCCATTGTTCATGGAACAATTTGGCATGCCTGGAGTCCTTTTCTCTTGGCAAAATTTTACCCTTAAGCTGTGTATTTTTTCCCATTTGTGATCCACTATAGCTTTTGTAAAGAGGTTTGACATGTAATTGGACCCCATGTACTAGATTATGCTAATTTGACCGTGATATGACTGAGCTGCATATAATGTGCAATGCAGGCAGCCAGTCTAACCCTTGTAGGTTGACATTTGATGGTGTTGATGATATGGGCAAGAGATTAGCAGAAGAGGTGCGTTATATTGCCTGGGAGCCACTTTTTTCTCAAGGAATGGGAATTTCCTCTGTATTTCCTCCATATATTAGTCATGCCTTGAATCTGCCTATCTTTAAGGCTTCCAAAGTTAAGAAAATTTGAAGAGCATCTTGTTTCTTTCAGGTTGAGTCATTTATAAAGCGTAACTCCACCTTTCAGAAAATTTCATTCATTGGCCATTCACTAGGTGGTCTGGTAGCAAGGTATGCAGTTGCAAAGCTTTATGGAAGTGGTCCAGCCAGTGAACCTACTCAAGTAAATGGAGAATGTGAGAGTGAAGAACCTGGAAATCATCTCCTAGAAGATAAAAATGCAGATAAAATCTGCGGACTGCAACCTGTGAATTTTATAACTTCAGCAACACCTCATTTAGGTTCAAGAGGTCACAAGCAGGTTATCACTCATTCTAGTCTGTCTTCTTCTTCAGTTTGATGCTCTTAAGGATAAATTTATATAGATATTATAAGTTACTTCCATGATCTTTGATGGCTTAGGTCCCTAGATATAACCTTTTAAAGTTAGTCTATCTGCTTAGGTGCTTTTTCAGGATGTTTAGATTTGGCCTGGTTCTATAGGACATACGCGCATGTGCCTAGTTACATTTATTACCTCGAAATTACAGTTCCCTTTTTGTCGTTCCTGGACATGACAGATTTTTTTTCAGGTCCCAATGTTTTGTGGCTTTATCTCCTTGGAAAACCTTGCTGTCCATACATCAGGGTTCTTAGGCAGGACTGGTAGACATTTGTTTTTGACAGACAATGATGATGGCAAACCTCCTCTTCTTCTTCAAATGGTCAATGACAGTGAAGATATTAAATTTATGTGGGTTTTCATCGATTTCGCATTCTCTGTCTTTCAAATGTTTGAGTGCTTATGGTGTCACTTTTGTTGTCTTTGAAATGTTTGAGTGCTTAAGGTGTGTATTTTTATGTCTTCAGCTCTGCTTTGAAGTCCTTCAAGCGTAGGGTTGCTTATGCAAATGCACAGTGTGACCGTATCCTTTTGGTATATTCAAATTATTCCTGTTGTTGTCGTTCTTATAATCCAGCCAGGCGTAGGCCTCCATTATTTGCTGATACTTAGATCATAACATGTTTACAAACTTTATTCTAGGACATTCAGTGGTTGGTGGATTGGATATGACATTACTGCTCCATTTGTTATCATCCTTTTCCTTTGTTTAAGTTGACATTTCTCGTAGACCTAGTTGGATGGAGTACATCATCGCTTAGGCACTGGAACAATCTTCCTAAGGTAATCTGAATTTGTTGAATCCTTTTGAATAGCATCTCTAGATAATCACATTTGAGATGCTCTCTTTTGCCAGCATGAACGTAGTTTAACAATAGATAAAAGTTACCCACATATTATAAGAGTGGAAGAAGCAAAAGCAACCTCGTCCGAGCAAGAAGAATCTTCAGAACATAAAACTGATAGGAGAAACACTGCTAACTTGGAAGGTTCGCACTTCTTCTTATGTAGTTACCGGTGCCACTTATTGTTATATTGCCCTGAATATGAGAGCTTCGATATTTCCTTCTGAAGATAGGAGGCAATTGTTTTGAGAGTGCTTATCTGAACACACATAAAAAAAAAAACTACTTTTTCTTTATTTTTTTGATCAAATATTTGATTATTTGGAAACCTAGAAATTGAGGTTAAGCGTTTCATACTTTCATATGTTGCCAAGAATTACTATTGAAACGATGATTTTTGTCGTCTGTGCTTGTTACCCATTTTGTTATGCTTTCGATTGTTGATTTGCCACTGAATAATTGCAGAGACAATGCTGAGAAGATTAACTAGATTGAGCTGGGAACGTGTAGACGTAAGCTTCAGAGGAAGTAAACAGCGAATCTTTGCTCACAGTACCATTCAGGCTAGTACATAACTCGTTTATATACTTCAGAAAGTATGATCGGAATCACGCTCACGGCTTAAAAATTAAGTGATTCCAAAATGCATTAAGGTTTAGTAAATAGTCATGTGCTTCTTTGGCGATGTGTGATTGCGAGAGTTCGCTGTGGTTGACACTCTTTCTCCTTGATATCCAGGTAAAATACCAGTGCCTCAATTCAGATGGTAGAGACGTGATCCAGCACATGATTGACAACTTTATTTTATGAGCGAACACACGGTTCGGCTATTTATATGCGGGTGAAATAGCTCCTTGCAAGAACCGCCGGAAGGAATTCTAAATTGATCTCATGGAAATGTCTATGAAGTCCTCGGCATATTGGAATATTTTGGTGCAATTTATTAAGTAGGTAAGGATTGCGTTTTGTATGGGAGTCACCTTGACGTCCGATGTGTCCTCTCGGGATGATGTCACGTCACCAAAGATATTGGACAGGTAAGATCGTCCAAGTTAGAACTTACTTTCTCTACTCGTTGTCCAACATCTAAATAGAGATGGTGTAAGATCTTTTCTAAGGGATTTAAGCAAAGATCAACAAAAGAATCCTGAAGCTAATTCAACCATCGATACTCTTGGAGAAAATAGCGGATATCAATTTATGGTTTCATATGATTCGCCATCACTTCCATCACCTCCGTTAACTCTATCACCTTCATCATTTCCTTCATCTCCATCACCTCTAGTTTCACCTTCATATAAAAAATCTGTTGTTTCTTTTTTTTCACAAACCAATTTAAAAGTGGGTAAAGAAGAATTATTATCCACTTGAAATCCCAGTCCTTTTTGAAAACCCAACCACTAGGCAACTTTCATGTATTTCCATATTCAATGAAGCTGATTTTTCTCTTCTAAATCCTGTTGAAAGTTTTCTACTTTTTTTTCCTGGTACTGAGGAATTTACTGATTCACAATAAAGATACTTTCATACTCTGAAAATTCCTTCTCCTATGGACGTAGATGAACATATAAGGCCAAAAAGAACGCATGTTGCTGAGACTGTTCTAAATTGGCAATCAGAAACTCTTATGGCACAAAATCAGGCTTTCAAGACGATTGACTCTAATATTGTTGATGTGCAACAAGAAATTCGAAGATAAGATGAGTCTATCAAAAAAATGCTTGTGAATTTCCAGAAAAGGCTTCATGCTCTAAAATCAGAACAGCGTCTTGGATACTATTATCTTGTAAGTTCGAAAAATGAAAGGCAATTCAGTTTTCTTAAAGAAGGAAAATTTAAGCTTACTGATTTTTTCTCTATTCCGAGAATATAATACTCCTCCACCATCACAAAACTCTTCAGTTTTTGCTGTAACTGCTTTTGCAGTCAAAACTTCTACCCAGCGAGGTAGAAGTGATATGACAGAAATGCGAAATCGCATTCGGAAAATGGAAAAGCTCCAAAAGGAAAGAATGAAGGAAAAAGCAAAACCTGTTACTGAGTCTTCTGGAGAATCTGAAAAAAATTCTAACCAGCAAATGATGATCTCAAACCTCTTGAAATCTTTTTCAAGGGATTTAAACAAAGATCAACATAAGAATCCAGATGCTGATTCTGAACAACATCCACAAGAGTGCACTTCTTCAAAAGTAGCAAAGGTATCAAATTTGCTAAATTCAGATTCGGAATTTGACTCTTGATTCTCTTCTTCTTCCTCTACTTTTCCAATTCTTTCATTGAATCTTTCCACATATCACCAACTACTCCTCCAATTTTCATGGTTGATCCACTAAAACAAGACATGGAACCAAATTCATCTAAATCAGAGGTTATTCAAATCGATAACCTATCTTATATTTCTATTTACCCATTCAAGCAGTTTTTCACTCTTGATAACACTTCTTATTCCAAATGGCCAAAAAAATTGGATGAATTCCATGCTTGGCTGAACACCAGAGCTTTTGTTGTTGAAAGCAAATATGATGTTCTTTTAGAATTTGCCACGAGGTTTACTGGAAGTCTTAAACATTAGTGGCAAGCAACTTCTAAGATAAATCAAATGACTTTTCTTTTTCTGCAAGACTTTTTCCAAGCCATTAGAATCATTTATCTATATTTCATAGGAAAACCTGTTGATCTTCTTGAACTCAAAAGAAGAGAATACTTTAAAAGAAAATATTGCTCTCTTCAGAAAAAGCACCTAAATCGCCATTATAGAGAAATGATTAAACTCTTTTATGGCTTAGGAATTCTCTTAGCTTCCATTCCTAAAGAACTCTCCCAACAAGTTGAGAGATTTTTTTTCTCAACAGCAAAGAAAAATTGTTAATATCCCCTTTGGAGAGCTACAACAAGAAATCCATCTTTGTCTTGATGAACTTTGCCTCCAAAGATAGATGATGAAAAATTACATCAAAGACAATCGTGAACTTGATGGTGCTTGCTTCAAACAATATTTGAAGATCAAGTATTCAAAGAAAGATTGTGATGGTTCCTGCGACGAATATTCGAAGAAAAACAAACACTTCGAGAAGTATCAAGTAAAAAGATCTAAGCACTTCAGAAGAAAGAAGAAATGGCGAATCCTGCAGAAACAAAAAAACTTCACATGATGCAAGAAATCAAACCGTTGCTTCATTTGCAACAAGAAGGCCACTTTGCCAAAAATTGTCCTTAGGCAAAAAAAGGTCAGTATCATTTCATTCATAATATCGAACTAGAGATAGGAATCTCTTTTGACAATGATGATATCGAATCTCTATTTTCTGTAAATGAAAATCCCACCGACCAAACACTTTGCATCATTCCTTATTATTTCATCTCTTGTGAAACAAACTCTGATTCAGAACCCGAAGAATTTTTCCATCTATCTTCACAGCCTAAAAATGTAGACCCCAGTATACATTCCAGTCAACTTTATTGTCCCCACTTCCCAGTCAAAATCTATCTCTCAAAGTTTGTCAAACCAATTTCAGTCATTACCCTCATAGATACTAGTGCTAGTGGTTAAATTCTAGACACTAAAGTTCTTCCTGAAGAATACTGGACTTCCTATCTTCGGTATTTCAACTCTGCTTCAGGAGATATTTTTTTTACAAATGTTCGCACCATACCTGTGTCTATTCAGTTTTTCCCTCATGCTCCATTACCACTAAAATTCTTAGATCTAGTCTTCCCAATAAAGACTTTATTATTGGGTGGAATATTATTACTCAACTTCCAGACTTAAGAATTGTTCCTAGAAAAGGATTTAGGTATAAAGATCAATTCTCTAAATTCATCAATATCCAAAGACTCTTTTCCATCCAAATGAGTCTATTAGATCCAATCATATAGAAATTGTTGGAATCATGCTCAAAAAATCATTTCGAATTCTCTCAAAAATATTCTCATCCTTCATGGAAAAACCCAGAATTCTATGTTCGGCTCCCCTTCAAGAAAAATGAGGATATAAATCCTACTAAGGCAAGTCACTTGGGAATGAATCCAGAGCATTTAGCTCTTGCTCAAAAAGAATGTTTAGAATTGTTACAACAAGGCCTTATTGAAGCTTCAAATTCTCGATAAGCTTGTGAAGTTTTCTATGTCAATAAACGTGCCGAGCAAAATAGAGGTAAGATGAGATTGGTTATAAACTACCAGCCTCTTAATCTTTTCCTCCAAGATGATAAATTCCCTTTGTCTTCTCAAAATTCCCTTTTTGCGGGAATCACTAAAAGCCCATATTTATTCAAAATTTGATCTTAAAGTTGGATTTTGGTAATTGGGCATTCATCTTGATGACAGACCAAAAATGGAATTCTGTATCCCAAACCAACATTTCCAATGGAGAGTTCTTCCATTTGGTCTCAAAGTTGCTCCTTCCTTATTCCAAAAGGCTATGTGTCATATTCCAACCGATCTTATCTAGTGTTGTTGTCTATATAGACGACATATTACTCGATAGCCTAGACAAAGAATCTCACTGCTAATTTCTTAAGCAGTTTGCAGAAACTGTGAAGAAATATGACATCATGTTTTTTCAGAAAAAGATGATCATTGCCCAAACAAAAGTTGAATTCCTAGGATTGCACCTTAACAAAGGTACATATTATCCAGGGCCACATATCGCCAAGGAATTACTAAAATTTCCTAGAAAAGATTTTACAACTCAGCAAGTTCAATAATTTCTTGGGATAATCAATTATCTTCGAGATTTTGTCCCAAATATTGCGAGGTTATTAATTCCTTTGCAACTAATGTTAAAAAAACATCTAGTGCCATGGGGAAAGGCACAAACCAGAGCAGGTGCGAAACTCAAAGAAATTATGCAAGATCTTTCCCCTCTGCAAATCTCATCCACAGGAAAGAGAATTTTGCAGACTAATACCAGTGATGAATATTGGGCAACCATATTGTTCGAAAAATTTCATGGTAAGCGACATCTTTGCGCTTACAAAAATGGCAAGTTTTCTTAGGCAGAAATGCAGCTCGGCCGGTTAAGCATAACATCATCCTGGTAACTCTGAGCGTCTTTATGTTTTGAGCTAAATCTTCGAGTAGTTTTGCAGCTAAAAGGCAATCCACAAAGGGTTTGAACAAGAGATTCGCTCATGCGGGATAGCATGCCTGTTGCAAACTGACCTTGTTTTCCCTGGCTCTCAGCATAGATCCTCTCATTAGTATCAATGCCGTGCGTGCAATTGTGTTTTAACTTATTGCTGAGTAAGAGATCCACACTGGCAAAAATGCATTACATGGCATTTTATTTAAAGGTTAATGTTATGAAAAATTTCAAACCGGTATATTTGTGACAAATTTACTCTAAACTAATTTTTTGAACACAAAATATCTCAAATTGGTACATCTGTGATAAATATATCTCAAGCTAATTTTATGATCACCAAACACCTCAAACTGGTACATTTGTAACAAATTTATCCTTCGTTAAATTGGATTAATATTACGAAAGATCACAAATTTGTATATATGTGATAAATAAAGGGTAAAACTACAAACAAGTACTCTCGTCAATTATCATATATCATCTAACTCAGCAATTTAATAGTAAAATTTAACGAAAATTAATGGAGTGTAAATTTATCATAGCTCAATGTGGGCATCTTTTAAATAAAGAGTTAATACCACCAAAAATTTATCAAGTGTATTTATTTAACGGATGCCCACGTTGAGCCAAAAATTTATGTAGTTGACATACTTGATTAAATTAAAAAGAAAGTTCAAGTACTTAATAGTAAGACCGATGAAAGTCCAAATACTAGTGGTGTTATTACCCATAAATCATATTTGGTGTAAGTCAGAAGTGAATGAGAAGAAATCAACCGGAGCGTTTTATAACTCAGCAGGTATCCAAATCCATCTTTATCTGATCATGTTTTAATGCGTGATTATGTTCGCTTCATAATGTGCAAAAGCAACGGATTGTAAACATGCTTTTCTAGAAATTCATAGCAGAGGCAGGACACCACTAACCAGAACTCCAGCTATCACAAATTCATACACACCACCTAGGGAATCATACGTAACTGATACGACTGGCGGGGTTACTTACATCACTTGCATTCAATTATAGTTAAGTTTGCGTGTCGATGAAATTCATAACTTGTATCCACCAAATGAAGATTATTGCTTGAGAAAAATATAGCCTTCTAGGTATTGTTACACTCCGAATGTCCGGTGTTGTCACTCTTATTGTCATGGTAAATCTAATTGTTTCTGATTGATTTTAGAGAATATGTATGTAAAACATAGGTGATTAGATGGAGTTATTGAGAGGGGGAAAGATGCTGACATAGCTAACTTTATCACATTAGTTCACAAATCTTGATTAAGGAATGAAAACTACTAAATGATGCGTGTGCATGATGAAAAATGTGTTTTGAGTGGACAATATACATTTTGATAAATAAAGATTACTATCGAGGCATAAAGGACACGCCATTAGCCAAAGATAACAATCGTAATAGATGAAGTTCACCATTAATGTCTAAAGAAATCCCACCTGTCAAGGATAAAGAATTTCAAGATAGGAAAAGTTCAACATCAAAGCCTAAAGGAAACACATCGGCGAAGATAAGTACTTCTCGATTCACCAGGAACTTAGATGAAGAACCTGGATAGAAATTCACTCACTTGAGGATAATATCATGTATTCATAAAATTTCAAGTCTTGTCTCTATACAAATAGATCACGAAGGAATCTAATAAACAAAAGAAAGCGTCTCTTGGAATTCTAAAAACCAAAATGACTCTTGGATTATTCACATAAGTAAGATTGTCATCATAATAAAGATTTATAAAAATTAGAGCTACTTGCATTTATCTAGGACCAAATGCATGTTAGACTCTCCAAATTCGTCCATTAACCTTGAGAACTGAATAGCCATCTTAGAAGATCAATCAACAGCGATTGAAATCGACCAGACCAACCTCTAGTTGCTAGGCAGTCGATAAGCAACCTTGAAATTGATAATAAACTAGTAAATCGACATCTTCAAACTCAAAGCCATGAAATCGACAATTAATCTTGCGAGTTGACAACTAGCACATAGAATCTACATCTTCAAACTCGGACCCATTAAATCACGCAGTGGTCGAAATTTGTCTTTGCTCGCATGAGTAATGATTGAGTGGGATCAATCGACGAATTCAGAGTCGGGCGGGCTCGAGAACTGTTCCATCTAATCCGATGCTCCCGCGTTGTAAAAAGAACTATCATCTATTTCCCAAAGAAATGTACAACTAATGTCTCGTTTGCCTTACCACAGTGCGATGTGACACCATTGATGCAAACATTATTTGCTTATTTAGTCACTTAATCGCTCCTTCAGTTACGAATTCTGATGCGAGGTGGAACTCTAGTTTCTAAGAGATCGAAAGATAGAGGCAGTGACCACATTACTGATCGGAGTAGTGCATTGTAAGGTCAATCCAATTCATTGCACAATGAATGCTCAATGAGATATCAAGTTGTCTGTTTTCCATCAGTATGTTCTATCGCACGATCTCCATAACCCAAGTTCCAAAGAGTTGCAGTATGACCAGATGCAACAAGATATTTCTGGCATGCTTAAAATGTACTTCTACAGCAGGTGACTTTCCCAGTCTGCATCTCTTGAATCTCCCCAATAACAGTGCAAGAGGGTAAATTTTGCCAAGCCTACATTTTGCCTCCTGAGACACCGGTACCGCTCATTCTTTTTCCCCTCACCAATGCCTTAGGATTTGTGCCGGCGGCCGAAGAATACATTCCGTCGCAGTTCCATTCATGACGAACGTTTAAAATTCTACGTTGGGTTGTCTATGAATACTGTCAGGTCAGATTAATGACGGCAAATATCGATAGAGTAGTGACTGGAAATATTTTGATGTTGCTGGTATAAATTTGAATAATATTATAAAGACGAGAAAAAAATTAAAATAATAGTCTTATTTGCGCATGTTTAGGATTCTTTGTGGGACCTTTTCGTTTAATTTTCCCATGGATTTTACTTACTTCGGTCAAAAATCCACACTCAATGCTGAAATTGGCACTGAATAGCCTTTCCTGAAGGCTGCGTCAAAAACGTCGCAGTCTTCCATCACGCTTTTAATCGACCTGGGATTAAATGTCCTTTGACCATCTTCTGTGTAAAATCAAAGCTGATGCGATGTGACCCTGATTTCATTACGGTCCTTTAAATGGCTTAACGTTGTGCGACTTCATGAACGTGTCACGGGCACTCGTGTCTTTCTTCTGTTCTCATATAGTAAAATGACCCTCCTTCCACCTTTTGCCATAATTTACCATGACGAATTGTCGAGGATGTCGGACAAAACTTTGGTGATCGGTTGAAGTTTAGACCGTAAATCTACGTTTTCGATTTGGAATTCATACGGGGGTTACATCTTCGATTCATCTTACTGAGAAGATGTGAGATGTCGTATCAATAATCGTCGGATTAACGATTAAGGTTCATTTAGTTAACAAATTACCTTAAAAGCTAATTTCACTAATACCCTCGTCTTTAGAGATGATAATATTGTCCCGCTTCGTGAGATCCCGCTCTACTTCACCTTGGATGAGAAAATCTTGTCCTCCTGTTCGGCGGGGGTGGCGCCGAGGAAGGGGGACTAATCTTCCCCTCCCATGAGATGTGACTTAAGGTTGGGACTTTCGACAAAAACGATTCTCAAATTTGCTTTTCATATCAAATATCCTCTTCACATTTCAAGACCTACATTTTACATCTCCTCGAACTAAAAAAACTCATTCGCATTCATACACACCTAAACTACTATCCCCTTCTCTTCCCCGTTCTTTCTCTCTCCTCATAGAAAGAAGCACAACACAGGAAAGATCAAGAGCCACCCTCATAGTTTTAAGCTACCAATTTAACACGTGCGTACCGAATGGATAACAAGGGGAGGAAATGCGATCTCTACAAACTTATTATGAATGAACAGGCTAGAAAATTCGAGCATTTGAATTTCTAAATCATGGATCCATTTAACAACTTAAGCTTTTAAAGTCGATAGCTATATCGCGAAATTCTACAAAAGGTCCGATGCGCGACGCCCTCGTGAGGCTCCCGATTTACCTTTCAAATTAGAATTTCATTTATAACGCAAGTTTTTAAGCAACGGTGGAAACGTGTGCGAATCTCACGACCATGTACCGAGTCGAAGTGCGCCCCGAAAAGCTTGTGAGTCTCTCGATTCCCTTCGCCTGGCTACATCCAAAGATCAAACCAGAGAAAACGTTAAGTCTTCTTTGCGGATGCTCTAGTTTCCACGTGAATGGACGGTTTGCACGTCTGCTAACTTTCTGCCTTTGGTTTTTTTATTCAGTGAAGCAGCTCACGGGACAGAGTCACGCTGTTGCTGTGCCGGGCGTGCCTGGAGCTTCTGTTTTCTGGCTGAGAACCCACCTTCACTCCCTCCCTCGCCTAAACCCACCTTCACTCGCTCCCCTCGGGCCCCTCTCCTATCTCTCTCTCTCATTCCCTCTGACGCTGCTTATCGCAAAGGCTTTTCTGATACACCGAACTGTAGATAGCGCCGTGTCTGCTGCATCTATCTGTCGTTGGAGGGCTCCCTCTGCTTGATTTCTCATCTGGGTCCTCATTTTTTACGAAGGATCGTCTCACTGCTCCCGCAATCTGCCAGGTACTTCTGTGATGGGGCTAAATTTTCCGTCTTTTTCCTGTCTTTCTAGCGACTGAACGTGTCTTGTGCTGTCGTGCTGCTTTGCCTTTCGTGCTCGATTCGTTCATTGTGTCCGTACTGTGGAAGGGTAACTGTCGCCTTCTTGTTGTTGGATTTAAGGAGATGATTAATCAGTTAGTTGTTCTCGGTTGTTTCTTTCTTCTGTTCTTTTTTTGAGGATCTGCAGTTTTTTTGTTTTGTGGGTCAAAGAGGATCTGTAGTTAGAATGCAAGTACATTGGAAGACGCTGTTTCTGCTGTGGAGGATCTTTCAAATTTCCCAACTTTTTTGTTTTGGGTGCCTTGTGCTCTGCTTACTGCTCATTCTTTAGCTCTGTTTGTTCTTTCTCGAGGTCGAACTTTTTGCTATCTGAGCTGTGCCGCCTGTCTCAGTAAATGGTTTTTGTTCGATCGTTCGAGTCTCTCTTGTTGGTGCCTAAAATGAGATGGGAATTTGTCCTGTATCTTGGTGGTTGGTTTAGTCTTTAAGTGCTTTTGTTGCTTTGAGCAGCCCATCTCTCATTCCAGGTTCAAGTGCAGATAGTCTGGGCTTTGTTCCTGGGGACAATTGCAATATATCAAAAAACACTCTCTGTGTCTGCTGGGTTTCTGATTGGATCCAATATTTGCTGATACACTCAAAAGCGATGAATTCGAATCTTTTGCTTGCAGTTCACTTCATGTCAATTTTAGAATCCATGTTTGGATCTACCCAGCACGAGAGTTCTACAATTAATGACACCCACATGAGTTATCTGCCATAACCATACCTTTGCTTTGTGTTCTTGCCGGTTCTAAACTATGGTTTAATAAAGTGATTTAGGCTTATGTCTTCCTTTAGTTTCAGTATTTCATTAATATCTACTTCTGCTATAGTTAGTATATCTTGGATTTCATGTTCCCTGACTAGTGCTATCTGGAAGCACCTAGCCGAATCAACTGGGTTCATCCAGCGGAGCTGATTGGATGATATACTTGCAAGTGTTGAATGCTAGGTTTGCTGATAATTCACTGTAATATTGTTACCACGCCCATGCGTAGATCTCCCTATCAAGGCAGTTGTACCATTTGCAAAGCCAAATATACAATGAGTCAATGTTCCCTCAAAGTTTGTATTAAGATTTCAATATTGACTAGTCTCTCGTCTGACTTAATTCTTTCTTTTGGCTCTTGGTAATCATCTGCAGTTCGAGCTTATCCTTGTTGCTGGCAATTCTCAGTGTCATGACTATTCTGAGACAATCACCTAGTAGAAACCAAAGGACAAAAGGCTTCAAAGTGAAACATGCCATCCAGATTTTCCTTCTTCTCACCATTTGTATATGGTTGCTTTACCAAGTCAAGCATTCGCATGAAAAGAAGAAGCTACTTGCGGAAACAACTGCTGCAGAGTTATCAAAAGATGTGGAAACAATGCATGAGATAATAAAACTGGGAAGAAAGGATCTAAAACCACAAGACAAGAATGCTGACCCAGGAGATGATAGGCAAGAAGAAGAAAAAGAAGATGATACAGAAGAAACCAAACTTGATGAAACCGAGATGGAAGAAAGGGGAGGAGGTGATGATGAAATGGATGGAAATGAGCAAGAGAGAGATGAAGAGGATAATCCTGAGGAGATCGAAGACTTGATCGATGAAGAGGACCGGATAAAGGAAGATGGGGTTGCAGAGGAAGAGAGCGATGAAAAGGAAAATCAGATCGAGGACGCTGGTACCCTTGAGGAGCGCATGGAAAGTGAAGGTGATGAAATCTCCCAGGATGCAAGGGAGGAACACTACAAGGGTGACGACGCATCCAGTGCTGTGTTGCAGGATGTCGGGGCGAAAACTGAAGATTTTCAAGCTGGAGGCTTGAGAAAAGTGAAGGAGGAATCAGGACGAGGAGACATTTCACATCAGTCAGACGAGGTTAGGATGGCTGCTGAAGATGGGGATTTGACTTCTCAAGGTAGACGAAGTGATAGATCAAACCGGGACAAACTTAACGTCGAATCAAAATCTAATCCATCAAACAGGGAGAGGACAAATGAAGGAGCAGACATGAATGAGAGTTCGGTTCTGGAGCTTCCAAGAGTCCCGGATTGGGTGCATGATCACAATGTGAATGAGGCTATTTCAACTTCCAGGTCAGCTTATGGAAAAAATGACGAGGACGGTACCAAGGACTCTATGTGATGAAAAGGCCAAGCAAAAGCTTAGCTTCTTCTTCAAGAAATGGTACTCTAAGTCCAGCATAAGATTATTCCCTGTGTTTATGTATAGTAGAGAAGATAGAGACTAGAGGGAATCGCGCAATTCTAGAACTGTCAGATGCATTGGCATCCAAAATAACAGTGAGATGCCGCGGAATGACGGTTCAGACAAATCTGTCTTGAGTTTACCCTTTTTGTTTCCTTTTATATAGGAGCAAGTTGCTTGTCCTAACTTCCTGGAATACCATCTGTCAAATGCAGATGGGCAACTGTACATATACATCCAGTGATTAGGAGTTGCAAAGTCTATTATCATAGATGTGTGTTAAACTCAGATGTAGACATGGCCAAATGATGTAAGACTTGGAATATTGAGTGGTTCCAGTATGTGTAGCATGCATTCTCAAGTCGCTGAAGCGTGTAATTGCAAATTTATCCGCCTATGAATAGCTTGCCAACTTTTGCTCAAGCTGCTGTGTCTAATTAGAGCATGTTACTGGAGGATTGGGATTCCATAGCTTCTGCACAAAGGATGAATTTGAAGAATTGTTTAAAGAAGATAGCAACAAGGTAGCGAGACAGGCGGGATGAAGTTCGGAATAGGTTATCAGTAGACAATGAAAGATGATGGTTTTATCGAATCTTTTGTTTTAGGTGATCTCAATGTTTTGATACCTAATTGAGTCAAAGAGACAATCAAAAAGCCTCACATTTTGAAAACAAGCTTGTCTAGAAAAGCAGTTAAAGAAAATCACTTCATAAAGGATGGTCTATGTAGGGAACCTTTGGATGCTTCTCGGTGAAAATGGCTGGAAAAAACTGTTGATAGCATTCCCAAAACAAAAACGACGCCGAAGCACCAAGAAATTCTGTGATAAAAGTGCAGCAAGCTGCCAAAACCATCAGGATCGAATTCCTGCAGTGAAAACCTCATTTGCACGAAAAATGAATGAAGAAACTGCCGTTTCGCCCCAAGTGAGAAGGCCGGGGAGTCACTCCACAGACATTGGGAGAAAATGAAAGTACAAGAAGCCAATCTTACTGCAGCGAGGCAATGTCCGTGCTCAAATGCATGGCAAGAAGAGGTTCCCCTATTGATGCATGGGACTGACTGTTAGCGGACCATTGTAATGACCCACACTGATCTTAGAGAAAATTTCGAGAAGTTCCCGGGAATGGCGAAATCTCAGGTGAAGGGGCCTTAGAGCTTCACTCCGAGGAATTCCTAAAGCAAAGGTTGCCTCACGCGCCGGTGTCGGTGTAATTTGATCATTAAGAAACTTCAGGCCCATTAGAATTCCTATCCTCCTTTTATTTCTAGGCAAGGAGAGCATGGAGACATGGACAGGGTTATAAATCACATAGTACATTTGCCAAATATTCTGGCGAAAAAAATATATCCAGGGATAGGGTCAACCACGAGAGAGACTTTAAATTCCAGACACATTGAAGATTGCTCATCATGAAAAAATCGACATTTGGGAATGTGGAAGTCCATAGCAACACATCCGAACACCCATTGCATCCCAGAATACTCCTCAAGCTTGACTCCAAATGAAAGCAGCATATCGGCAGGTCAAGAATCGGTGCCTGATCCACAGAAGGTTGAAGAGTTGAGAATACCCTTCTCGTCAGCTCCAAGAGCAACCGGCATTGATGGCTTCCAACATTTAAGACTGCTTAATAGGAACCCTTTGATGAGAATTCCACTGCAACAGCATCCATACTATGGATGTTCCTGAATTAAGACCAAAAAACGAGGAACTAAATCAAGATACTGTTATAAACAATTGATTCCACAACTTGGAAGACGGAGTGATTGCTCATTTTTCAGAAATAACACAATAAGGAGCATGAAACAACGAGCATGAAACCTCAAACCCCTCTATTTATAGGATATGTCTCCTCATCGAGGAGCGTGAAACAACAAATTCTTTCCGCAGTCAAGATCAACTAGAGAAATCCAACGGGATGACGAGATATTCAGGATCCTTAAAAAATCTTGCTAGCTATGTTAGTACTTCAAGTGGAGTCAAGGTGTAAACTATGCAAGTAAAAGTCAACCCCTTCTCCCAGTGGAAGATGAATCAATTCGAGCATTAACTTAAGAGTAAAGAAAAGAACACCAAGTTTTTTCCAGTCCATTGTAATGGATGACCAGAAGGAATTGATACAAGAAAAGTTTAACAATCTATACTTTACCTGCAAAGATGCCAACCGTAGTCAGGTTTCCGATAGCCATTGTTTGATATATAAGGTATTCAGTCCAGAAGTGACCAAATGCATAGATAAATGACAAGAAGGTAGCCAAGTATAAGGGTTTGTTGTCAAGGTTGAATGCACAAAGAAAGCAGAGAGTGCATGTCAAGAGGGTCCAAACTCCAAATGTCCTTCCATGAACTTCAGTCACTGTGAAAATTCCACAACAAGGAGAACAGAGGAAGTGGAGTTCATTAGGATTTTGCATAGAACTTCACAAGACAGATGGGAGCGAAACAAATTGATAGTGATTGTGGGAAACAGAGAGGTAAGATTGAATTTGATACAACAACACAAATAATCATAGTCAGCCCCTAAAGATCAAAATAAATGCTAAGCCTTTAGTCACTAAATAGAAGAAAGTTACTCAGCCTGAGAGAGTTATACACCAATCTCAACGGTTGCATGTGCTACAAGTACTATCTGTCTGTATTAATGACAAGAGGTAAGTATTCTAGGCGATGATGGCGTGGCCTTCATGCCAATTAATCAGCAGACTTTCTCAGTAAAAATAAGCCTCAACAACATATTTCTATGGAGCTATCCTCACTAACCAGAGGAGAACAAGTCAATAAACTGTTGCATATGTTTTCTTGTGGAAAATTTTTCATCATAAGGATCACCAGCAAGCCCAGGACAGCTAAATAAGATATCTCAGAGGTCAACTAATTAAATCAATTACAAGCCCTCATGGCAATCTAGTAGGCCACTGGCACTGCTAGGGCAGCTGTCTTTCCAACCATACCTCATGTCAACTAATATATAACAAAAGATCACCTCGAATTCTCAAGAGGAGATGTTACCACGACATGCTGGAAAAGAATGACAGCTGCATCGTTCTACATAATCAGTGCCTTCTGAAACTAGTAATCCACAATCGTTAATACTCCATCGTTCTGCATAATCCTTTGCCTTATAAAACTAGTAATCTACGAATGTTAATACTTCCATCTACAGAGATACATTGCTAATCAGAGGTGTTATTTATCAAAGCATAGCCTAGGCGGAAGAACACACAAACGGTTGGTCAACCTTTTCTTCTTCATTATCAAAACATTTTCCCTTTTATGTTCCATGTTAGAATACAGGTAGAACTACATAAAGAACGTAATCTCCATGGGTTGCTGATAAATGTCCTTCCTCGATGAATATACTGCAAATTTCCACCTTTTTGTCATCCTTTCAATGGGTATACAACATAATGTCCAGAAACGCTCAGTCTCAAATCCTCCACATCACTAGCTTCACATTCAGCAATCAGGGCAGACGTCAACCAGGCTAGCTATTCGAATTCTCTCTTCATCTAAGTTTTCTAGCCTCAAATTGCAAAGTGATCTCCATTATCTCACTTCCTTCCGCATGAAGGATCCTAAAGCCAAGACAGACTCTATATTCGCCGAATCACAAGTTCCTAAAAAGTCACCGAACTGGGGATCCGCTCCACCACTACCATCGAAACAACCCGAATATCTGAGCACAGCCCACCGCACTCGCACCCACCAAAAACCCAATTCACAAGTCAACAGCCGTAGCAAATGGAGCCACCACCAGCATGCATTCGCGAAACCCGGCACAGAGAGATCTCTTGGGGACAAGCCCATATCTGCTCTACACCCAATTCATTCGACCCAAAAAAGGGGGGCCATTGTTGGCCTCGGAGGGAGCAGCAATCTCGATTCAAGCGAACGAGACATCAAAGCCGAGCAAAAAAATGCATCGGATCCACACAGAGAGAGAGAGAGAGAGAGAGAGAGAGAGAGAGAGAGCAGACTGGTGGTGTTGGAGAAGACGGCGAGGCGGAGAGCCCAGATGTCGAAGAAGCCGAACCAGACGGAGGCCAACCGGAGGGAGCCCAGCAGCATCAGCCACCACCCCAACGGCTTCATCTTCTTCTTCCCCTCGCTTCGGATTTTCCGATCGCCGGAGATACCTTCACCTTGGCGTTTTCCGACCACCTTAAACGCCGAATCATGTGCCGAGACCCCCTGTTATAACCAGCTCGAGTGACCGAGTTGAGAAAATAAAATTATTCCCTTATGTCTTTAATTAGATTTAGGATAGTATCGTAAAATAAATGCATGAATACACGCGGAAAATAGACGATTCGGAAGATATATTCCTAAAAAAAATCGATTATATTATTTGTAAAAGTGAACAAATGAAAAAAACTTCATCGTCCTCGAAAATATTTAGACACGAATATTCCTCGATAATGATTTATTTTTATTGACTAATTTTTTAAAACGGTACAGTAAATTATTTTCAGAAAAATATTTTTCAAGGAACAAACAGAGCCAGAATGTTATTTTGATTTCTCGTCGAATAACATGACGAATGTTATTATTAAAACCTTTAAAATTTAAGTGTTCTCGTCATGATATTTGAATATTTGCCGTTCGTTATACAATTGATGTAAATTCATCATCGCATTCTATTTAGATTCTATTATTATAAAATGGAATTGTTTGCGCTTTTTAAGAAAACGATAATAAATACTTGCCCATATCTTGCGTCCCGTGATTCTCGTCCCGAATATTACTAATAGAGGCTCGAACATAAGCATGCAATCCACTCCGATCTAGTTATACACATCGTCAAACTCAAGCTTAACCAGACTCGTACAATCGATGCTCACAACTGCTTGAGTTCCATTGAATGTTATATCTGTGCTCGAGCTTGACTCTAATAGCAATCGAGAAACTAGAGTTCCGTTCAATTAAGCTCGATTATACATATATCACGGCGGAATTCGTGATTGAGAGGTCTTCAATTCTTAAAAATGATTTTTTTATCAAGAAAACGTAAAAAGGACTAGATAAAGATCGCAACCCTATTGATCTGAGTATCAATAAGCTCGAACTCAACTCAACAAACTCTTTCAAGTAGCTCGAAATGAGCCGAGCCAATCTCAAGTATTCATCAAATTGAGCACGAGTCGCGAGTAGCTCCTAGCTCTTCTTAGCCCCTAGACACGCTCTTTCATGTTAATTTGATGATAATTGTAGGAACAAAATGTCGTAGAGTTCACTTGTGAATTCGAAACTCCTCATTCTTAGCCCATATCTTGCGTCCTTTGATTCTCGTCCCGAATATTACTAATAGAGGCTCGAACATAAGCATGCAATCCACTCCGATCTAGTTATGCACATCGTCAAACTCAAGCTTAACCAGACTCATACAATCGATGCTCGCAACTGCTTGAGTTCCATCGAATGTTATATCTGTGCTCGAGCTTGACTCCAATAGCAATCGAGAAACTAGAGTTCCGTTCAATTAAGCTCGATTATACATATATCACGGCGGAATTCGTAATTAAGAGGTCTCCAATTCTTAAAAATGATTTTTTTATCAAGAAAACGTAAAAAGGACTAGATAAAGATCGCAACCCTATTGATCTGAGTATCAATAAGCTCGAACTCAACTCAACAAACTCTTTCAAGTAGCTCGAAACGAGCCGAGCCAATCTCAAGTATTCATCAAATTGAGCACAAGTCACGAGTAGCTCCTAGCTCTTCTTAGCCCCTAGACGCGCTCTTTCGTGTTAATTTGATGATAATTGTAGGAACAAAATGTCGTAGAGTTCACTTGTGAATTCGAAACTCCTCATTCTTAATTTGCATGTATTTACCATCTCGTCTTATCGCCAAATCTAAAAACACGCCATTGATTCGTGCAATGGGAATGGGGAAAAAAATGAGTGATGGGTGAGAAAATGGATAAAGATCAAAATTTTAAAAAGTTCTCATCCATCTCTAAACTTTCCCCCTCACCTCCTTTCTAAACTAAGCCTTAGAGATAATAATAGGTTGAGATAAATCGAATTCACGGACGATTTCCACTTCACAAGATTATTATCGAAACTTGAATTTTGCGCTACGAGATGCTTTCGGGTTCAATTTGAAAAACTATATATAGAATTATAGATTAATGTGAAATTTCATCGATGAATCTATTTTTTAGTCTACGGGCCCAAAAAAAATAAAGAAAAAAAGAAAAGAAAAATCCATTTGAGTCTTAACTAATCCTATCGGTAGACTACAGGATGTTCGTTTAGATAGATTACTCGAATTATATCCCTTGAAAAAAGAAAGAAGGAAGAAAAATAGGGGTTGCGTCCACGTGCTGCAGGCTGTACGTCAGATCGAACGGCACGTGCCCCCCTTTCTCGTCAGTCTCGTCAGCCATGACCCGGCAAGCTGGATCCTTGGCCACGATGGACGGCCCGGATTCCTCTCCTTCATTCACAGGACAAAATGCAAATTGCGATCGTAGCGAAACATGACTGCCAAAAGAATAAAATAAATAAAGTACATAAAAGGGTCGGGATACATTCGGTCGTGGCCCGAAAAAATACGAAATACAGGACCGGACCGATTCGAACGGAAGATTTCCAGTCTCTTAGAGTCGAGTCTCATTCGATTCCGGTAATAAGTAAAAGAAATGCAGTATTTTGACGGTTCAATTCAAAGTTTTGGTTCGAGCCATTAAAATACGTACACACAAAGATATACATACCATTTGGGTTCGGGTTATTTCCTCTGCAAGGTGGAAACCAAACCGGATCGACTCAAAAATATATGAAATGAGAAAGCGGTGGGGGGACCCACAGGCCGGTCTCGAAGCCCCGTGACCACGCTCGCCCCGCAGAGACCTTTCGCCAAAGTCGCCACTTGGCAGTCCACGCCCCCCCTCCTCCCCCTCCTCTTGCTCCTTCAATTAATGTTTTTATATGCGGCTCTCGATCCAGCCATGCACGTCACCAAAAGCGCACCCGATCCAACGACCCCCGCCCCGCCCCCGCCCACCCTCTCTTTTTCCCGTGCTTTTTTCCTCATGTACTACAAAGCTCGCGCGAATCGTACTGAACACCGCCCCCGGAACATGTTCAGGTCTCGTCAAATTTTGTCGTCGTTACTAATGTCGAAAGGAAAACCTTGCCTCCGCGATTTGCACGGGGGAGCATCCGATGCACGAGATCCACCCCCCGCTCGCAATACAGGCCGATCCCTCGTGGCTATAAAGTCAAAAACGATTTCGAAAAATTTTGGCGAATGAGGACAAAACTTGCCAACTAGCGCTAGCCAATGGCAGAGCAACTCCCACCACACTTCTTTCATGCCTTACAGCTCATATCACCCCCACCCCCGCTCCCTCGGCCTCCCATTGCCTACCTCTCCCCCCCCCCCACATCGAATCTTTTTATGATCAAATCAAAAAAATCTAATCTTCCTCCCAAAGTTCAAACTAACCCTCGAGATTTACTCGAATAAAATAAAACAGGACGAAATCCGCAGTCGAAAGTCAACCATTTCCTCCAATTTAGCCACAGAAGCAAAAAAATGAACCAAGAGAGAGGAAAATAAAAAGAAAAGGATTACAGCTCCCCCTTCCAAAAAGGAGAAAACGGGGAAGGTTAAAAAAAAACGGAAAAAATTCACACAAGCCACACCTTGAAAAAAAAGACCCAGAGACTTGCCTGATCGACCCCCCACCCCCCTCCTCTCGTTGCCCCTCACCCACAACTGTACACAAATCCAAGAGATTTTTTTTAGCGGTAAAAACTTGCTAAGATATCCCCCCTGCCCCCCCTAAAATCGAGTCCCAAAATCACGTCAAATTATCGTCAATAAAAAGAAAACAAAGGGGGGGTAAAAAATGGAAGCGACGTTCTCAACCGGACATGGCTCCCCCAACCACTAAAACGACGACGAGGAGTCGACGGTCTGGCACAGCTCCTTCCTCAGCCGCTGCGTGAACAGCCTGCACGCGTCCATGCTCAGGTCCACCGCGGCCGCCAGCGCCACGAAGGCCGCCGCGTCCTCCGTGCACCCCACCTGCTGCACGCTCACCTCCACCGTCGGCTTGCTGCACTTCCCTTCCCCCTCCACCCCGGCCGCCATCACGAACCCCCTGTACGCGCAGTAGGGCCACAGGCTGTGCCCGAAGTCCCCGCTGCTCCGGGGGCTGCACGCCGGCGACCCCGCGCTCCCCGGCGTCGCCCGCCCGTTGTTCCCGCCGGAGCCGTTCCCGCTCCCGTTCCCGTTCCCGCCCAGGTCGATCAGGAACCTGCCGCCGCTCTTCGAGCTCAGGGTCGACTCCGAGACGACCACGCCGGCGCCGGCCGAGTCGGGGATGATCTCGAAGCGGCAGCCGAGGCTGTCGGAGGCGCCGCGCTCGCGCCAGGCCTCGAGGCGGCCCCAGGGCTTCCACGTGCCGTCGCCCGGCCGGAGGATGAGCCACGAGCCCGGGTTGGAGCGGCTGACCCGGTCGGAGCCCGGGGAGGCGACGAAGGGGGTGACCATGGAGGCGGCGGCCACGGGGGAGCCGGACAGGTCGTGGACCGTGATGGACCAGCCCTTGCGTTCTTTGACGGGCCTCTCTCGCTCGCTGCCGAAGGAGCTCAACCAGCTTCTCGAGCAGCTCGACTCCAGTGGAAGTGATCTGCGCGCGCCAACAACAATCCAGCACTTCAATTTAAGCGAAAAAAAAAAACTTACTCAAACTAGCTATAGACTTCGGTCGCTACAGAGACCCAAAGAAAGAGGAGGAGTTACTGTTCGACCCTCTGCAAACATTTGCTTAATACTGCTACAATAGTAACAAGAGTACTGTCAAAAGGGAAGGAAAAGGGTACTGTGGCAGACAGAGACGGGCATGGTCGTAAGCAAAGTGAAGAGGAAGACTTCAATGGCGGGATCTAATCATCTCCACTTTCGTAACGTGACGAAGGAGACACTCTTCGGAAATACTCAAATGGATTATACAGCTGCTTCCTTCAATGTCGTGTTTCATGAAGAAGAGTAAAGCGACGAACACAGTGACTAAAACTAAAAGCGTTCTTCGCAACAGTGATGATGCCAATGAGCTTTTTAACTCAACCGGGAACTGTTCAAAATTTGAGCGCAGCACCGGCGCTTAAAAGGTGAATTTTCGAAGGGCGAAAAAGGGGGAAAATGAAACTAGAGGAAGTCGCCGGAACCCTAGGAGGGAGGAACGGAGACGGACCTCGATCGCTGAGCGTGGTGGTCGCCATTGTTGGACCTGAAGCTGAACTTGCAGGTGAAGACGGGCTGCCGGATGTTGCCCTGTATCTGGAACACCTGGGGGCTGCACTCGGGCTCCCCGTCGAACTGGAAGACGAAGCGAGGGTCGGGATCCGCCCTGACGTTCAAGTGGAACTGAGCCGAGGACGACCCCTTCGTCCCCTTGCCCACGTTGATCCACCCACTGTGGAACACGCAGGCCCTGGACTCGGCGCCGGCGAGGTCCAGGGGCACGGAGACCTTCCCGAGAAGCCTCCCGGAGCTGACCCCGCAGGTCGCCCCGCGCCGGCCCGTGTAAACGGAGACCTTGAGGCAGACCTTGCCGGAGAAGATGGACTTCCCGGCGAGCCTGTCGAGGTCGGACTTGCTGAGGTGGAAGGTGGCGCCGCCGCCGCCGCCGACGACGACGACGCCGGGGGTAGGGGGGGAGGAGGCGCCGTCGTGGGGGTGGGGGTGGGGGGAGTCGGGGGGGAGGTAAGGGACGAGGGAGGTCTGGAGGGGGAAGGTGTTGAGCTTGATCTTGCAGAAGCAAGGGGAGGAGGAGGGATGGACGGCGGAGCGGGCGGGCTTGGCGGCGACGGGGATCCTGAGGGCGAGGCTGCCCACCGTGAGGCGCACGAAGGGGCAGGGATCCATCGGGGCGGGGGGGAGGCAATGGCGGTGCTGGGCGGCGGCGGCGGCCCGGTGGTCGTCGTCGTCGGAGGAGGAGGAGAGATGGTGGTCAGGCGGAGGAGAGATGAGCTGGGAATGGCATTGCTGCTGCTGTGCTGCTGCTGCTGCTGCTGGTCAGAGAGGAGGAGGAGGAGGAGGTGGGGTTTTCTCTCTCTAGCGGGTGGGGGCGTTTCTCTAACTAACCAGAGGAGGGGTGGTTGTGGCTTTGGAGGAGGGAGGGAGGAGTACTGGAGAACAGCTGGGTACAGGCTGGGAGTGAGCCAGCGTGACGGCATCATCTCTCTCTCTCTCTCTCTCTCTCTCTCTGTGAGAGAGGGTGTGTCGTGTGTGTGTTTTGTGCGTGGAGTGGAGGCCTTTTTTTCTTTCTTTTTTTTTAGCTTTCCTCTTTTTTAAATTTCCAATAAATAAATCGGAAATCTTGTTTTTTTAATTATTTTTTTGGAAAAATCTACTCTCCTGTTTTTTTTTTTGTATGATTTACCGAGGTTTTGATTTGTAAATCGGGAAAAAAAAGCCACCGAGCAATTATAAACTGTACTCACCGCGACATGTTTATCTTAAATTAACTCATATCGAAGACAAATGTATCACTTGAGTATAAATTTAGGGTAAATATGTTGCTCCGATACAAATTTGAGGTAAATGTATCGTATAGATATAAGTTTAAGATTTTTCGTGCCATCCAAAAATATTTTGAGAGTAAATATTAGGTTTTTTTTTATGTTTTCGCCAATTTCGGCTTCTTCTTTTTTATTTTTTTGGGGTTTCGAGGGATAATGGCCGGCACACGTGGAACGGGCAGGGCACACGTGGGAATGATGGGGGGCCGCTGGGGTCCCTGGGGAAAGCATATCGTGCCTCTGGAATTCCATTTTCCTGATTGTTCTATCGAAAATAAAGGTTACTCATTTATTGATATGCATAAAACACGAACTGAAAAGCTCGTACGTACCGTGCGTGTCAAGCGTACGCTGCGTACCGACCAAATTCATTTCCCGATAATCGAAAGTAGCTCATGCGCCGTATCAAGCACATTTTTTAGATTTGCTCGACAGAAAATTCGTATAAGCTCCGTATTTTTTTTATATTATATATATATATATTTTTCGATTGCTAGATAAGGGGCGGTGCGCAAAGTCCATTTCGAATAAAGACTTATTGGATTGGCGACGAGGACGAGGAAGTTTCCGGACGATACAAAATCTCGATATCTGCTAGCAAGAGGCGGGGAAAAAAAAGGGGGAAATGTGATTTTTTTTTGTTTCGTTTCATTGGTGTTTAGAGATGGGACTACCATGCACGTCTCTTTTTCCGAAAACAAATAAATAGAACTTGAAAAATCAGCTACAGGAATTATAAAAAGAAAAAAGAAAAGAAGAAGACGAAATACACCTGGGAAACGCGATGCCTCGGAGCCGGATCACGTTCGCGAGGCGCCTGTACGGAAGTTAAGAAAATATACGTGCGGAGACCGTATCGTTGGCCCTAACCGGTTAAGTTTAATGTGGCAATTTAGGATGCATTGCATTTCAACCCCCCACCCCCTCCCCCAAGGTTTTGGCACTTGTTACGAAGCGCCCCCCCGGCTTTTCGATTTTTGCAATGTGGCCCCTGAAATCTTGCCATCGATTGGAATGTTCCCTCTCACCCCCCGGCATCGACTCCGGCCGTTTTTTTTTTCTCTTTTCTGTAACGGAGCTCCGGTCGCGTGTTCTTGTCGCGTGGCTGATTAGCTCCTCTTACGGTGAGGGAATCCGTTTTCGACGGTAAGAGTTATTTGCATTTTTACCGCTCGAGTTTCGACACCTGGTGCAAGTTGCTCCTCGACTTTTTTTTTTTTTAAATATTTACGGTTTCCCCTCTAAAATCATGAAATCGATTGTAATGTCTATCGGCCTAATTCAAAAAAAAAACCAAATTTACCTTGATTGATAATGTGGTCTGAACTTTTTTTGTTTCGTATAAAATCACAAACTTTCACTTAAATCTTAAATATGGCCCGAACAATTTGAAAAAATTCCCATCACGGGGGTCAGATCTGGGACTCGAGTAAAAGTTGATGTTTTTTATTGAGACAAAAAAGAGTTCGGGCCTGAATTGTCATATCACTCAAGGTAAAATCGGTATCTTTTTTTTTTTTGTTAATCAGCAGATGTCTAATCCCCCTTAGTGTTGATTCTGGGCAATTTTCATAAAGAGGCCTATGCTCTTGATAATGTTTCGGATCTAGTGCATACTGTGAAAGACAATCAGTCAAAAAATACCAACTTTGTTGTTCATTTTGGATGGCCTCGAAACTTTGTCCAGACTCTCAAAGGTGTCATTTAATCTACCAAAATTTGTGATTTTGTATATCATTTTTTTTAAATTACCTATTAGACCTAGTAGTATATAGGGCAAGACATGTACCACGAGAAGGCACATTGCAATCTTTAGAAAATATTAGCACAAAAAAACGAATCGAGTATCAAATGCTGATATGGCGTGACGATGTGCTAACTTTTGTTGCTAAAAGTACCAAATCATCATAGATAATTTACTTCCAAGAGTTATCGTGTTAGCAAAATGTATAAAAATTCAGAAGAGACAATCTTATAGTCTCTATAACTAATAAAATAGAAAATAAATATTTAATCGTGTATATATGTATACAGAGACGAGCGGTCTACCATGTCGCCCGGCCACAGCCACTATCATGTACCGAGCGAGGGCACGATGAGCCCCATTTACCTAGCCTAAGTAGATCGCTGGTGGAGATTGGATCAAAAGATTAGTCACGACCAACGTCGAGGTGGCTTCGAAAAAAATTAAAAAAAAAGTTAGGGCACAACGTACCTCTTGTGCCCAAATCTGAGAGGCAAAGTGCAATTTGACATGTGTTGTTTGACGGATTTGTCCTGCTCGAGAGAGCAAATTAGTCACGTGGCAAACACACGGCTCTAGCTCTAACTGAAAAACGATCGGAATCGATGCCGGGAGGAGCACGTTGCAGCCGGTTTCATGACTTTAGGGAGACATTGCAAAAAACCAAAAAAAAAGAGTCGTGCACGAGCCGTTGGTTACATGTAGGACCGGACAACCTAAGCTGATTCTACTTAAAACCGGTTTCGACAACTGCATCGCAAGGCCGATTTCAAAATTATGACAAATTTGGAACCTTAACCTAAAACCTAGCGTACCGGTTTAACCTAAAAAAGAAGTAATTTACATCACGGAAGAAAATCTTCAGATCTACTTTTTTGGGTCGAAATCTTCAGATCTCATGTGGGCATAAATGCACAATCGCTCATGAAGCAAACAGTAAATGTTAAAGATTGAAGTCAATGGTATGGCCAGTTAGCAGCATAGGCTTTGAGGTCCCCAGTGAAAGATGGAGAGCGGCTGCTCCTGCTGGTCCGATTCTGTGTTTCGATGGTCCAGGGGCGACGCAGAGACCACTGGACCCATTTGCATTAGCTGGGTAGGAGCAGTTAAGGCGGGCTTTGAACAACTGGCAAATGACCTGCGAATGTGCGTGCCTCGGTTTATATGACATTCATTAAAAACATCGATCGAGATTATCACCTTCTCTCTCGAACCCTAGTCTCCAATTACATCCGGCCTCACCGCAGGTTTCGGCGAACCCAATGGGAAGATTGGTAAAGAGGAGAGTCGTTCGAAAAAAGTAGCCTAAAACTCCCGGTAACTGAATCCGATTCACCGAAAATTCCTTACTATCAGGAAAAAGCACGGCGGAATACGGAGAACCGTATGCGCAGTCGAGTCGAACGAACAGGTCCTATATGGATGGGTTAAGTGACTTGCAACCCAATTCCACAGCTCCTAAGGTTGGTTGGCCCTTTGGACCTGGCATGTGTGCTCTTACAAAATCTTGGCCTCACTCACCTTGATGAGGCCTAACGACTTGGCACAGTTCCAGTCACAAACATTCAGCCTGAGAAATTCCCCTCCTCATCTCGGGTCACAGTCCAACACGACATGAATGACGATTCGCTTGATCACGAAGCTAACAGTGGATGGATCATGAAGCCACCGAACTCGAAATTCGTTACTCGTCATCAAACATTCTCACTACAGCTGATGCAGGAGTATTCAGAGTCGAAAGATAAACATGCCATGCACTTTAATCTGGTCAGTGCCATCGTAATGATCTGTGCACTTCCACTTCCAGCATCTATCTGTAGAGACGATGTAGTAGAGCAATCCACAATCATCCAAAAGAGAAAAATGGAGTCCGGCACTATCTATTACAACACCTGACACAAGCATGCAACCTTTTCCGACAACTGACCGGCACGGGCGCGGAAGTCTCATTGCTCATACTTTCACATTGCCACTCACAGGCATCCCACACAACTTCGTTTCCATACAATCTTGTCCAGTGATAACCTGAACATTAAACTCATTCAAGATTGAGACACGTGTGGCAAACATGGACGATCTATCAAGGTGACGATCATTAACCATCCAACAGAGAAGTCGAATGACATCTACTCCATCCTGGTCAAAAATTAATATCCTACTCAAAATATAACACCGAAGGCAGAACCCCACATAGATATAGAATTAATCCAGCTTGCCAAAAATTAACAATCGCAAAATACCGCATCGAATTCAGAGTGATAATTTTGACAAGAAGTATCCATTGGACACCAGATAAAGGAGAGAAAAAAAGAGCAACTTCTTATTCATTTCTAGAGTTGAAAACGCCATTCAAGCTCTGCAACGGTTAAGTTATATGAATGAAAACTGTGTACATGATGAATTGTTCTGCCCCAGCCAGTCAGTAATTACAGAAGCTGAAGGTTGGCATCTTTCACTTTCACATGTATCCTCCCCCAACTGCTGGCACAGATCACTACACGAGGCCTCTGTACAAGGAAGTGACTTTAGCATTAGATCTGCTGCGCAAGATCTGAGGTTGAATTCCAATTAGACTAAGCGCAAGATCTTTTCCGGTACTTGCTCTGTGCCAAGCTCAAGAGGAAGTCTGTGAAAATATGCTCATATTCTGGCATTTTCCCATAACCTGCAATAGCATAGAAACCTATTTAATAACCCAAATGATACCCCAAACAGAGTAGAAAACCAATGAGCGTGATGAAAATTCCTGATGTCAACGCAGAGCATTCTCAATCTTGTCTCTCCAAAGCAACTAAGAGAAATCGAAAAGAGCCATTTGCAGTCAAAAGTTGTTTAATTACGTGGAAGCTCATGTAAAGGCAACCAAACTAAAACGAGAGCCCATGATTTAAAATGCATCGGAATAGCCTATACCAACCAAAAAGAAATATAAGCTGCCAGGCACATAAGGACTTCCATTTCACATGAAAAAACCCATCTGCTAACAAGTCCCAACAAGTTCCTTTCACGCTATTTGGTATGATACACTTAATCCAGTGGCAAGATTGAATGTCTTTTATCATATCACAGCTTCCTAAGGTGCTAAGACAGAGACTATGATCGCTACAGGAGCTTATTGGGAGCAAGAAGAACAGAGTAGTCCACATGACTTGCCTGGAAAATAATTTATGTCAATGACATAATAATGATCTCTGGTTCCATGTTCTCGGATAATATCCAAGTTGAACAGCCGAAGACCCTAGACATGAATGAAAAGAAGAAAAACTATTAGTCTTGTGTATTTATTTAGGCACCAAGAGGTGTACCCAAATACATGAATATAAATTGGGATAAAAAAATTGATTACCAGGCGACGGCGTAGTTCTTTTGCAAATCTCTCGAGCAAAGGTCTCGGAGGAAGTTCTGCAAGGCCAAAACCGAGGTTATGTAAGGAAATTCAGAGAACGCAAACCATGTCTCGAATAATTGTAAAGATCTCAACCAAGCTCAGCAATATATATAAAATCTGAAGAGCACAATCACAAACTGCATAAATCAACTCCACCAGAACAAAAAGAAATGAAGCCACTAGAAAAAAATTAAGTTGAGACCTCACTACCCATGATTTCAAAGAGCAAGAAACCACACAAGTCAATCCTGAAATTGTTATTCCAACCTATTTACAGAATTCCATTGCTGTCTCCACTTTATTCTGTTCCGCTGGAAAAGCTATTCTATTTCTGCCTTGTTTCATTCCACTGACTAAACGTTGCTTAAATAAGAGCATAAACCCTTTACATAAGCTCGTGCAACCAATCATTTACAAGCACAAAAGGAGAACACCAACCTGCAACACTAGGGTCCAGATCTGCATCATCTGCAGAAGCTGCAGCGCAAGAAACCCTTGGAAAAGGGAATACCCCAGCACTTTTTGACAGCTCCTTCCTACTCACATCGGGCAAAGAGAACCGTCTCACGACCTTTATTGCTTCCCCAACAATGTATACCTTGAACATAACACCACCTGCAGATGAGGTCATGCGGCCACATAAGTATCATCATAGACTTCACAGTAACTACCACAAAAGATCAACAGGTTATCATACAGCTCACAAGCACGTACCATGATTGACAAACTCCTGAAGCACGAGGGGAGGTTCTAGTTTTTGGAGAGAGTATCTATCATAAGCAAGTGACAATTCATGGGATTTCGCACTTCCATCAGCCACCAGTGGTTTTGCAACTGAAACAAAGAGAAACAAATTCAGAAAAATTCCCTAGCAAAAGACCAGCTCCTTGCAGTTTCTTGAAATCGACAATATTAAAGGTCAAACTTTGATGGGGATATAAAGATGGTCACACAACCTTGACATTCAAATGCACACCTATAAATTCAGATCATATACTGTAAAAAGAATTATAATGGAGAACACTAGAAATCTTTGTTTGACAAAGTAGGAAATACCAAGAGGAAGCCTCAGCCCAGCTCTACTAACAGCATCAGGGATGGATGAAGCATCTCTTTTAACAACCAGCTGCCTAGGAACACCAACTTTGCCTACATATTAGATAGAGATATTGGTCGGCACCATAAAGTACCCATGAGAAACCAACCTTGAAGAAACATACATCCATTCTCACAAAGAAAATGAAGAGTTTCCACGATTTTTTAACAACGAGAAAAACCAATTTATAGTACCATATGAATCAGAAAAATTCATATCAGCAACTTCTTGAAGCATATACTGGCGATTATGCAAGTGTTGTATGGCATCTGGAGGATCAAGTACAGTGACTTCGGGGTGTGATTGCCGGTAATCCTGCAATTTAGATGTACGTTGTGAGAATACAATTATGTATTTCACAATTCAAACGACAGAAGCACAACTGCAGCGGTGGAGAAGCAATGCACCACAATAAGTCGACCAAGTGAAGAGAAAGGATAATGGTACATTCAGCAAAACCTTTAATGAAAGTGACAACAGTCTGAGCTAGTCATTAACAATTTTACCTTAACTATAGTGTCAGAAAATTTAAAAACCTTTTCACGTCATGGGACCACATAAAATCCCCTACTTATTCACCAAATTTGTGCCTGATTCAGTACTTCACACAAATGCTCCATTCTAACAAAAATAGTACATGGTCATTTCTCAGAGCACAAGCTTGAAATTGAAGATAGTTAACCAGCAAAATCGGTAGTACCGACATGGATAGATCACAACCCGGGTGTTAACCTCTAGAGAACTACTTTTTAAAATAGTAATTTGATGCATCCATGCACTATAAAGGTATCTTCCAAACCCGATGAATATGTAGAGACATCGTCATATCAAACAGCACATATAGATAAAAAAAAATCAGAATTTGAACTTATTATATCTTACAAGATAGAGATGCTTAGAAGCTTAGAAGGACGATATACATTGAAAGAGGTAACACAATCTATCAAAAGGCAGCATTAAAGGGCAAGATTCCTTGATTAGGCTCCACCATCTTAATCAACAGTAAATCAGGTATATGCAGGTGGATGTTGAACAGTTTCCTAAAAATTTTGTTTATCCATAAACAGTTTCCTAAAAATTTCGGGGATCATGGACAAGATGGACAGAAGGCAATTAGATATGCAAGATATGTAGGACAAGGTCAGCTGCCAACTCAATCATCTTATTTTTCCTTCAATTATTCTGGTGCATTCCTGAGAACGTTGAATCAATCATTTATACATCATACCACAAGTTTGAAAGAGATACGCAAAAGCCCGTGTCCTACACAGACAAAAGTGCATATTCATCTGAAAACTAGAGCTAAAACTAATCAAATAAAAGGGGAGGTCATGAGCAGAGCACGTTCCCTGTCTAGGCTACCTAATGACTACAGTTAGATAAGCAATGTGCTGACAGTGGAAAACACCGGTAAAAATGGACTCATTCAAAAGCATTTAATATCACCATGCAGATACTGTTAGGAAAACCTAATGACTACAGTTAGATCAGCAATGTGCTGACAGTGGAAAACACCGGCAAAAATGGACTCATTCAAAAGCATTTAATATCATCGTGCAATGACTGTTAGGAAAACCTGAACAAATCAGTTAGATGGCCATGGGAGTAGAAACATCCTCGCCGAATCCTGAGGCCTCGACCTCAACTATAAAGGCGTGATTCATGATGGACGAAAGAGCAAGCAAGTACTCTGCAAGTATGTCATACGCGTATGAGCTTCAGCAATAAAAACTAGATTGGTCACTGCGATTCGTCAGTGATCATTTGATTTCGCCACTCATATGCAGTAAATACAGACACGTCTACGCTAAATACGTGAAATGAGCACATAAAACAGCATCCTAACCAACCATTTATAGTGAAGATATTTAATCTAATCAACCTTGATGCTACTGACCTCGAGAATCTGGCGCCATTCCTTTCCTGACAGCTGAGGAAAAAAAGGGCAAAAAGTAACTGTCAGCTCAAGTCAGCATGCAGCATCCGATATGTGTGATTGTGCTATAAGAGAATGTTGCAGAAGGAACGGAACCAGTGCATTGCCTTGAAGTGTCAGATTATATCCTTATGTGTAATATGGGAATGAGATAGAAAGCAGAACTGTGCCTAAACTGTCGGCTCAAGTTCGAAAGCAGCCTCCATTATGAGTAATCGTGCTATATGAGATTGTCGCAGGAAAGTGCCAGATTACATCGTTTATTATACACCTGGCGTCCTTTGCTACTAAAAACTATGCATAAGGAGACAGTAATTACCGTCCACAACATCAAAATCAAATCTGCATCAAAGCATGTGATATGGCATCAAAAAGGCCTGTCTACCCAGAAAAAGAAAAGGACAATACACCTACCTTATGTAATACAATATCAAAAGGGCCTTGCTCAGAAAGAGGCCTATTCTGATCTATCGCGACAAATAATATTCCTTTGTTCCTGAATCGGAAAACAATTAAACTGGATCAGCAACATGTTCGCAAATATGAAACGGAACCACAACAATTTCCCAAAGAAAATGTAAAAGCGACAAATCTTCTATATACGACCACACAAGGTCGAAGAGACACATATTACCGATAATTAAGCAAAGCTACCAAAGAGACGCCTTACAGTTCATCCTAAATGCTTCAATAAGACGCAAGGTAGACAAGCATATTCCAAGTTAGCTAGTTACTCCAGTGCCAGCTTTGAATCTAGAGTAGACCATCGACTAAAAGAACTGCCAAATTGCACATTCAAACAAAAAGGAACCCTTTCCAGATGCTAGTACTGGAAAAAAAAAAAAAAAGAAAAAAGGCATCCTCCTTGGGAAGTTCCCATATTACCACCGATTCTTGCCAGCCAAATGAAAGCGACATTTGTGGTGGAAAAAGGGAAGGACACGCACTAACAAAGAAGACCAATCTGAAGAGCATTTACGAAACCAGATTCCAATTCCAAAATATCAAAAGAATCAGGCCGTAGACAGTGATCTGCCCAAAACTGGTACCACCCACGAGCCCAGCCATCCTCCACTCAAACAGCCTAAATTTTCACGGTTCACGAAAACTACGAGCGCCTTGAACCCACCACCTCCATTCACACCAGAAACGAAGAAATAGCGGTTTTCTTACTTCGCAAAGCATCAATTTTTCCCCTTTAATTTCCCCATCAAATCTTCCAGAGACAAGGACATCCGAACCCGAACGGGCAGGAACAGATACACAGACATCACGGCGCGAAATTAAGACCGCTTGGGTCGGGTTAAGCTCCAACAAAGAGAAAAAGAAAGAGTCCATTACCGAGCTAAACCCTCCAGCTTAGGCTGCAAGAAGCTCTTGGTTTTCTTAGAAGTGAGGGCGTAACCCACCACCACCACCACCGATTTCCTCGGCGGGGGAGGGAACCCTAGCCCTAGGAAACACGCCTTGTCGTCTTCCTCGGGCTGCCGCGGCACGCTCTTCTCCTCCCGCGCGTACGCCGCCTCGTTCCGACCCGGCACCTCCTCTTTCAGCAACATCCTCCTCTTCTCCGACCTCTCTCCTTTCCTCTCCTCTCCTCCCCTTCCCTTCCCCTCCTCCCTTCGTCCCACGGGTCCCTTCTCGAAAACGCGAAACGCACACACACCCACGCGCGCGCACACGGAGAACAAAATCGAGCGCGGAGCGAAGCGAGGCGAAGCGAAGCTTCGGGAGAGCGAGCGACGGGAGCTTTTGAGATCGATCAGAGAGACGGAGAGAGGGAGAGAGGGAGAGATGCGAGTATTTCGATGCGTGCCCTAGTCTCCAGATTTCGAGGGGGAGGCGGGGGGAGACACGCGAGACGGAGCTCGGTCAGTCCTTGGCGCAAATGGCGGAAATCGACGGGGAGTCGGTTACGCAGCGTCACGAGGGGCGACCACGACGCGACGAAGAAGAAGAAGAAGACGAGGAGGTGGAGGAGGAGGAGAGAGCGAGGAGGGGTATTTATATATATACACGGCCGCGGAGGTGGGCGCCACTGGGCCCTCCTTCTCTTACTTGCTCTGTTTTTTTTTCTGCACGGGCTTTTACACAAACGACGCGTTTTTGTAATCCCGACGACGGACGACCCAGCCAGCCACTTGAGATTCAGACTCGTTCCCCTGGGACCGAGTTGGCGAGATCGGTGCGGACACGGCATCGGTCGGCGGCCGGTGAGCCCGGAAAGAGGGGTCGTCCACGCGTCACGGCATGGCACCTCGCTCTCCCCCCCGATCTAACCACATTAGCCGGACCGGCTCCCGGTTCGCGCCTTTTTTTGGGGGGGTGGGGGGGCCAGTCGGGCTCGAGAAGGCTCGGATCTGCCCGACTTTTGGTCGGAGCTCGAGTAGATCTGCCCAGACATTTTAGCGTACCATCTTGGGCAAGCCCCCGCCCAGAACCGTTCTACACACGACGTGTGCTTGATTAGAAAGCACGACACACTTAACCTCGAGCTTCGAGATACACGAGAAATAAATACAGTCCCTCGCTCAATATGGTAAAAACATATAATGAAGAAAGTAAAATAATCTCGGGATGACTAGCCTTATCCCGAATCTATATTCGCAACTTTCGATCTGCCATTCCTATCTTAACTATTGTTTTGTCCCTCTTGTGCCAGATTAAAGTTGTTGGGTACTCTCACTAAATGCTCGCAGCCCATCGCAGTTATATTTTAATACACAAATCTCAAGCTAAATCTGATGGATATAAATCATCTCAAACATGTGATCGCGACCTTAAAACTTGGCGATATCACAAGACATTTGTCGTCGTGCTATTACCCAAACTCAGTTTTAGTCCCTATACAGTATCTCTAGCGCGTTTGGTACCCCCGACTTATTTGCAATCACAATTTAATGACAAAATTCAACTTGCCTCGTGAACGTGCAAGGGATACGATTAGTCAGCACCGACAAATCATCATATAGGGTCTACGTGTACGAGAGTCTAAAAAATCCGTACTTTGAATTCTCGTACTTTAAAGAATGTTCCATTTTAATCCTTGCACAACTACGTGGCTACTGTTCCATTTTTAAACGACAAGTTTTGCCATTTCCCTCGCTAAACGGCTAGGTTCGACTCCTAGTTTTCGTAAACTTTCCTCGGGCCACCCGTATTAACTATTCGATTTATGCGAATCCGAGATTAGTCGAGTACTCAAAAAGCCTCCCGATACTTGTTATCGATGGGGAAATAGATTGAAGGGCGCCATTATAATTCCGAAAATTTCATGGGTTTCGAATTGTTCAAACCAGGACAAATTATGCGCATCGATGAGCTGGTCTCAATCTTCGAGAATAGTGGAGTTCCAATTCATTCGAAGATTTTCAGGTGCACCGCCACCCGCCAGCATCGTGGAGCAATAGCCATGGCTACAGGAGATGAAAGTGTGGACCCTAATTTGCTTTTGGCAAGCGCGGCACCTTCCTTTAGTTGCTCAAAAGGAACGTTCTAAAGAAGACTATAAAGAAAGACTCCCCAGTGGCGACAAAAATGATCAGATAGAGGGTCCAAATCAATCTCTAGCCAATACTTTATTTAGGTAAATGGACCATTGGTGCTCGACACTAAAGTAGAATTTGTCAAATTGGCCCACATCTGGAGAGGAGAGAGGGAGCTCTTCTTGGGACATTAATCCGATAATCTTCATGACCCTCGAGCGGTCGATCCATTTATCGTCGTAACAACATATCGGGCCGCACCGGTTCAACCCGATCGAGGGAAGCGAACCCTTGCTGTGAATGTGGACGCGATCGATAACCCGGTTGGGATGGCTCATATGTTCATCGAAATTGCGCCGTATACTTTGGGGTTGAAGGACAGGTCGGTTCGAAAACCGGGTACGTCCGCGATCGAACCGTCTGGATAAGGATTGCGCAATTGGAACTTTCCCGAATCATTCATAATATAATTTTAAGTATTTTATATGATCCAATTTATGAAATTGCATGATAGGTATGTAGAACGTGCTGGCTATTGTTCTAAGGTGGTGGTAGTTATGAGCTTTCTGTCTCCTGACTCATACCTCACGAAGAACAGTGTCCATGGCGATGTTGAGGTCCACATGATGTTAAGGTGGTGGTAGAACATTGCACGACATACTCGCGTACGCCGTATGTAGATTTCCCGAAAGTGTGTTCACGGCTAGAGTTCAAGATTAGATTGCCGACATAGGATGCGCTGAGAAGTTACGCGCAGGCATTCGGCGGCGGCGGCGGCGACGGCAGGATCGCCGGTCGACCGCGAGGCCAATCTGAGCGGTGGAACTAGGGCTACGATAACCCGTCCGTGTCGCGAGATGCCTCCGCCGTTTAGTAGATACGAGAGAGCGGAATTTTCATGATGGCACGTATTGCTAGCACCTATAGCTTCCATCATTCCTTCACCGCCGTGCTCGACGAATTTACAAGCTTCGAGCACTGGACAATATGGTTGCTTTCGTGCTCTTTAATAATTCCAACTTTCAGGCCAGTTGCACATACTAGTTTAAAGGAGCATATTCATTACTACAGGATTCTAAAACCAATCTTATGAAATGCTGACTCTAACCTTTGTTCTTGCTCTAGACCCTAGACCCTCATGAGATAGATTTTGGCCCCCACCACTTTCCCTGAATATAAACTTTTGAAAAAAAGAGAATCCCTTTTTATTTGATGTGGGGTTACGCACTATCTAGTTTGAATTTGGGTTGACGATGGAAATACTATTCTATGCACCATAAACTTATCGTATAAATCTAATGCAATTATTCCATTCAATTTTCACCGAACATTGCTGACGTGATGGTCCGGTCATCGTCGGCCCTTCTATGCGGCACATTGCCACTATAACGATTTTCAGCAAAAATTAGCCCGAATGACTACATTGAAATTTTAGTCATATGTTTATGATTAAATTGGTAAATTTGGAGAGATTAAAATTGAATTGGCATCCGTACAATAGGTTTATGACCGATTGGACAATTTTCCCTGGTTAACAAAGTATCTGGATTCCGGATCAATTGGATATCTAGTAAATTTCATTTTTCTTTCTATAGAAAGTTATTGTATAATCGGGTTTCGATTTTTTTTTATTTTGATTTTACCTTGAAATGATTTTTGCCACTGTAAGCACACGGTCCTGAAGAGTAGGGTAACGGGCGTGTAAGGCGTGGAAGCTATTTCAATTTTCGAAGATGGAAAGCGACAGAACCGTGGGCGCTCGGGATCACAAGTTTGGATATTTTTTTTTTTGGGGGTCTCCTTGTCAACAAAAGTGTCCTATTAACAAGCAGCCACAAGAACTAAAAGGACAAAAAAAGAAGAAGAAGAAGAAGAAGAAGTAGTGGTGCTCCCTCCAAAAAGGTAGATGAGTCTAATTCCTTAATTGTTGCACCAAAGACCATCCGCATTAGGTATTGCTCGACGTGCCGGGCCGACGCTGCAAAAAAATCTGATGACTTTCGTACGAGAAGACTGTCGAAAAAGAGTTCAAATCCCAGCGCGTCAAATATCTAGTTAAACTCATATTTACTCGAAAAATTAAGTTCGTGAGTTATGGACCAATTATAAATTAGTAATCGGTCCACCCCACGTCACATTTCCGTTGCGTCGCTTCTTCCGCCCAATACCCCAACACGTGCACTTCAACAAAATGGATGATATCTTATCGATGGTGGTCGGCGCGGGCCGCGAATTGAGCAATCGAGCGAACTTAATTGACATGGCAATGGCTCGGCTCGGCACATTTGAACTGCACGAATGTGAGCGACCTCTTATGCAAATAAGGTCCACCCGTTGCGAGTGACCACCGACACGACCTCAAGCCAGCTAGAGTTGCAAATGATGGCCACTGTCTATGTCCTGACCCCGATCCTCTCTTATCTGCTCCAAGGGTGTGTGAACCAAATTCATATTCATCATCGGATGAGGTCCATCCGATGATTCTTTCTTTCCCTTAGTATTTAAATTCCTTGACGTCCTGATACTTAGCTAAATATGTACGACGCATGAACTCATTGTGCTCCTTCCCTCCTCATCATGAAATTAGTTGAATATAACACCGAGTTCTTTTTTCTTCTTTGCGAGTGCGTTTCTTGCTCGTGACCTTTTTTTTGGGTCCGCAACTCCATGATTGTAACCATGAAGCGAGGGAAAGACTCGAGAATCGAGTTAATTAGGCGGCGTTCGGAAGTGGATTGGGTTGTAACTTCACAACCTACCTTCGAATTTTAGCGTTGAAAACTAAGTCAAGTTGCGAATTTATCTAGACTTCTGCATTGTATTTCGAGCAGAGACCATGACGTGGGATGCGGTGCTTTACCCAATTTTGTCCGATGTGCTCGTGAATATTGGGGGTTGAATTGACCCGCACGAACTTTAGATCAAATTAAACTAGGGCTCTAGCCATCATAATAGGCCTCATGTTCCTTGTTTCTTCAACTGCATAGAGTATAAGTCCACCGGGTTCTTTTACTTTGCCTAATTTTGAGGAAACTAGCCCTTCGATCGCGGACAAACTTAAAAGACGCACGAAATTCGTATGGGCCTAATACAGGGGAAGTTGTCTAATCGGTCATAAAATTACTGTGCGCGAATACAAGTTCGGTCCTAAAATTTTCGATTGTCAATTTAGTCCTAAACCTTTGCGCGTGATTTCAATACAGTCATTCTGGTTAATTTTTGCTGGGCATCGCTGATGTGGCTTTGTGCCATGTTGGATAGAAGGTGATGACCGGACTACCGCGTGGGCCATTTCCAATGGAAATTGATCGGCAAGACTCTATTGGAATTCCGTGCAAGGGCGAAATTGAAAAAAATCGGAGGTAAACTGGCATCCTTACATTAATTTTATGACTGATTTGGTAATATTCCCACCTAATTTATATATCATCGCCTTTAATTTGTGACTTCCACGTAAATTTCATATGACCCAATAAAAATTGCGCAATGAATTCGTAGCCGCACGATGCACCTAAGAGTAATTTCCCATGGCTATTATATCCGCACGGATTTGTTAAAAAAAATAATCACTCGTCGATCATACGGATGACCCCCGTTGTAATTTCGGCCGGGTGTTTTCACCGTTACGACTTTTATCTACCTGGCCTCTCAAACGTATGGATTTACAAATTAGGACACATATCTACAAGCAAGAGTATGAGTTAAGCATATTGCTAAAGTATTATACTGAAGCTTTCTCTTTCCAAAAGATCTGCCACTTGTAAGCTTCGATCTTATCCTTATTAAAAAGCAAACTATAGACTTTATAGTATAGGCTACGATAGAAACCTTATGTTGGCCGTGAGAATCAAACCCCAAATATATTTGTCGGTGTCCTTTCAGACAAAAGACTAATAATCTATAACAGTTGCGAACATTTCGATAGCTTTTGGTGCCGAAGGGAGGTGAAGAGTTGAGAAGACTAATCTCCGATACCTAACCAAGGGAGGTGAGATCCTTCATGCGAACCGGCCGAGGGCATCGTGCCAGAAAATCTGAGGGGTTAAGCTGAATTTTGTGCTAGTGCGCGCATCTCCAGCGATTAGCCGAGCCGAAAAGCACTGGTGACACGTGTTAGCGAGGAGAAGAAAGAAGCTATCGCCCCGCGACGCGCGCGATTTATCGTTAATAAGATAGATTCGGAGATTTCCCCGCGAAAGAAACGTGAGGAGAAGCTTTGCCTAACCCCGTATCTCACATGATTTTTCCACTATATTTTCTTGCTCCCTCGTTCTTTCTTCCTTTGTTCCCTAGCGAAGCAAAAGCTAAAAAGGAGGGTGCGAGTGCTCTTTCTTGGTAGGGACTCCTCCTTCCACCGAGCGAATGAAATGAATTGTGGCGTGCCGTGCCGTCTCTTTCGCACCTCCCCGACAGTGGAGCACGGTTTGGTCCGGATCGGAGGGATCCGATTGGATCGGACATGTTTTCCCACTTTTGTGGGGGGAGGAGGTCTCGAGAGATTAATATAAGAAAGAGCACGTTGAAATTTCGCGGGACGGGACCGACGCGTTTTCATTGATGTGATCATTGCGATTTTTAGTTGAGTGGGTACTGTTGTCAAGTCGCGAGCGAGGCCGGTGACGCTCTGCAGCACCGAGCCAAAAGCCGGTCGAATCTACGACGAATCATTATTGAACCTAGGATTGTCTCGTGCCGGAGGAAAATTACCGAAAACAAAAGTCGTGAATCCGTTATGTTTGTGTTAATTCGATCATGAACTTTTTTATTTAGCTAATTTAGCTCAAAATATTTTGATGATTTGCCAATTCGGTTCTTTCGGTCATTTTTCACTGGAAATCACTGACGTTAACACTGGTAATGCCACGTAGGACCGCTGACGCGAGCAATTTTCATGATTTTTTGGAAAAGTTTTCTTTCTTTCTCTCTTTCCTTTTCTTTTCCTACAAAGTCTGGCAAGGGTCGTCGACCAACCCTCACAAGCCGACCCTTGCCAGCCACTAAGCGAGGGCGGTGAAGCCCACGGCTCGGCCATCGTCGGCAGTGGGCGAGGGTAGTGGCCCTTGCTTAGACGGCTACCGATGAGGGCTTCGCGGCCCTTGCCAGATCTGGGTGAGGGCCGCAACCCTCACTAAGCTTAGAAGGAAAAAAAAAAGGAAATAAATAAAGAAAAAGAAAAAATATAAAAGATTTCTATATCAGCGATTTCGGATCAAAATTAGCCAGGATGACTGAATTATATATTTAGAACTAAATTGGTCAAATTGAAAATTTAAAACTGAATTGATAAAACTACAATAGATTTACGATTTTTTTTTGTAATTTCCTTCGCAAATCCTAATCCGCTACATTGCCTCCGTAGTGCAAGCGCCGTCTCCTTCCTTTCCCGGTCTCTTTTGGGACCTTCCAACGCCCAAATTAGAGGGAAAACTGACGGGGCTTTGCCAACAAGCGATGCTCGAGCGATGTCCTCCGGTATTTTTCGCCATGTCCGGCTTAGTTACTTTGATCGAGGATATTTCGGCGGCTCGGACTTGATCCGGCATTTCCAAGGGGCCGCTCTCGATGAAGAGCGTACGATCTGCCCGTTTCCGGGCTTCCCACCGAAGCTAGTTTTGCAGAAGTTGCGGATCGAAATGTTTTACGTATATGTACAGACACTAGGGTTTGCTCCCGGTCCACATCCGACTCACATCTGAACTCGAACTAATCGAAGTAGACACACGAAAATTGCCCCGATCGGCGAAGCCGCTCGCAACAATTGACGCCGATGCAAATGTTTTGCGTTTATCGGATGTACAAACACTAGCGTTTGCGCCTGGCCCACATCCGACTAATATCTAAACTCGAACCGATCGAAGTGGACACACGAAAATTGCCCCGACCGGCGCAGTCACTTATGACGATTGACGTCGATGCAAATGTGCAGAGAAATATCCAGCGATAGGGTCACCGACGAGAATAGGACAGACCCAAAAAAAAAAAGGAAGGAGGAGAAGGAAGAGAGGAGGTCGTTTTCTTCTTCCTTTCTTTGTAATTAATCGTTGAAAAACGAGCGGTCAATTAAAATGATTCATGTCGTCGTCAAAAGTCTCGACGGAGGGCGTGATGATGGATGACGAAGATCGCACGCCAGCACGTCCTCTTCATCTTCCCTCTGCTCCCCTTGGCAGCACTCGCGGAGGTCGCGAGGCGGACGCATCCGTGAGCCGCCGCAGGAGAGTAGGGTAGCACGAATGGCGGTGGATCGGCAACGGCGGGACGTGTCGGGATTTGAATCGTCGACGGTTGCCGTAGCATGTTAACTGATTTTTTTTCTTCCCCTTGGAAAGCTTAAGGTAGGAAATTGTCCAAAAAGTTATAAATCTATTGCATTTTTGCCAATTGAATCTAAAACATTTTCATGATCTGTCGATTGGGTCCACCCGGTCAATTTTAACCGGAAATCACTGACGTAGACGCTTTTCGTTTTACATGGCGCGGATGGCACTGATGTAGACATTGTTTAATAATATTTCGATTATTTCAAAACCGATTTTGTCTATATGAGGCTATGATGATACACTGCACATGTGGTTTTAGTTAAGACTCCCAAGTTTTAACAAGACGCGCCATTATTGTCAATACTGCCTTCTTGGTATTTCGCCATTGCCTTCCGACTCACACAAGTCGATCCTACGTAGCATCAAGCTCAAACTTAACTAAATTCATATGCCGAGCATTCAAAACCCGACTAGAACTCGAACGGGTACTAAATTTTTTGTTCGGACTTGATTTTCATTTATTACCATATTATAAAGAAACTCGAGCTTGAGCTTATTAGGCTCGAAATCTTTCCTTCTTGCACTTATACACACTGGTGAAGCATTCTCTGCAATGTTTATATCTTTTGCAATTTATATAACTATAAAAGATTTTTGGAAAAATAATATAAATTTAATAAAGCTATTAAGGAGCTGAGCCCCAACCACAAGCGATCGGCGAGTAAATTATATTTGGTTTCACTCATATTCAACACGATACATATCGGTTGATTGGGATAAGTAAAAAAGATACCTTAAATTGGTAGTTCAAGGTAAGTTGCCATGAGTTAATTTATTTATCATCATAATTGGCTGATACCGAAGACATTTATGTGTGGAAATAATAACGATATACAAGATGTGCTAATGCAATAAATTTATCTTTCGTTAGTTTCCGTTAAATTGGATTACTACCACAAAAAATTCCAAATCGGTACAAATGTGACAAACAAAGAGTAAAATCCCAATCCGGTACACCCATCAATTACCGCATGTCATCTAAATCATCAATTTAATGGTAAAATTTAGAAAATCAATAGAGGGTAAATTTATCACAAGTTGATCAGTTTGGGTTTTTGTGATCAAAAAATTAGTTTAGGCTAAATTTGTCAAATGTGTACTAGTTTGGATTTTTTTGTGGTATTAACCTAATATTTTAAGCAGAGTACGAAGTTCTCATCTACACTATAGCATATGAAGAGACTCTTCTACTTTTGAATATTCAAGATTTTCGATCCCCAGCAGGTGTGAAATCGGAGCCAAGAAACCATTTTCTATAAAGGTTCTACTCACTTTGTCATAAAGTCCAGTAAATAAGAAAATCAAATGCACGAGAATGATCATCAACAAACAACATTGGGAAAGTAGCTATTGAAATACTTCTTCACGAGATAAAATTTTATTTAATACTAATTGACATGTGTGCTACTAAAAGGGAAATAATCTTAGACGGGAAAGAATAAGCAATTCTTTTAGCTCCTTTTAATTCGAATTCGAGTATACATCCATTCTTCTTTTTTTTCTTTTTGGTAAGGCAAAAATTTTTTGGTAAGGAGCATACATCCAATCTTTGTAAAAGTTCAAATCATTAAAGAGCCATACAAATTTTCACCGGATGTCCAAGAAACAGTGGACTCAGCCAAGTTTTCGCTAGCTAACTTTGGAAAATGGAACACCAAAAAGTCAAAAACAGGAAAGAAGCCATCATTTACCGTTCCACTATCTTGGATTCCGCCGGAAGAGAAATCCCTAATATTCAGCGTGGATGGGTCCTTCGTCGAGGGATCTATCGACTATGCTATCGCTGATATCCGTAAAGCTCATACGGGCAACATCGTTGACGGGTTTCGCAAAATCAGTGTAGGCATCGTTTGCAGCACGAGTGGACACCCTAGCTGTCCACGGATCTCTCCGGTTCATAGCGTCGAGCGAAGACCAGTCCGTGTGCTTCTACGTGGAGTCTGACCGTGTGGATCCAATTAATGCCCTGATAAGTAAGTCTGCAGATCGATTTAACTGGGACGAGCGGCTGCTTTTCTTGGATTGTTTAGCCCACTGTCCGACGGAGTCCAATTCGGTTGCTGATTGGGCCGTGAAATCACAAAGATTAGGTCACATTCCACAAGTCCTGTGGGCTCTTCTTTGTTTAGACTATCCCTGTATGGGTTTTTCAAGAGCTTGACAGTAATGAAATATTTCTTTTGTGATCAAAAAAATATAAATAAATAAATAAATAAATAAAATACTCTTTTTGTAATAATATTGTCCGAAATAGAGAAATCGAGAGGGAAAATAAAACAAAGAAGATGAAAATATCCAAAATCGGTCGCCGTGCCCATCCCATCCGTAACTGCCGCGGCTTTTTGCAGCGTTAGCCTGTGTGAACTTTAGGATGGAGGTAGAATAGGAGAGACCCAAGTGCAAATACATACTCCATTAATTTGCTAATTTCAACCGATAATTTGTATTTTAGTAAAGATTTCACCAAGTCCAAATTTGGTGGTTTACGATATTCGACGATAAACATACGATATTTAATATGTTTAAATTTATTACAAAAATGAGTTCTAATCTAACAAGCAATACTAATGTATTAGGATTGCAATTTTTATATTTTTCAAAAATTATAGGTGGCAAAACTCATTTGGCTAGATTTTCTAGACAATTTCTAAACTCCAAGCTTTTGATCCAACTTTGCATCATCAGAATTTGATCATGTCGATAAATCAAATCTATTAAGACATCGAAAATCATAACTGTATTCACTTGACAACGACACGAAAGCGTGAGAAAGCAAACTTCTTGTAAGGCATTTGTCATGTATAGAGATTTACTGGTTATAGGAAGTGATTATCCTTCTTCTAAGGGGTTAATTAAAAAAAAAGTACCAACTTTAGATCGAGGGATAATTTTGGTCCGAACTTTTTTTGTTCCATAAAAAAGCATCAACTTTAGGTCGAGGGATAAATCTGGTCTGAACTTTTTTTGTTCCTCAAAAAAGCACAAACTTTTTTGTTACTCTAATATATAGTATTGTCCAATTAAGAATGCTTCTAGGGGAGGATGAGTGGGAATTATTATGCACTATTTTTGTTGTTGGCCAAAATTTAACTATTGATAACTCTTCCATCTGTTGTCTAATTAGCTCGATTATGTTATCAATAGAAAGCTTGCAAACTGATCTCTTGAAAATGTGTGATTTAACGTCACATTACTAACTATGGCCACTCGATTGTCGAAAATATGATTTTTGAGCTAACCGAACACAATACTTGCATGTTCTTTGGGATTGTTTGATCTCATACATGAACCTATGAAGCTCTGCTTCGGCCTTACAAGTCATATCTAGAATTGAATAGTATGGAATTCTGTACCAAATGTTATGAATTTTGTTTGTTGACTTTTGTGTAAAAAAGTGTGAAATAGTAATTTTGATGAAGGGAACAATTTTCTCCTACATGAAGTATTATTTGGAAAATGCATTTGATATAGGTTTCATCTTACGGCTGATAAACGTAGCTTAAAATGAAATACATTTCAAATGGAGGAAGGATTTTCCATTATATGACTAGTAAGCCAAACTCCCTGCCGGTAGGTAAGAAGAAGAAGAAACTTGAAAGTTGAAATCAGAAAAAAAAAAATAAAAAAGATAGCTTTTGGCCAATACTTAACAAATTTTCTTTTGAGTTGTATCGCTTGCGTAGACCCAAATAAGGGAAATTGTATTTTCATAACCAATTACGATTCATTATGTTTGATGTGTTTTCCCGGTGATGCATTGGGAGTATGTATCATTCCGAGTTTCCATTGTGCTGTTTGTTAGTTTGTTTTCTATGTCCACTGATTTGCAGCAACATCATGGATGAACAGCTTAAAAGCTCATTTCTCACCACAGTCACAATGATGGTAAAGGGAAGCTCTTTGGAGAGAAGCTCTGAAGCTCTGAATTTCTAAGATGGGAGGACACCCTTTATATACAAGTGCTACTTGGATTACAATCGTTGATCTCTACTCAATTTAATGGTAGAGATTTTATCTTTTCATCTACCAACGAACCGTATTGATTACAGAAACACTTTGGAATAGTGTACATTTATAATATAGGCGGCCCCTAGGAATGTTTTAGAGTACACAAAAGAGGCTTACCCGATCTTCTTGGACCTATCACAGTCATTCGTGCATGGGAAACTTCCGGATCGCAAGACATGGGTCCATACATCAAGCAAAAGCGTGAATGTTGCTCGTCTTATCCTCGCAAGTAAGTTCTATAGGAAATTTTACACTGCCATAAATTCAAAAGGAGGTTAAGAGAACTTGACCATTTTTGTAGTCTATTGGCATATGTAGCAAAAATTTATGTTGTCGGTGTCTTGTATTTGTGTTAAATATTGTATAGTGTGAATTTTAGCTATTGAGGTTGTGTTTTTTTATTTGACGAATTTTTGTTTGCAGTGACGGAGAGATGGCAGCAATAGCATTACGGAGTGGAGGTAAACCACACTACTGACGATGAATGAGCTCAACATCTTTTCCCATTTGCTCTTTAATTATGTTGTGCTTTTGCCGCTTTTGCCTAATGAATTGGTGTAGAAGAGTGTGAAATAGTAATTTTGACGAGGGGACAATCTCTTTCTTGTATGAATATTATTATTTGGGAAATGCATTTAGTATAGGTTTTATCTTACGACTAATAAATGTAGCTTAAAATGAAGTATATTTCAAATGGAGGCAGGAATTTCCATTATATGACTAGTAAGCCAAACTCTGCTAGCAATAGGTGTCGATCTCCCCACCTGAAAGTATCAAGCGTCTATTGCGTGCTCCCAACATCATATGCCTAGACTCAAATGGTATTTTCATAACCAAAAAGTATTCTTCCACAACTCTTTGGGAATCTCAAACTTAAATAGACTAATTTGCCTATACACCCATACACATTCTTGAAAATTGTGAAGGCTCATATGCCCGTATCAAACTGCGCTGCCCCCGCTAAGTGTTCGTGCATATCAAAATAAATGGTCTAGTACTTTCGTATGCATTTGATTTGGAAATGATCTGGATTATTCATATCAAAACAATTAGAGGCTGGCTGTTTGTGCATGCCATTTAAGATAACATGTAAATCGAATGAAATGGTATCAGTTAAATGCTGGTTACAATGCTTTTGATATGGCTGTCCAAATGTTTCCATTTGATCACAGCGACGGTTGCTTTAATTTGGGTACGAACTCGTCTTGAAAATGATGATGATATTAATGTCGTAGCCGAATTTTGAACTCATCTTGAAAATGACGATGATTTTCAGCCAATAATTCTCTCCTGAATTTTATTTTTGAAATTTAATGTGGAAGCACATACGAGCTTGAACTTATTGAGCTTAAAAATTATATGTTCGAATTCTATTCGCGTTATAACCATATATAAATGAACTCGAGCTTAAGCTTATTAACCTCTGTTACCGTAGAGATTATAGAGCACCACTATATTAAGTAATCCACTCAAATTGTACGCAGGATTATAATTAAAATGGAGCTCTATGAACGTAGCTCCAAAAATCCACAAATGCTTTTTGGGTCCAATTTTTACAAGTACAAAAGCAATCAGAAGAAAAGCTTGCAAAATGTTACCGCAATTAAAGGTGGAGGTATGTAGTCCATCCTACGTAGCATCAAGTAAGGGTGAGTACGGATTCAGGGTAGAATCGAGAAACGAAGAACAGGAGGGAGGTTTCGGTTCGCAGTTCTATTTGTTTAGGAACTGCTGGTTCCGGTTTCCGGTTCCCCCGAAACCGGAACCAAAATCGGGAATTGGAATCAAGAACTGGGAACACTAAATTTAAAATCCCTAGTTTTCTTACTACTTCTCACTTCTCACTTCTTAACTCTCAAATTCTCATCTCCGTCCGCATGCTTATTGCTTTGCTTAACTTGTCATATAAAACATTTCCTAAGGAGTACCGTTGACTTGTTATGTTTAGGTATCATTGTCATGTATCTATGCCGAGTTTTTGTTCTTTAGTGAGGTCGATTGTTTTTGTCATTCACTCTTTCAAGAAACATTTTAAACTTGATGGTTGCGTAGTTGGAACCATGGTGATAATGGATGGTGGAAGGAGAAAAGAAAAAGTTGCAATTGCATATGCAAATATCGATACGCGACATTTCAATTTTAAATTTAAAACTATTATTAAGTTATCAACTATGACTGTTGTTTCTTTTGATTTTAGGTGGTTAGAATTTAAAACACATTTTCATGGATGTTTGGGAACCAAAAGCTCATCTTTCTTTCCTTTTTCTTGCTTCCTATTTTGTTTGTGGTCTTGGATATGGATATTATCTTGATCGACATGCTAATCCCTCGTGAATTCTGTTAGCGTATCGATTCACACAATGATTTCTCATTTTAATTGTATTTATTTGAATTGTAATGCTAGGAAAACTAGTCTTTTATATTCTCTTTGGTAAATGATAAGCTTGTTCGGTATTATTGTCATTTTCGTTTTGTTTAACTAAAAATAAAATAAAAAAAAGAACCTGTTGGATCTTGAAACTTGTGACAGGATAGGTTCTAGGTTCTAAAAAATGAGGAACCCATACCTGAGGGTAGGTTTCATATTCCAGTGTAACCTGTAAGGAACCTGGAACCGCTCATCCTAGCATCAAGCTCAAACTTGACTAAATCTATATGCTCAATGATCAAAATCCGACTCAACCGGGTACTAAATTTTCTGTTCTAACTCGATTCGCATTTATTACTAAATCTATTACCAAGTTTTCTGTTCGAGCTTATTAGGCTTGAAATTTTCCCTTCTTGCACTTATAGACACTCATGAAGCATGCTCTGCAATTTTTTTTTTTATCTTTTGCAATTTATATAACTATAAAAGATTTTGGAAAAATAATATAAATTTAATTCGCTTATTAAGAAGCTGAGCCTCAATCACCGGCGACTGGCGAGAAACTTATACCTAGTTTCACTCAAATTCAACACGATACACTACGGTTGATTGGGATAAATAAAAAAGATGCTTTAAATTGGTGGTTCAAGATAAGTTGCTAAGAGTTAATTTATTTATCATCAATAATTGGGTCATACCGGAGACATTTATGTGTGGAAATAATAAAGATATACAAGAAGTGCTCATGTATTTTACCTAAATGGCCTAAGGTTTGTGAAAGGAAATATAAGGTGAAAAGAGGATGTGCAGACCATGGATTTGGTTGGGGACAATTGATTTTTAGGCTAGAAATACTCCTTTTGGATAATGCAAAAATAACAAATGAATATTAAAACGAATGATTTCAAGTAGAAGCTCAGTTCTTAACAAAGTAATTTGACTCCCGATTTTTGTTCATTATTTAATGAAACGATTGAAGTGTTTTTATTGCTGGGGTGGCAGAAACGAACCTTGTCTCATGTGAATAATGTTAAAGAGTAATGTAATAATTTAACCTTAAAGAGAGAAATCCAAAGGAAAAAGGGAAAATGACACAAACAATCCCCAAACTTTGGCCAAATATATAATTTGGTCCCTAAACTTTAACCAAATGTGTACTGTGGTTCATGAACTTTAATTTGTTCAAAGTCATCCATGAACTTTTGATACACGTTCAATTCAGTCCCTGAATTATATGAAAATATTCGATACAATCATTTCAATTAATTCAAGTTCAGGGACTCCATTGAACATTTTGATATAGTCAGGGGCTGAATTAAATATGTACCAAAAGTTCAGAGATGATATTGCACAAAATAAAAGTTTAGAAATCACATTGAGCATTAATCTAAAGTTCAAGGATTACATTGAACAAATTAAAAGTTTATGAACCAAATTGCATATTTGGCCAAAGTTCAAAGACTATTTATGTCATTATCCCAAGGAAAAATGAGAGAAGAAAATGAAGTTCTCGTATTCTATTCTACTGGGTATTTTTTGGAAAGATATCCAAAAGCCATTCGTTGTTAAAGTTGAAGGCTATGGAAACGGTGGGTGACTGTTCCCATGCCATTGCCATCAGAGCAAGCTTTTGCAGCATTAGTCTGTGTACTTAGTTGGTAGAACAGGAGGACTCAAGTGCCATTTAGGAGGACACTCTCGATCGGAGAGTGGATACCCAATCTGAAAGTTGACTTCTTAATAGCATAAAATACATGGGTATCAATCACGAATTAAAAATAAGTGAATTTTAGAAGGAGAAAATAAGACTAAACAGTAATTTTTTTGGCGGAGTTGAGAGAATTTTGTGAGAGAAACTAAATGATATTAATAAAATAAGCTATGTTTTAAATAAGTCATAATTCTAACTAGAATAAAATTTGAGATCTGATAGCAAGTTTGATAAATGAATGTCAAAAGAAAGAGTAATTGCTTGTAGTAAATCGATCATATTTAAAGGTATATATCTATTGTGATTTAAAATTTGGTGCTGGTGCTTACTGCAAAACTGTAAGGAAGCACATGAACTTTTAATGAGAAGGACTTCCAATTTAAGACTCTAATCCGTAATATGGGTGCATCAAATTGTAAAGAAAGGAGGAGGGATAAGTAATTCTTTACAAATTTAGAAATAGTTTGCTTTGGTATGTTGGGAATGATTCAACTTTACTCATAGGCGTATTTCTATTTTGGTAACACTATATTATGAAATATTCTGAAGGAAGAATAATATCGCATGGAAGATCCTAAAAGGTCAAAAGCTAGTGATCGCGGAAAAATGGTCTAAAACATATTGTCCTGTTTAAAAGATAATCGAGTTAGTCACAATTTTATTTTAAAAAAATTAAATATGATTTGCCATTTATTTCATGAAATACGGAAACTAAGGAGAAATTTTAAATTTGATGACCTCTCTCAAAGGTACGGAAATATCTTTTGGCCACAACATCAAAAGTGGAAATTTCAAGGTTTTTTTTTTGGTCAGAAAAATTTCGAGTATTTTATTGGGGAGTTATTCCCACTAAAACAACTCATTAAAATCCCTCCACGTGTTATTCGATTTCTTCATCGTCAAACAGTGCGTAACGCATGTCTTTTCACGGTGAAAAGGAAGAAAAAAATCCTCGCATGAATAGACGTTAATGATACAAAAAAAAAAACAAACTTCAATTTCCTTAAAAACCATACACTATGATGATTAGAAATCGCGACATATGTTCTTCTTCTTCTAATGAAAACAAGTACGTAGATCGTGCTTTCCGCAGGTATATATATTGGCAAACATATTCTCGCATGTGTTTATCTGGCATGCCTTACATGTATTTTATTTGGGATCATTAATCATCGAATGTATTTTATTTGAAAATTGTTCTCATTATATTGTAGATCCACCCAACGTTAATTCATGTATTGCGATCTCGAAGAAAATTTGATAGGACATGACAGCAGATGCTCGGGCGGTGGATCCATCTTTATTGATTTTAGACTCCAAAGTCACAACCATCTTGAGGTTCAACGAAGGCAATTTGTAAGAAAGTCATTCTTTTTTTTTAATTATTATGAGTTCTTCACTTGTCGGTCCGCAATTATTATGGTGCACTTCACTTCCCAAATGGAGTTCTTTTTTTTTAGGTCAGATCCTAAATGGAGTTCAAGGTAATTATTTTTTTTAAGTTTTACCCCTCAATCTTGTCACTATACTTTTAGGAATCCGATGGACGAGGACTCAAAGTCGATCATCAGAGTGGTTGGATCCATGTGTTTCTTTTTGCTATCAGTTCTTCATGTGGTTCAGTATTTTTTGTTTGTTTGTTCTATTGCGCTGCAAGCCATGATTTATCCCGATCAATGACACTCACACTTCTACTTCTAAATCGATCTACCATACTTGATTTGTTGTTTAAGGAGACTGTAGCTTTGAAATATACCTATTACATACGGATGTCTTCTTGTGTTGGTTTTTAATTGCACCGGGCGTTGAGGACTTTGTTTCGCCCAACCTCTATGCGTAGATAGCCGAGTTCTTTGACATATGGTCCCCTTTTCTAACTTTTCCAATTTAGATTGGATATCTTGTTTCCAACAGGAAGCATCCATAGCGAACTCATAATTAGTAATAGGAATTCGAATCGAAGGTACGATACCACAACAAAGAAAATTCAGAATATCCGACTGTGCATTTAATTTTGAGTGTTAGCTCATGGGTTCCTATCCTGGGGCTTAAAAACATGACGGTGTAATATTTTTTGCCCAATATTGCAATGGGTTTTACTTTCCATAATTTATATCATGTTAACATATCATGCTTTGTATTTCATAACGTTGTAATTGTGTTCTTATGTTCTTGTACAAATTCGTGAAGCATGGTCATTTAGATGGATGTGCTTAGAATTCAAAAATAAGCAAGATCACATGATCAAAAAGTTTTCGAAATGACGAGAAAAGGTACCAAGTATTGTTGCCAATAGATTTTAGCGTAATCAAGTTTCCATTTCCCAAATCTCTATTTTGCGGAAGTGAACGAGCTCCGGCATTTCACTTAAGCTCCTAAGCGGCCCAAAATAGGTTAGTGATGACTTCCAAAATGAAATGGCACGTTAATCAAAATGAAACGAGTCAACTAAATGTCGCGGATCGAGGGTTTGGGAGAACTCGGGCTAAGTGTTAACACAACCTCACTCGAGGATCTAGCCACTCTCACTCAAGTCCTAACCAATGTCTATTGTGCCCCACTTGTGGGGGGCTCGCGATACCTATTCAATCGAGAAAATAGTAAACTTTATATAAGTATATGGTCATCAGGAAAATAATTGTCTTCCTCGTCAAAATTATTAATCAGATATCAAGTGAAATTTTAACTAATTTTGAATTTTATATTATTTCTATCTAGCAATTGGTCACCTAAGTTCTTAGCCAAAGCATTATGAGATGTGGATGATAGCAGAAACATATTTCAGTTAGGATCTGAGGAGATAGCTAAAGTGAAGATCCAATTGCCGATTCTACATGAATTGGTGGGGCGAAAGTACTATAAAGAACGAATGGAAAAGGGACAACTGATGTTTCTGCAAAAAATGTTGAAGAGCCAGCCGATCATGTGTGCCATCTGCTCTGTTACCCAGGGTCACCACTTGTGTAGCTTCAACTAAATCAAACTAGTTCGATTGACTTTGCAGGATAAATGCAAAAAAAAGAGAAGAAAGGGCTTATTTCAATTGTGGACACGCATACAATTCGAAATGCATTCTCCCAAATGCGGAAGACAAAGGTCCGGTCCGGTGGTTGACTGCCTCATTTGCGGACAGAAATAACATTGTTATCTCCGCGTTGCAGAGGGAGAATCAATATTCTGATGAGAAAATTAACTAGGTTCTAAAGTCGTTTTGTGGCATCCTATGCAGTCAATGAATCTTATGTATTATCAAATCACGGTTATTATCAATCCTATACATATGAATCATCTATCGACATTCATAGTTACTATCCATCCAGTATAGACAAAGTGAACTATCATCGCAGCAATTATCAATTCCACATAGATCGTCAATAGACTCATCCCTCAGTCTCAGTAGCACCATTCTCTGGCTAGATTTGTTCCACCCACCAAGTCGTAATAAGACGTGAATCCTACGTTCAGCACGTCTCTAAGCCTTCTCACCGAAGCTCCTCATCTCAATATTGAGGTAGTCGAGATACTTCTTAATGACCTTATTAAGGGGTGTCATTACTGCTATCTCTTTATGCAAACATGATAAAAAAGAGACATCCATACCTAAAATTTGCAAGATAATGAATTGGACAATACCGACACGAATATAAATTTACTTTCAAAGCGGAGTATGATACAAAATATTTTCAATCTTGCTACGGAGGGGCAGATACAAGGGTAATTGGGCATTCCGGTTGAATCCACGTCTACACAAACGAAATGGGCGGGATGCCCTCTTTTTTCTCGGCCTCCTCCATAAACATCACTTAATCCAAGCTGAGCAAGGTACTCCTTGATGTACACATTCAGGCGTTTCATTGCTACAGAGAAATTCCAGAATTTAGTGGGCATAGAGTTACCATATGACATACCAGATTTTCGGATGCTATCTGACAAGTAATTATCAGAAATACATTATCTAGGACGATGCAATAGAATCTCTCCAATGGACTTACAAATATTGGATATAAAGTTTCCAAATGCTAAAGAGTGCTTTTTGCTAAAAAGCAAAATGGTTCTTTATAACTACCTACATAAAGCTCCATTTTAAACTATCACCCTGTGTGTGATTTAAGTGACTTGCTTTGATAGTGGTGATTTATAAACCACGGTAACAGATAGCAAAAATTTGAGGTGGAGGGACCTTTGGTGGGTGTGTGTGCGTGTGTATATATATATGAAATTTAGGACTCTAGTTATCTGAAGATGTCTTCCACCCATTAGAAGAATTTTTTTTTCTGCATTTTTCATAAAGGGGGCTACGATTAAGACGCCACCTATATAATTGGAGATTTTTTGCATCAAATATTATTTTTCAAATAAAGGAGAATCAATCACTTAACTCCTGCAATCTTAATTAGTCCCCTCCATATTGAGTTGTAAATATTAATGAACTTTCTAAATGCTATTGAATGTGTGTTTACGAATGTAAATGTAATCAATAAGCATGCCATTGAGGATGAGTTTACATTTCATTTTATTTTGAGTTCTATGTTTTCATCTATTAAATACGAGAATATACATTCAAAAATCTACACAACTTTGTTTCAAGTATTCCTTGCACAACTATACTCAATATGTACTCTTCCACTGCTAACTGTTTTAGATCAATTTGAAAATACATAACATCCTCAAATACTATTGAAAGTTGTAAGTATCCCTCTCAATTTGCAGTCTAGTAATTCCTCAGTTTCGTGCTTATTTTAAAAGTCAAAATCTTTGTCTATCCAGCACTTTCCAATTTCCACGTCGATCGGTTTCCCAATTTCCTAGTACTTAGATTTTCCTTCTTCTTTGGGTCGGTGGAGGTGGAGCATTTAGTTTAGTCGGCTCCTCCGTCACAACTCTTCTTCTTATACTTGTCCTTTGTCCCAATTGACGTAGCAAGTGACAAATATGGAGACTTAGTGTCATATAAATAATTTAGAAAAGTTCTCGGACAGGCACAACTTATGAATCTCCCGATATGTTAAATAAGTGATATAACTTGAATGTTTCTAACGGAAAAATTACTAAAAAGTCATAAACATATTGCATTTGTACCACTTCAGTTCATTCGCCCAATTTTGGTCAGCCAGCGCTAACGTAAACGCTCTATGTCTGGTCAACGCTGACGTGACAATTTTTTTAATGTTTTCCTTAAACTTTTACTTTCACGCATTACTAACATGAATTCTTATGGAACTCGAAATTTCATTCCATTGTTAGTATTTAGTTTCCATGTTAATTTTATCAAGTGTCCACCATATATCTTAATCAACCACTAAGTTTATAAATACAATTTCATTTGTGGCGTAGGTTTAGCTTGTGCACCAAAATTAGGAAAAGTCCGACTGTATCCCAACTTGCGCGATTTTGACATGTTTCGTTGGCTTATTGACAGCCATGAGGATGAAAAATTAATACCCCCCTCTGTCCTTGAATTTTCCCTTCACTAAAAGTTAACGGAGCTAACAAAAGTATTAAGTTATAAGAAGGTGACAAGTTTTAGGACTAAAATAAGCATAATAAAAGTTTTAGGACTCAAGTGTAAGAACAAGCAACTTTTAAAGCTCCAACTATATTTGTCCCATTAAGTATTCTGCACTAGTCACGACAACATTATAAATTAGATACACTATAAAAAAATGAAAATTCCAAATAAGGGCTCGAAATGTTCTTATTTTCTCAAAAAAGGGCATGAATTTGCTAAATCGTCTCAAATAAGGACCTCTGGCTGGCCGGTGATTATTCCATCGCCAGAGAAGCGGTATTTTAGTCAAAAAAGTTATAAGTATATTTTTTGACTTTTTTGACTTTCTTTTTCTTTTGCTTTTTCCTTTTTTCTTCTTTCCTCCCCAACTCTTGCTGCGCCAGGCCAGGGACCTCCGCTGGCGTCGGGCGAGGGCCGCCCAGCCTAAGTCGGGAGATAGTTGCCTTGCTTAGGCCGGGCGGGCGAGGGCGACCCTCGCTTGCTTAGGCAAGGGCGACCTCCGCTGGCCCAGAGAAGGCCGACAAAGGGAAGAGAGGAAAAAAAAAAGAAAAGGAAAAGAAAAAACATAAAAAGGAAAAAAAGATAGCAAAAGACGAAAATACCCTTCGACCGGCGAGGTTAGGTTCTTGTTTAAGACTGTTATGGCCACTTCATACCATTATTTGAGATAATGTCTACTTCATGCCCTTATTTAAGAAAATTAAGGTACTTTAGGCTTTTATTTGAGAAAACGAAGGCACTTCATGCCTTTATTTGGAATTTACCCTCATAAAAAATGTCCTTACCACTGGCTACGACTTGAAGTGGATCAATAAAATTTACACCTCCAACTCCTAAATTGATGCACTATACTCGATTTGTTGATTAAGGTCTTCATATTCAATTGTGCTTTGAAATATAGTGATTTTGTTGTCCATGTTTCCAAGCGAAATATTTCTCAATTTGGTAAGAATTGCATATCATTCTTCATGTTTCACAATCAGAAGCACCGTTATTACAAGATAAGTCTTAAATTGGAAGTCCTTTTCTACAACAGTTCACGTACTTCCTTAAGTTTGAGATCTGAAATTAGAAAACTTTCGCAAAACCGGAATTATTGGATGAACATGTATCTGTAAAGTATTACAATAACCACAAGAACCAAATCTAGATCACAATAGTTATATCTTTTAAACGTGGACTATTATTTTACAGCTCATTTGGTTACTCTTTCTTTTAACATTCATTTATCTTAAATTTGCAACCAGTTCGCAAATTTTTTCCAGTAGATTTATGACTTATCTAAAACTTAGCTTATTTTATTATCATTATTTAGTTTCTCCACCAAAAATACTATTTATTTTTATTTTCTTCTCTTAAATTTTGGATTAATACCAACGAAAAATTTCAAACTTGTACACCTGTGACAAATTTAACGTAAACTAATTTTTTGACCACGAAAAACCCCAAATTAGTACACCCGTGATAAATTTATCCCGAATTAATTTTTTGACCACAAAAAACCCAAAGCCGGTACATTTTTGACAAATTTACCTTCCGTTAAATTGAATTAATGTCACGAAAAATCACAAATCGGTATATATGTGACAAACGAATGATAAAACCCCAAACTAGTACACTAGTCAACTGACACGTGTCATTCAATTCAGAAATTTGACGGTAAAATTTAACGAAAACTAACGAAAGGCAAAATTATCACAAGCGTACCGATTTGGGGTTTTTGGTGGTTAAAAAATTATTTTAGGATAAATTTATTACATGTGTACCTATTCTCATTTGCAATCTATACCCATCTATCTAAACTATTATAAAAAGCTAATTTTCAATTGGTTATCTGGCTTTTGATACCCTTTTGAGTCCTTGACTCCTTGGCATGTCTAGTATCTATTATCTAGTGTCCTCCTAATAGCAGTAGAGAATAAAAACGATAACCTTGGTTTCCAGTACCACGGTGCAAGCATCTGCTGTTATGTTCTATCAACTTTCTTCAACAATTAAAGAACCCATATAAAATACATGGAGAACTCACTGAAAATAATTAAATAAAGAAAAAAATAAAAAAATATGAGAAATATGTTACGATATTTGCCCACACAGAGCACCGGCTACGTAATCATTATTCATCATCATCATAAGAAGAATATGCGTGCCGCGATTTTTTTAACATGTGTAAATATTTTTCGATTGTTATCGCATGCTTAGATGTATTTTTTTGCACAATCCTACCCAGGTTTTGTTTAGAGAACCCAATAGGATGAAACACAAGAATTGGAAAACTTGATAACAAGACATAATCTAAGAGACCTGGAGGTGAAGCAGCGAATGTGGGATCGAGAAATTAATTTTGCATAAATCGACTGAACCAATGTAATGGCTAATTTATTTCCCCCATTCCTATCAAATCGACACTATCCTTAACTTATTTGTTATTAATTTTTAGTTTCTCCACCAAAATTCTCTCGACTCCAGCAAAAATACTAATTTTAGTTGAATTCCCCTATTGTAATTTGCGACTGATACACTTTGAGTCCTTGCCATGTCTACTATCTATTATCTAGTGTCCTCCTAATGGTAAAGCAGAATAAAATTATAATCTTGGTTGCTCAGGGCGAAACAGTTTGTGTGGACGTAGTTTTTATTTTTAAATAACCACTTAAAGTCTCGAATATATATTGCCACTTCAAGTTGTTACCTGCATTTAATCAAATTATATTTCAGTCGGTTCACTTTTTTTCTTTTTTCTTTTTTTAACTCTTTCTTCCTTCTTCTTCTTGTATTTTTTTCACTTTCCCTTTCACTTTCGGGGAGTCGAATCAGAGAATTTTGAAACAAGAAAGATTGAACCGGTAAGAGATTAGAAAGATTCTAATCCAAATATGGAAAGCGTTCGAGACTTAAGGAATCGTAATTTAAAGGGTTAGAGATTCAGTTTACTTTTGAATTAGGATATTATTTCATGATTCACAATGGATTAGGATTTTCGGTCAGATAAGATATTCATAAGTTCCCTATCTTTCCTAAATTGCGAGACTTTATAGCATGTACCTACTCCATCCGTCGTAGTTAAAAGAAGAAAGAAATCCCAATCCACCAAGATGGAAGATATTTGCCACTTTCCTTACGAGCATCGGAATTACATTGGCAGCCCTCCTATAAAAATCAATTCACCATAAGTTGAGAAGAAGAAGAAGAAGAAAGAAGAAAAAGAATCAATGACGGTAACTCGAGAGGAGGGGGAGAATGCTGCACCGCCGCTTGAATTTGAAAAGGTGATCTTCTTCTTCTTCTTCTTTCTTTAATCGATATTGAAGAATAAACGGTTGCGATGCACAATGAAATTGAGATCGCGTTTGTTTTTTCCTCATCAATTTTGGCGAACTAGGGTCCGTTGAGGATGCACTAACCATGAAATACTCATCGATTATCTCTTGATTGTGTTGTTGCAGCCAAAACCATTACCAATGGAATTCTGGGTATCTAATTTCACACTTCACGAGCTTGTAGAAATAAGTCTTCTCGCGGATCCGACGCTTCATAAAGTCCCCCACCATGTAAAATTTCTCCGCTTCCTATCATTGTCATTGTCGCGTCTTCCTCCTTAAAACTACTTTTAGTTTCATTAATTATGCAATTCTTTATTGCCTTATGTCAAGGCTTTTTAAGCCATCCCCTCTTTGATCGTAGCCATTTATTTACTTCTATCTACACTCAACTGAATTCATTCAACTCTTAGCCGAAATAATTCCGAGCAGAAACATATTTTAATTAGAATTTTGAGGCGATAGCTAAAGTCAAAGATGCAATTGCAGATTCTACACGGATTATTGGGGCGAATGTATAAAAAAGTTAAAGAACAGATGGAAAAGGGGACAACTGATGAGGACGATCCGGCAAAGAAGGGCGAAGAACCGGTCATTTGTGCTATCTGCTCGGTTCGTGCCGCTCATTCTAAGTCCAATTAGTTCGATTCACTACCTACTGCCTTTTCTTATTCTTGTATATCGCTTACCTTGTAGGATGAGTGCAAGCATACAGAAGAAAGGGCCAACTTCGATTGTGGACACACCTATCATGCCAATTGCATTCTGCCAATCTTGAGGACTAAGGTCAACTCCTGCCTCATTTGCGGACAGGAATTGCACTGCTATTTCCCCGTCGGGGAAGGACAATCAATTGTCTGGTGAGACAATTGCCTATGTTTTCTTAACGAACATTTTAGTCGGATTACTTAGGAATTAGTTCCCATTGTAGCATCCTTATACAAAAGGAAACATTCTATCATATGAATTATATGAATTATCTATACCGGTACAACATTGTTATTATCTTACCAAAAAAAAAATACAACATTGTTATTATCTATTCAGACAAAGTCACAACCCCGCATTCAGTCGTTCTTGCGTGCAATGAAAATAGACACATTTTATTTATCCTTTTATCATTATAAATCAAAAGGAGACAATCTGAGTAGCCATAACACAGAATAATAGGGAAGTCACGAAAGTGCATATGGATCCCAAAACTTTCAAAATGCGCAATCCAAGTTCTAAAATTTTGAGTGTTGGCTCATGGGTTCCTATCCTAGGGCTTAATAACATGACGGTGTAATATTCTTTGCCGATATTGCAATGGGTTTTACTTTCCGTAATTTCTCCGCTGCCGCGTCTTCTTCCTACGCCGAGCCGCCTTAAATGCCGGTTCCTTGTTTTTTTGCTTTTATTTGATTCGGGATCGTTTTCGCCAAGGATCGAGCCGGCGTTAAGACGGCCAGCCATGACCTAAGTCGTCTCAGGCTCGACTCTTAGCCGCCGCCGCCGAGCCAGGTAAGGCCGGCGACCACCGCGCCCGGTCCCCTTTCTTTTGGTTCTCGGGCTGGGCTGAGAAATAGAAAAGGGGCTGGGCTTAGTTAGAAAATAGACTTTGGGCCGGTGTTCTTTATTTTTTTAATTCATTTTTTTGGTTTTGTTAGATTGGGCTCATTCTTTGGGCCCAGTCTCGCATGGACCCGGGCCGGTGCGCCCGGGTCAGCCCCGACCAGGATCCGGATCCGCATTCTACCCGGTCGAATATTATATTAATATTATATTTTAAATTAAAAACATATTTTGTTTTAAACAAAAAATTAAAAATAATAATAATGAAGAATAAATAAATCTTTTTTATTTATTTCTTTTATAATTAAGAAATAGTTTAGTAATTAGTATTTTTTGAATATTTTTTCTAAATTATGCGACTTATTTGATAAACGATCATGTTTAAATCGGATAAGCCTATTGGACTATACGATAGGATTTTGCATGTCAATTTTCGCTATTGTTGTATTGTTATTATGCGTGTTATTTCCAATTAGTATATAAATTGCATGAATTGTCGTGTATTGAATGTTGTCGCTTTACTTAGAGTTAGAACCTAGGCTGCATGTCTAACTTGACTGTTAATCTTTAATGATTGTGCACTCGTTTGATTACTTCACATGTTAGAAGATAGGTTCTAAAATCAATCCAAACTGCTTGATGATTCTCCCATCATCTTACTTGGATTTCCAATCGACCCACCACAAATTGATTAGTAGCAACTCCTAAATAAAAATCGCTTGCAGATTAAAAACCTAAACCACAAGTCGCAATATGGTATGGGCTTAGGAAAAGCCCGAGTGAAGTCACAAATATAGACTTAGCGCGTACCAAGCTACGCCATTTTCCCCCTTCCTGGAAAAATTTAGGCGGGTCGCGACAACGGGGCAAGGCTTATTTGTGCCACCAGCAACAAAAGCACTCCAGTAATAATAGTAGATTCAAACTTCGAGTCAATTACTTAGTTTTTACTTGAAATTACTCATTTCAATATTGATTCGTTATTTTGCATTGTCTAAAAAGAGTACATTTGGGCCCGCGCTCGTGGCTTGCGACGGCCGCAACACCTTGGCTCAGACTAGTCGAGGGTCGTTGGACCTTGTTTGTGGCCGGCGAGTTGGGAAAGAAAAAGGAAGGAATGAAAAGAAGATAATGAAAAGAAAAAGGAAAAGACTAAAAAACTAAAAATTTATCCACATTAATGTTGGCTATATCACGTAAGATGGCAGGCGTCCATGTCTACGAGCGATTTATGGCCAAAATTGGCCGGATGGACTTAATTAGCATGCGTTCAAAAGATTTAAAGCTAAATCGATTCAATTGAAAGGTTTATGACTAAATTGGTACCACTGCAATAGGTTTAGAACTTTTTAGGTACTTTCACCTGTAGAAGTTACAATTGCATCGTTTCTTCAGTTACTATGGGTCCATCTTTTCAATTATCTCCTCAACCCCGTTCGAAATATATTTCCACTATCATCCACAATTCAGAATTCCTTTGCCAAAAAGTTAATTAAGTTTATGTAGGATAAAAACTTATATAACCTGTCGATCGATTTAAACGATACAAAGTTTAATATTAAATGTTATAAAATCTGATAGTTAAACCATGCTATTATTCGGAAATCTGATCAATTATTTTGACGAGGGGGACAATTCTTTTAACCATCTTATACTTACCTAAAGTCTATTATTTTGAAAAATGCATTTATTCCATCAATTCTTTACACAAATTTTCTAACTGCTGATAAAACTTAGCTTAAAATAAGATATACTGTCAAATGGAGGTAGGAGCTAATGGCTATTCATGAATAATACTATCGCACTTATTTACAAAAAAAAGGGGGTCCCTGTATTTTTCAATTTCAATAACTTTAACGTGATTTATTCAGAATGTATTATAGACTATTGCCCAATATAAATATCTATAATAATTACCGTTGTATCTGTTCAAAATAATAAAGTGAATATCTTTATTATTTGCTGTTTATTCATTTAGAAAAACTAAGCTATTCTTTACATTACACGTAATGTGTTTTACGAATAATACTTGTTTAGGTTTTCCATTACTCCATTTAAATTGATAAAACATTTTATGTTAATGGTGTTTGTTTTTTTCTGTGCATTTCCACATTAAAGAGAATGTATATCCAAATAGTACCATTTGTTCACCTAATCCAATAAGCAATACTTAAAACTATATATAAACAAACTGTGCGGTGCTAAAATAATTTTAAATTTGTTTCATTTTCAAGTTTAATCTACTAGGAGGTATAGGTCGAGTTTTACAACGATGAAATGTTATTATAATTATTAAACTTGAGGCAAATCTATATCTTTATATTATGTACCTTTTATATGTATAATCAAGCGATGCTTGCAACTGATATTCTACTTATGGAATTGTATGTCTTTTTTCTTTTTACTTTAGTAGAAAGTTAAATGGATTGTTACAAGCTAATTGCTTTTACTTCTTGCTTGCCTCGTACCATCTCGATGATTAAGTTAAAAAAAAAGAGCACAAAATTAAACAAAAATGAAAAAAATTTCTGATGAATCTCACGTGATTTAATTGTTCATGTAAACTAGGCTAACGGAAGACAATAAAAAAGGAAAGTAGAGCTGAGTTGTTTAGCATGGAAGAAAGAAAAAGAGCGCTTACTATAACATAATTGTTGACAATCTTCATGGAAATCGTGGATGAGCTTTTTGGGCAAATTAGTCTAATCAAAACATGATATTTGAAAGAGGCTGTGGAACGATACTTTTTGCTTGTGGAAATATCATTCCCCTAAGACAAAGAAGCAGACGAAATAAATAAATGAAGACAAGTCGATCCAACAAGCAAATGTCAAGGAAAAATAAAAGAAGAAAATAAAACTAAATAGTACTTTGGTTGGAGTTGAGAGGATTTTGGTGGAGAAACCAAAAAATTATAAGAAAAGAAGTTGAGTTTTAGATAAGTCATCATTTTACCGGAAAAAATTTGAGAATTAATTCTAAAATTGAGATAAATGAATGCTAAAGGAAAGAGTAACCAAATGAATTATAAAATAATAAGTCGAACATTGTTGAAAATACATATGGATTTAGATTTGGTGCTTGTGGTTGTTGTAATACTCTACAGATACATGTTCGTCCTTTGTCCTGCCAAAGTTTTCTAGTTTCAGATCTCAAACTTAAAGGAAGTACGCGAGCTATTATAGAGACGGACTTCCATTATAAGACTTATGTTGTAATAATGGTGCTTCTAGTTGTGAAATGTGAAAGAATGATAAGCAATTCTTTCCAAATCGAGAATTATTTCGCTTGCAAACATTGACGACAAAATCACTATATTTCAAAGCAAAATCGAATACGAAGCATCGATTTAGTAGTCGGAAGTGTGGATTTCATTAATCCAAATCAAATCGTAGCTAGAAGCGAGGGCATTTTTCATGGTGTATCTAATTTGTAATGTTGTCGTGATCAGCGATGAATGCTTCGTACTTAATAGGCCAAGTGTATTAGGAGTTCTAAAACTTTATCGTTCTTGCACTTGAGTTCTAAAACTTTCACTTTGTACATTTAAGCCATAAAACTTGTCACCGTTCTATACATTAATACTTTTTTTTTTTAACTTCGTTAGCATTTAGCAAACCGAAAGTTGCCGCAAGGGGCGCTTAGTAATTTTTCGTCCCCGTGACCATTAATGAGCCAACAAAACTGGTTAAAATTGTGCAAGTTGGGATAAAGTTGGACTTCCCCTAATTATGGTGCACGAGATTTCTTGAGATTAAGGGGGGATTTGGAGATTCAAACTTGTTGCAAACCGCATCGGAGTAAATTTTAGCCAACTTGGCCTACTAGTCATGTACATCAAATACGTTATTAACTCAACGGAAGGCGCAAAATCACGAAATCACTGTTTTCTGGCAAAAAAAACAAACGGGCAAGCTAAAAAATAGATAAACCAGCTAGTTCATTATGCTAAGTTTGAATTTAACCGAGTCAGGTGATCCTTAGTTTGCATGCACTTGATTAATATCTAGACTTGAGCATATTGACCCGACCATTGAAGTCATCCCAACATTCTTGTGATTGTGACGTATATGCAAAGGTGTAGAGAAATATCCGACAATGTTGCCAACGACGGTTTTGCGAAAGCTAAAACATAAAAAATCTCGATCAAATGGAGTTTGATGTATGAAGCCAAAGGCAAAAAAAAAGTGACATTTAAGAATATTGGGCGACAATATAAATGCGATGTAGCCATAAGGACTCTTAACTGTATTGATAAAGTTAGTAGTTAAATAAGATTTGTGGTGGGCGGTTGATATATTAACATTGAAATTAAATGCTTACAATGGAACGAAAACAGCTTATCACGACGGACGAGTCACTCACCCGTAACAAAGGAGGAAAACAGCTTGTTGAGTTCAAGAATTTGGCCTGGTGTAGATCCACCTAGCATCTAAAAGCATTAACCAAAGTACTAATTTCGACCAAAACGCCGGAAAAAATAATAAAAAGTAAAAATCATTTTCAAGCACAATCTAGCAATAAAGCATGAAGCCAGATTCAGCCTCGGCAGCAGGAGAGTCTATATCTCCATTTAACTTGCGACCAAAAAACTCTACATTGATCTAAAAATTTAAGCAATAGTATTGAAAAAAAACCCCCTTTGCTGTGGATGACATATTTTAAAGAAAAAAACTAAATGTTAAAGATTTTCTATTTCCAGCGGGAGTGATGTTGGGAAAACTAAATCCCCGATCGTCTCGTTCGAAACATATTCAGAACGAATTCGATTAATGCGGAAAACGTGCCCGAGGACCATCAACTTGTATCATCGATCGTACAGACATATCACACAATGAACATACCCGGTATTGTCATAAATTAAGTGTCGCTTTGCGCTTGAGAGTTCTTCGATTATCTTTCGTACTCGTGTGCTTTTCGTAGGAAAACAGAGAAGACTTCGTATTCGAAGGAGTATGTTTGCATATGAAAAATCACTTCTGTTTTTCAAGGGGTGCCTTCTATTATAGATAGGCAAATAACTACCTCGTAGGCCCTTGTGGCTCACGGGCCAGGTTTGGCCCATCTTGGACGGTCCACCCATTATGTCTTTCATCTCCCACTCGCCCACGATGGGCTAAACACAACTCTCTTCCTTGCAAAGTTCATATTGGCAAATAATCCGTGCAACCAGTATACTACGAGAGCTCGTTGTTATACATCTGTTAGGAATATATAACAGCTCAAATTTGGGCATTATCCAGAGTAGAATTAGTATGCAGTTTCCTAAATCAATCAGTCACATTTTTTATCTCTCTTGATCTCTTTTAGTATCTCATATATTGTATTCACAACTATGATTTACTCAAAATTATAATTGGTCGACCTGTGAATATAAATATAGAATGTGACGTCATAAATTAAATTGATCTTCCTCTTTCCTTAAACCTCTCTATTTCAGTTCAACTCGCTTTTCTAGAAATGCCCCGTTAGACCGAATTATCATGATCATCGGCAACATCCTAAGATAGCAAATACTGAATAGAAATTTCGAGAATAAGTAAGAGTCAAGAGGGCACTTTAATTAAGAAGAACTATTTTCCTCAAAAGTTTCACACGACTTAAAAATTGAGATCATAAATTTTTGCCAACTCTTATCGGTCGTATCATGCATACGTAATATGAAATACGTATTACGGTATTCTCTCCTTTTCCCATAGAGCGTATGTCTTTACTCTCAATACCGTACAGATGATAGTTTAGACATACTCAATGTCTAACTTGAGTTCACAAATCTACTCTATTCATAAGCATCTATCAGAATTCACATCTGGCATTAAAGACAGGTAAAGTGAAATATGTGGGTCATTTCATTTTCGGACATAATAATCTATATGTCCTCATCTTAACATTCTGTTAAGGCGACGTCCATGCTTTAAGTTTGAGCTCTCAATTATCACCTAGATAATAAGCTTAAAACTGTCTCATCTCTATTCATCACACAGTGAGTAGAGGCGATTACCCGTATGAGTGAGCTAATCTTTCATCTGTCTGACATACCTTTTCAATATAGTGCACTCAGCATCGACATTCACAAACGTCATACAAACTTATAGGCATTGATAATAACAAACTTCATTAATAGTGAACATTTTGGGAAAATTACAATATTTAGTACATCATATTCTACACAATCCTAAAAGATCTCACATGACCATGGAAAATTTCTCTAGGAATCGGCTTCGTCATAGGATCTGCTATCATCCTTTGTGTAGATATGTACTTCACGTTCACTTCCTTTCGTGCAACTATGTCCTTGACATAGTTATACTTGATATCTATATGTTTGGTCTTTTCATGGTACTTGGGATCCTTAGTGTACGCTATTGCTGCTTGGCTGTCACAATAGATCAATACTAGGTTTGCAGCATTCTCAGTTACACCTAAGTGATCCAAAAATCTTCTAAACCAAACAGCTTCTTGTGCCGCTGCTGATAAAGCCACGAACTCGGCTTCCATTGTAGATAAGGCTACACGCTGTTGTTTCTTACTGCTCCGAGATATGGCGCCATTATTCAGTAAGAATACATATCCAGAAGTAGATTTCCTTTCTTTTAAATCTCCTCCCCAGTCAGCATCAGTATAGCCTTCAAGGTGTAGATCACTTCCTTAATAAGTCAGCGCATAGTCGGCACTTCCCTTTAGATATCTCAGGATTCTTTTGACGGCGATCCAATGAACTTGACCTGGATTGGATTGGTACCTACTTACCATTCCAACTGCATAATAAATATCAGGTCTTGTACACATTATAGCGTACATCAAGCTTCCGACAGCACTAGCATATGGAACTTGTTCCATTTGCTCATTTTCTTGTGAAGTCTTAGGACACATTCTGTCGCTTAATGCTTCGCCTTTTGCAATAGGAGTATCTATTGGTTTACAGTCTTGCATACGAAATCGCTCAAGGATTTTATTCACATACGTCTCTTGTGAAAGGGATAGGGATTTCTTTGAGCGATCTTTTGAAATCTTAACTCCAAGAATGTATGCAGCTTCACCCATATCTTTCATCTCAAAATTGAAAGATAACCAATTCTTGACTGTATTAACCAACTCTATACTGCTTTCGGCAATTGGTATATCATCAACATATAATGATAAGATCACAAATTGATCTTTGGATCTTTTGATATATACACAATTGTCTTCACTAATCATTACAAAATCATATGCCATTATTGCATTGTGAAAACGTATATACCATTGTCTCGAAGACTGCTTAAGGCCATATATCGACCTCAATAGTCAACACACTTTGTGCTCTTGACCTTTTGTAATGAAACCAACAGGTTGTTCTATATAAATTTCTTCCTCTAATTCTCCATTGAGGAATGCAGTCTTTACATCCATTTGATGTAATTCGAGATCCATACTAGCTACTATTGCCAGAATAAGGCGAATAGAGGTAAATCTAACCACAAGAGAAAAAGTTTCTTCAAAGTCCACTCCTTCCTGTTGATTATATTCTTTCGCCACAAGGCGAGCCTTATACCTCTCTATTGAGCCATTAGCCTTACGCTTTATTTTGAGAACCCACTTGTTCCCAATGGCTTTGCGTCCTTTTGGAAGGTCAACCAATTCCCAAACTTAGTTTGATCTTAATGACTCCATTTCCTCTTCCATTGCATGTATCCATTCCTCCTTATCAGGGCACTTTAGAGCATCGTTCACATTTTTCGGCTCATCTTCATCTTGTGGGGCGATCATGAAAGCTTCTCCTTCAATGTCAAAACGTCGACGGGAAATCCTATTACGACTTGACTATCGTATGGAATGTTGTACTCCTAATGATTCACCACGTTCCATTGCGCTCCTACTCGAATGAGATAATGGTGGTGTCGTCTTTTTAAGTGATTGCAATTGAGACTGTGTTGCATTCAACTCTTCATTTCTCACAATGCTCCCACTAACTTCACTATCACGATCCACAGATTCATATAGTGAGTAATCACCACCTACTTCGCCATTTTTAGGAAATTCATTCTCTAAAAATGTGACATCCCGTAATTCAAATTCAGTTATACTTCCGCTTTCTTGCTCACCTATGAATACATATCCTTTTGAGTGCTCTGAGTATCTTATAAAAATACTCTTTTTGCCTCTTGGGCTTAATTTTTCATACTTGTGAGAAGACTCACGAGTATAGACAGCACAATCCCAAGGTTTTAGAAAGCTTAAATCAGGCTTTCTGCCTGTCCATAATTCATATGGAGTAGAAGCAACTGATTTAGAAGGCACACGGTTAAGTATGTAGGCAGCAGTCAACAAAGCATCACCCCAAAAGGTGATGGGCAAGTTAGCTTGTGCCATCATCAATTTAACCATTTCCATTAAGGTTCTGTTTCTTCTTTCTGCAACACCATTTTGTTGAGAAGTATATGGAATAGTCAGTTGTCTTTCTATTCCCTTTTCATCACATAAATTTCTGAACTGATTAGATAGATATTCTCAACCTCGATCGGATCTTAATGCTTTTATTTTCTTGTCTAATTGATTTTCCACTAAGCTTATAAATCTTTTAAAGTAATTTAAGGCCTCGGACTTATGAGAAATCAAATCGACATGTCCGAATCGAGTATAATCATCAATGAATGTAATGAAATAAACAGACCTGTGCCTTTCTTTTACATTCATTGGACCACAGATGTCAGTATGGATTAACGCAAAGGAAATTCAGCTCTTGTTCCTTTTTTAAATGGTTTCCGCGTTGTTTTTCCTTCTAGGCAATGCTCACATATGGGCAAATTAACCTTTTTAATATTGCCCAATAAGCCATCTTTAGCCAATCTATTCATTCTTTATTGGCCAATATGACCAAGTCTAGCATGCCACACGTTCACATCATTCTCATAAGAATCAGATGATGTAAATAAGGAATAACTAACATTAACTTCACAATAGTCAACATTACAATGAAACCATCTAAAAAATATCCGGAACCATAATAACTTGTACCTAAACACAAGTCTACACCATTGTTATAGAAGTTTACATTAAAACCAAGTCTAACTAAAACCAACACGGAAACTAAGTTCCGACGAATCTCTAGAGCAAATAGCACATCATGTAGGAACAATGTGCGTCCACCGCGCATAAGTAGTTGACAGGTACCGATGCCTCTGACCTCCACTCTTGAATTATTCCCTACGTATATCCACTTCGTTCCTTGTGGAACTCGTTGGAACTCCACGAAAGCTTCTCTGTCCTTCGCTACATGGTCTGTGGCTCCCGAGTCTACAGTCCATAAAGGATTAAATTCGGTTAGAAACACTAAACTAGACACATAAGTGGTATTTTCATGAATGCTAAGGGTTTCTACCTTCTTTGGCTCGCCACAGTCACGAGCAAAGTGACCCTTCTTGCCACAGTTGAAACATTTCACTCTTGAAATGTTCTTCTTGAAAGGACGCTTTTCTTTCTCCCGTTGGTTGAGCCTCGGCTTCTTCCCTGAAAGACTTGGCCCTTTGCCTTTCCACTTCTTTGACCCAGCAGGATGCTTCCTCTTAAAGCCCGAAACTCCATGCGAGCTAGAATCGGCAAAGTAAATATCAGTTTCTGGCTTAGCCGCCATGAGGCGATCCTCTTCCAACTCAAGATGCCGCATAGCATCCTCGAAGGTCTTGATACCCTCATTGTGGGTCAAATGAATCTTCATGTGCTCCTAGCTTTGAGGCAAGGAGCGAATTACTACCTGCACCTGCTGTTCATCAGTGAGTATGTGCCCGGCATCCTTTAGCTCACTAATCATATTCAACATCTGCCTCAAATGTTGTTTCATGGTCTTTCCATGAGACGTCTTATATAAGTCGAAACGGATAGTGAGTTGTCTTAGTTTGGTCACATAAGTTCGACCAAATCTTGATGCCAGTGCAGCCCACATGTCTTTGGCACTTTGGAAACATCCGAACTCTCGCATAATGTCATTGTCCATGCTGTTTAGCAACGTAATGCGAGCAAGAGAGTTCTTTCTTTTCCAAACAGCAAAGGCATCTTTGTCCCTCTTGTATTGGGTAGTTGTCCCATCCTCAGGTTCTTCCATAATCTGGTTAAGAGTTTCGAGTGCCTCTTGCTCTTCCAGCACATACTGAATCTTGAGACTCAAAATCTCATAATTGTCGCCATTCAATTTTTCTCCCTTATTTAGTTCAGCCGCTATGTTCTTAGTTGCTGAAGCCATCGTATCTGAACATTTCAGACACATACGCACGAGTTATTAAAATCTATCTAAATGCTTCATTAGCATCATAATTACATAAACTAATCATGTTAGTGAATAGTTTCACAAAAGGTCTTAGAGTCGAAAGTTCACTATGTTTTCAATCATCGTCTAAAAATCTAATTTGAAATTACCATTAACATAATCATTTAGGTAAAGAAATTAGTTCTTCAAAAGTTATACAAACTTTTAAGAACTTCCCACATATAACATAACATATAATATGGCAATATAAAGTGATAAAACAAAAAAAAAAATCATAGCCATATATATATCATAACACATTTACAAATGTTTAAGAACATGTAATAACAACTTGACACATGTACAGAATTGATTCCAAAATCTAAAAGAACAACATCAAGTGTACCAATCCAACACATAGACAGGAAAGGACTCATAAAATTCTTTAGAAAGTTTTATTTTCTTCGGAACATAAACAGAGGCTCCCGGAAAACCCCTAGATCCGGGCCATGGTTTGCGCCTAGACCCATTCAATGCAAGGGTTGATATTCTTCTTACCCCGACCCTTATGTATTCTTGCACAAAATTCTCCACAAGCATCTTATAGCTTGGACCATTTAAGATTTCTTTAACCTTATCAAGCATTCTTCTCCTTTTTAGCTGCCGTTCTTGGGATTATCGGAGTGCGTCTCCAATGTACCATTGTTCCTGCAACGAATGCAGAACGAAGGATTACTTATAATCCATGATACATTAAGATAAGGAATGCTTATTCATATACATATGATATAGCACTTGTATTTCAAAAAACTAGAGAGAAATACTAGAGAAAATGCCAAAGAATATACCCTAAGTACGTGTACATAGGGTTTATCGTGCATTTTCACATTCATAAGTGCAACAAACATGTAATATGAATACACCATAACGTAGAGCATTCCGATACGAGCACGTCGATACCAAGAACGCCCAAATCGGAGCTCAAATGAGCTCAAACGGGCCGAAAGAACTCATAGGGTCATTATGCCCGATTTGAACCGGTCCGATTCGACCGGTTTGATCGGTCCAACCGTTGATCGGTCAATGGTCAATCGAGTCAGGTCAACGGGTCGGATCACGGTCAATCGGATCGGGTCAACGGTCAACCGGGTCAATCGGGTCGGGTCAAGGTCCGCTCCCGATGACGTCACGCTGACGTCATCGTCGGCGGTTAGTGGCGACCGACGCGCCGTTTCACACGGCCGCTTGTGGGCTTCACGCGTCGTTGTGCCCAAGGCTCTTGACAGCGCGTGAGGGCGGGTACGGTGTCCTCCGGCGACGCGCCGTCCATCATTTTGCTCGTCTCGACGAGTACTTTCTATTTATGCAATAAAATTCAAGTTTTGACAAAAGACAAAAATCGAAACATGCATGAACAGTTCGGCAAAGTGAACAAAACGAACAAAAACGAGGCCAAAACGAAAAAACGAGCAGTATACACTTCAGACAATACATATGCATGATCGGGAAATAAGTAAACGGGCTCTGATACCAATGTTGGGAAAACTAAATCCCTGATCGTCTCGTTCGAAACATATTCGGAACGAATTCGATTAATGCGGAAAACGTACCCAAGGACCATCAACTTGTATCACCGATCGTATAGGCATATCACACAACGAACATACCCGGTATTGTCATAAATTAAGTGCCGTTTTGCACTTGAGAGTTCTTCGATTATCTTTCGTACTCGTGTGCTTTCCGTAGGAAAACAGAAAAGACGTCGTATTCGAAGGAGTATGTTTGCATATAGAAAATCACTTCTGTTTTTCAAGGGGTGCCTTCTATTATAGATAGGCAAATAACTACCTCGTGGGCCCTTGTGGCTCACGGGCTGGGTTTTGGCCCATCTTGGGCGGTCCACCCATTATGTCTTTCAAGTGAGATCGAAGCCAAAAAAGTCTTTTCTATAAAATTGTAATAAAGTCTAATAGATGAAAAAAAAAACTAAATGCACGAGAATGATCGCCAAGAAACAACATTAGGAAAATATCTGTTCAAATACTTATCTACAAGATAAAATCTTAGTTGAAGAAGGCTTTTGGAAACGGTACAATGTTAAGATCGGGGTCAGTGTGCCCATCCCATCCATCACCGCCGCAGCTTTTTGCAGCATTAGTCTGTGAACTTAGGTAGCAGAAGAGGAGAGACTCAAAGTGTACATCCACCTCCATTAATTTGCAGGGATCTCCATTGTCAACAGCGAATCGAGCTTCGTACTTCCCTAATTTCAAGTGCTTTTTAGCAAGAGGTTTTAGCGAGTGAGATCTCCATTAATTTGCATGAAGAAGATGGGGACGGTAGTATTGGGTTTATCATCTCTAGAGATGAAGAAAAATAGCTACTACCGGAAAAAAAAACTATTTTCACTAATTTCAAGTGCTTTACCCAAAAATAAAAAAAAATTAATATCACGAAAAATCCCAAATTGACATACATGTGGTAAATTTACCTCAAACTAACTTTTTAACCATAAAAAACCCCAAACCGATACGCCAGTGACAAATTTACCCTCCGTTAGTTTCCGTTAAATTTTACCGTGCTGATTTAGATGACATGCGGCAGTTGATGAGTGTACTGATTTAGGGTTTTACCTTACGTTTGTCATTGGTGTACCGGTTTGTGATTTTTCTTGATATTAATCCAATTTGACAGAAACTAACGAAGGATAAATTTGTCACAAATGCATCAATTTTGGGTTTTTGATAGTCAAACAATAAGTTTGGAGCAAATTTGTCATAAGTGTATCAATTTGGTGTTTTTTGTGGTATTAGCCCAAAAACAAATGAGACTTGCTAATTTCAATTGTTAATTTGTATTTTATTAAAATTTCACCGTGTCCAAATTCGACGATTTACAATATTTGATAATAATTCGTATATCCACATATACCGCCGACGGGGGGCGGCGGCGGCCGACCGGTGGCGAGCGGACCTTGCAGTGGCTGGGCGAAGCCAACCTCACAGTGGTTGGGCGAGGTCTCGAACTTGCCGGTTATCGCCGAGGCCCGACGACCGGCTAGAGGAGGAAGGGGAAGGAAGGAAAAAAATGACTTGTTTCAGGAACAAAGAAGTATGTTTTTTTTACTTCTTCTTTTTGCTCCAAATCTATTCTCCGGCGCACTTTTCTATTTCGAGGAATAGAAAAATTAGCCGACGTTATCAAACGGATTTATGTTCTCTTTCTATTCTAGTGAACAAAAGAACAAAAAAATAGAGAAACGAGATAGTTACCCTTAAGATTTTAATTTTCATTTTTGTTTTGAAGTTTTGTTATGGTGCACTGTAAAACCATAACTCACATTTTATGTTTTCACCTATTTGATGAGACGATATGCAGTGATTTTATTCGTTGCAAGATAATATTCAACGAGTGCATTTAAAATAATCCGAATTACTCTTGGAATTGGGAATTTGCCATCTAGCGATTCTTTAGCACAGGGGCTTCATTTAATGATTCAAAACCTTTGTCTATCTAGCTCTCTCCTATGTCCACGTCACTCGGTTTCCAATTCGGAGCGCATTAAGTATAACGAGCTCCTCCATCTCGGCTCTTCTCCTTGTACGGTTTCCTCGTCCTAATTGATTAAGCAAGCGACAAAAATCGAAACTAAGATCCGCATAATCAATTTAGAAATGTTCTAAGGCGGTCGCAACTTATCAATCTTATGATATGTCGCCCGAGCGAAATTAACTTGGATGTTTCTACTCATCAATGGGAAAAATTCGATACCGTTCGGCTCCGTTTGTTTTGCGAAAAATGAACGGTTTGAAAAAACACCATTCTAAAAATAAAAACGATGACTTGTACCGCTTGAAATAATTAGCCAATGAAAAAATTGCTAATTATAGAGGATAATTTATATTTAAATATTTTTGTAGATGATGAAAATATTTATTGTGCATTAAAAGTTTGTAAGCGAAACAAGAAATCGTTTTAAGCGATAGGAAAGAAAGAAATTGATGAAGAGATTGAAGTGTTTATGTTGTTGCCGGTGGCAGACACGAACCTTACCATGTGAAGAGCTAATATTATCGGAAAGAGAGAAATTGAAAGGGAAAAATAAGAAAAGAAGAAAAAAGAGAATGAAGATATTAAAAGACCATTTGTTGTAGCAGTTAAAATTGAAGGGGGCATTTTGGAAACGGTGCTGCAATGTTAAGATCGGGTCACTGCGCCCGCCCATCCCATGGCCATCCCATCCCATCCCATCCCATCCCACATGCATTAGTCTGTGAACTTAGGAGGAGGCACCCAAGTGCAAATCCATCTCCATTAATATGCATGATTTACCCCCCAGATAAAATTATTAAAAAAGAAGAAGAGTATATTGAATCGTGGGAAGTTTTTAAAGGTTCGAGGATGTTCCGTGTGCTCTGTTCCTTCCTCTCCGCAGAGTTCCTGATGTCTCTCTGAGTTCAATTTGGCCATCACTCTCTCCCCCTCACTCCTCCTCCCATTCCTCTCCAAACCACCACCCGACCCAAAACCCTCGGAAGAAATGAGAGCAGCGTTTCACGCGTTTTTACCTCGGCTCGTCGATGAGATGAGGCGGCGCTGGGGAGAGGCTTCCCGCCCTCCCCCGCGCCGGGAGTATAAATACTCCCCCTCTTCATGGCGGTCACAGATTCCTTCTCCTTTCCCTCCAGAATCGAAATGAGCGACCTGTCCGACGACCATTCCGCTTCGGCGCCGACGACGTTCTTCTCGTCTCTTCTTCTTCTTCTTCTCCTCCTCCTCCTCCTCCTCTTAACTTGTCTCCATTTTGATCGGTAGTGTGCAGGCAGCGACGGCGGCGGCAGCTGCTTCTCCTGCTCCTCCGATCGAGGCTACGAGGTAAGCCCTCGCCCTCGCCCGAGCATGCGTGTTCTCCTGCTTTTTGTTGCGTTCTCTTCTCCTCCTCCTCCTCTTAACTTGTCTCCATTTTGATCAGCAGTGTGCAGGCGGTGACGGCGGCGGCAGCTGCTTCACCTGCTCCTCCGACCGAGGCTACGAGGTAAGCCTTCGCCGTCGCCCGAGCACGCGTGTTCTCCTGTGTTGGGAAAACTAAATCCCCGATCGTCTCGTTCGAAACATATTCGGAACGAATTCGATTAATACGGAAAACGTGCCCGAGGACCATCAACTTGTATCACCGATCGTACCGGCATATCACACAACGAACATATCTATTATTATCACAGATTAAGTGCCGCTTTGCGTTTGAGAGTTCTTCGATTGTCTTTCGTACTCGTATGCGTTCCGAAGGAAAACAGAGAAGACGTCGTATTCGAAGGAGTACGTTTACATATGAAAAATCACCTCTGTTTTCCAAGGAGTGCCTTCTATTATAGATAGGAAAATAACTACCTCGTGAGCCCTTGTGGCTCACGGATCGGGTTTGGCCCATCTTGGGTGGTCCATCCATTATGTCTTTCATTTCCCATTCGCCCACGATGGGCTAAACACAACTCTCTTCCTTGCAAAGTTCATATTGACAAATAATCCGTGCGACCAGCATACTACGAGAGCTCGTTGTTATATATCTGTTAGGAATATATAACAGCTCAAATTTGGGCATTATCCAGAGTAGAATTAGTATGCAGTTCCCTAGATCAATCAGTCACATTTTTTATCTCTCTTGATCTCTTTTAGTATCTCATATATTGTATTCACAACTATGATTTACTCAAAATCATAATTGGTCGACCGGTGAATACAAATATAGAATGTGACATCATAAATTAAATTGATCTTCCTCTTTTCTTAAACCTCTCCATTTCAATCCAACTCGCTTTTCTAGAAATGCCCCGTTAGACCGAATTATCATGATCATCGGCAACATCCTCTATAGCAAACACTGAATAGAAATTTCGAGAATAAGTAACAGTCATGAGGGCACTTTAATTGAGAAGAACTATTTTCCTCAAGAGTCTCACACGACTTAAAAATTGAGATCATAAATTTTTGCCAACTCTTATCGGTCGTGCCATACATACGAAATATGAAATACGTATTACGGTATTCTCTCCTTTTCCCATAGAGCGTATGTCTTTACTCTCAATACCGTACAGATGATAGTTTAGACATACTCAATGTCTAACTTGAATTCACAAATCTACTCTATTCATAAGCATCTATCAGAACTCACATCTGGCATTAAAGACAGGTAAAGTGAAATATGTGGGTCATTTCACTTTCGGACATAATAATCTATATGTCCTCATCTTAACATTCTGTTAAGGCGACGTCCATGCTTCAAACTTGAGCTCTCAATTATCACCTAGATAACAAGCTTAAAACTGTCACATCTCTATTCATCACACAGTGAGTAGAGGCGATTATCTGTGTGAGTGGGCTAATCTCTCATCTGTCCGACATACCTTTTCAATATAATGCACTCAGCATCGACATTCACAAACGTCATACAAACTTATAGGCATTGATAATAACAAACTTCATTAATAGTGAACATTCTGGGAAAATTACAATATTTAGTACATCATATTCTACACAGTCCTAGAGATCTCACATGATCATGGAAAACTTCTCTAGGAATCGGCTTCATCATAGGATCTGCTATCATCCTTTGTGTAGATATGTACTTCACGTTTACTTCCTTTCGTGCAACCATGTCCTTGACATAGTTATACTTGATATCTATATGTTTGGTCTTTCCATGGTACTTGGGACCCTTAGTGTACGCTATTGCTGCTTGGCTGTCACAATAGACCAATACTGGGTTTGCAGCATTCTCAGTTACACCTAAGTGATCCAAAAATCTTCTAAGCCAAACAGCTTCTTATGCCGCTGCTGATAGAGCCATGAACTCGGCTTCCATTGTAGATAAGGCTACACACTGTTATTTCTTACTGCTCCAAGATATGGCGTCATTATTCAGTACGAACACATATTCGGAAGTAGATTTCCTTTCTTTTAAATCTCCTCCACAGTCAGCATCAGTATGGCTTTCAAGGTGTAGATCACTTCCTTGATAAGTCAGCGCATAGTCGACACTTCCCTTTAGATATCTCAGGATTCTTTTGACGGCGATCCAATGAGCTTGACCTGGATTGGATTAGTATCTACTTACCATTCCAATTGCATAACAAATATCAGGTCTTGTATACATCATAGCGTACATCAAGCTTCCGATAGCACTAGCATATGGAACTTGTTCCATTTGCTCCTTTTCTTGTGAAGTCTTAGGACACATTCTGTCGCTTAATGCTTTGCCTTTTGCAATAGGAGTATCTATTGGTTTACAGTCTTGCATACGAAATCGCTCAAGGATTTCATTCACATACGTCTCTTGTGAAAGGGATATGGATTTCTTTGAGCGATCTCTTGAAATCTTAATTCCAAGAATATATGCAGCTTCACCCATATCTTTCATCTCAAAATTGGAAGATAACCAATTCTTGACTGTATTAACCAACTCCATACTGCTTTCGGCAATTAGTATATCATCAACATATAATGATAAGATCACAAATTGATCTTTGGATCTTTTGATATATACACAATTGTCTTCACTAATCATTACAAAATCATATGCCATTATTGCATTGTGAAAACGTATATACCATTGTCTCGAAAACTGCTTAAGGCCATATATCGACCTCAATAGGCGACACACTTTGTGCTCCTGGCCTTTTGTAATGAAACCAACAGGTTGTTCCATATAAATTTCTTCCTCTAATTCTCCATTGAGGAATGCAGTCTTTACATCCATTTGATGTAATTCGAGATCCATACTAGATACTATTGCCAGAATAAGCCGAATAGAGGTAAATCTAACCATAGGAGAAAAAGTTTCTGCGAAGTCCACTCCTTCCTGTTGATTATATCGTTCGCCACAAGGCGAGCCTTATACCTCTCTATTGAGCCATTAGCCTTACGCTTTATTTTGAGAACCCACTTGTTCCCAATGGCTTTGTGTCCTTTTGGAAGGTCAACCAATTCCCAAACTTGGTTTGATCTTAATGACTCCATTTCCTCTTCCATTGCATGTATCCATTCTCCCTTATCATGGCACTTTAGAGCATCGTTCATATTTTTCGGCTCATCTTCATCTTGTGGGGCGATCATGAAAGCTTCTCCTTCAATGTCAAAACGTCGACGGGGAATCCTATTACGACTTGACTGTCGTATGGAATGATGTACTCCTAATGATTCACCACGTTCCATTGCGCTCCCACTCGAATGAGATAATGGTGGTGTCGTCTCTTTAAGTGGTTGCAGTTGAGACTGGATTACATTCAACTCTCCATTTGTCACAATGCTCTCACTAACTTCATTATCACGATTCACAGATTCATATAATGAGTAATCACCACCTACTTCGCCCTTTTTAGGAAATTCATTCTCTAAGAATGTGACATCCCGTGATTCAAATTCAGTTATACTTCCGCTTTCTTGCTCACCTATGAATACATATCCTTTTGAGTGCTCCAAGTATCTTATAAAAATACTCTTTTTGCCTCTTGGGCCTAATTTTCCATACTTGTGAGAAGACTCACGAGTATAGGCAGCACAACCCCAAGGTTTTAGAAAGCTTAAATCAGGCTTTCTGCCTGTCCATAATTCATATGGAGTAGAAGCAACTGATTTAGAAGGCACACGGTTAAGTATGTAGGCAGCAGTCAATAAAGCATCACCTCAAAAGGTGATGGGCAAGTTAGCTTGTGCCATCATTGATCTAACCATTTCCATTAAGGTTCTGTTTCTTCTTTCCACAACACCATTTTGTTGAGGAGTATATGGAATAGTCAGTTGTCTTTCTATTCCCTTTTCATCACATAAATTTCTGAACTGATCAGACAGATATTCTCGATCTCGATCGGATCTTAATACTTTTATTTTCTTATCTAATTGATTTTTCACTATGCTCATAAATCTTTTAAAGCAATTTAAGGCCTCGGACTTATGAGAAATCAAAGCGACATGTCCGAATCGAGTATAATCATCAATGAATGTGATGAAATAAACAGACCCGTGCCTTTCTTTTACATTCATTGGACCACAGATGTCAGTATAGATTAACTGTAAAAGAAATTCAGCTCTTGTTCCTTTTCCAAATAGTTTCCGCGTTGTTTTTCCTTCTAGGCAATGCTCACATATGGGCAAATCAACCTTTTTAATATTGCCCAATAAGCCATCTTTAGCCAATCTATTCATTCTTTGTTGGCCAATATGACCAAGTCTAGCATGCCACAAGTTCACATCATTCTCATAAGAATCAGATGATGTAAATAAGGAATAACTAACATTAACTTCACAATAGTCAACATCCGATACAATGAAACCATCTAAAAAATATCCGGAACCATAATAACTTGTACCTAAACACAAGTCTACACCATTGTTATAGAAATTTACATTAAAACCAAGTCTAACTAAAACCAACACGGAAACTAAGTTCCGACGAATCTCTGGAGCAAATAGCACATCATGTAGGAATAATGTGCGTCCACCGCGCATAAGTAGTTGACAGGTGCCAATGCCTCTGACCTCTACTCTTGAATTATTTCCCACGTATATCCACTTCGTTCCTTGTGGAACTCGTCGAAACTCCACGAAAGCTTCTCTGTCCTTCGCTACATGATATGTAGCTGCCGAGTCTACAGTCCACAAAGGATTAGATTTGGTTAGAAACACTGAACTAGATACATAAGTAGCATTTTCATGAATGCTAAGGGTTTCTACCTTCTTTGGCTCGCCACAGTCACGAGCAAAGTGACCCTTCTTGCCACAGTTGAAATATTTCACTTTTGAAATGTTCTTCTTGAAAGGACGCTTTCCTTTCTCCCGTTGGTTGAGCCTCGGCTTCTTCCCTGAAGGACTTGGCCCCTTGCCTTTCCACTTCTTTGACCCAGCAGGGTGCTTCCTCTTGGAGCCCGAAACCCCATGCGAGCTAGAACCGGCAAAGTAAATATCAGTTTCTAGCTTAGCCGCCATGAGGCGATCCTCTTCCAGCTTAAGATTTCGCATAGCATCCTCGAAGGTCTTGATACTCTCATTGTGGGTCAAATGAATCTTCATGTGCTCCCAGCTTTAAGGCAAGGAGCGGATACTGCCTGCACCTGCTGTTCATCAGTGAGTATGTGCCCGGCATCCTTTAGCTCACTAATTATATTCGACATCTGCCTCAAATGTTATTTCATGGTCTTTCCATAAGACATTTTATATGAGTCGAAACGGATAGTGAGTTGTCTCAGTTTGGTCACAGAAGTTCTATCAAATCTTGATGCCAGTACAGCCCACATGTCTTTGGCACTTTAGAAACGTTCGAACTCTCGCATAATATCATTGTCCATGCTGTTTAGCAACGTAATGCGAGTAAGAGAGTTCTTTCTTTTCCAAACAGCAAAGGCATCTTTGTCCCTCTTATGTTGGGCAGTTGTCCCATCCTCAGGTTCTTCCATAATCTGGTTAAGAGCTTCGAGTGCCTCTTGCTCTTCCAGCACATATTGAATCTTGAGACTCAAAATCTCATAATTGTCGTCATTCAATTTTTCTCCCTTATTTAGTTCAGCCACTATATTCTTAGTTGCTGAAGCCATCATATCTGAACATTTCAGACACATACGCACGAGTTATTAAAGCCTATTTAAATGCTTCATCAGCATCATGATTACATAAACTAATCATGGTAGTGAATAGTTTCACAAGAGGTCTTAAAGTCGAAAGTTCACTATGTTTCCGATCATCGTCTAAAAATTTAATTTGAAATTACCATTAACATAATCATTTATGTAAAGAAACTAGTTCTTCAAAAATTATACAAACTTTTAAGAACTTTCCACGTATAACATAACATGTAATATGGCAATATAAAGTGATAAATCACAAAAAAAAATTCATAGCCATATATATATCATAACACATTTACAAATGTTTAAGAACATGTAATAACAACTTGACACATGTACAGAATTGATTTCAAATCCTAAAAGAACAACATCAAGTGTACCAATCCAACACATAGACAGGAAAAGACTCATAAAATTCTTTAGAAAGTTTTATTTTCTTCGGAACATAAACAGAGGCTCCCGGAAAACCCCTAGATTCGGGCCATGGTTTGCGCCTAGACCCATTCAATGCAAGGGTTGATGTTCTTCTTGCCCCGACCCTTATGTATTCTTGCACAAAATTCTCCACAAGCATCTTATAGCTTGGACCATTTAAGATTTCTTTAACATTATCAAGCATTCTTCCCAACTCATCAGGCATAGTGCATTTTAGGGTTCCGACCATTACATATTCCGTCATTACAAAACCGTTCCAAATGATATCCTGTATCATTTTGTTGACCTTGATGATGTGTATCATCATATCATCTATAGCGTTCCATCGATAAAGAGCTAGCTTGACTCTTAGGTTCTCAAGCTTCTCCTTTTGAGCTGTCGTTCTTGGTATTATCGGAGTGCGTCTCCAATGTACCATTGTTCCTGCAACGAATGCAGAACAAAGGATTACTTATAATCCATGATACATTAAGATAAGGAATGCTTATTCATATACATATGATATAGCACTTGTATTTCAAAAAACTAGAGAAAATGCCAAAGAATATACCCTAAGTACGTGTACATAGGGTTTATCGTGCATTTTCACATTCATAAGTGCAGCAAACATGTAATATGAATACACTATAACGTAGAACATTTCGATACGAGCACGTCGATACCAAGAACGCCCAAATCGGAGCTCAAATGAGCTCAAACGGGCCGAAAGAACACATAGGGTCATTCTGCCCGGTTTGAACCGGTCCGGTTCGACCGGTTTGACCGGTCAACGGTCAACCGGGTCGAGTCAAGGTCCGCTCCCGATGACGTCACGCTGACGTCATCGTCGGCAGTTAGGCGGCGACCGACGCACCGTTTCGCACGACCGCTCGTGGGACTCACGCGCTGTCGCACCCAAGGCCCTTGGTGGCGCGTGAGGGCGCGTGCGGCGTCCTCCGGCGACGTGCCGCCCATCATTTTGCTCGTCTTGATGAGTATTTTCTGTTTATGCAATAAAATTCAAGTTTTGACAAAAGACAAAAATCGAAACATGCATGAACAGTTCGGCGAAGTGAAAAAAACGAACAAAAACGAGGCCAAAACGAAAAAACGAGCAGTATGCACTTCAAACAATACATATGCATGATCGGAAAACAAGTAAACCTGGCTCTGATACCAATGTTAGGAAAACTAAATCCCCCATCGTCTCGTTCGAAACATATTCGGAACGAATTCGATTAATGCGAAAAACGTGCCCGAGGATCATCAACTTGTATCACCGATCGTACAGGCATATCACACAACGAACATACCCGGTATTGTCACAGATTAAGTGCCGCTGTGCGCTTGAGAGATCTTCGATTGTCTTTCGTACTCGTGTGCGTTCCGAAGGAAAACAGAGAAGACGTCGTATTCGAAGGAGTATGTTTGCATAGGAAAAATCACATCTGTTTTCCAAGGGGTGCCTTCTATTATAGATAGGCAAATAACTATCTCGTGGGCTCTTGTGGCTCACGGGCCGGGTTTGGCCCATCTTGGGCGGTCCACCCATTATGTCTTTCATTCTGCTTTTTGTTGCGTTCTCTTCTTCTCCTCCTAGCCCTCGCCCGAGCACGTGTGTTCTCCTGCTTTTTGTTGCGTTCGATGCCTCCGTTAAAGCATTTTTGTGATATATCTCATCGCGAGATAACGCAGCTCTCGGCGTTCTTTCTCTTGAACGCTCGCAATGTATGCGCACCTCGAGCAAATCAATGGCGTGATCCTGGAGGGGATTCTGTTTTTCTATATGCATTAACGTTGTCCTTGAGAGCTTGTTGTGGATTCTAGTTGGTTTTAGTATGTTTTTAGAGGGTTTGCAGGAGGAAATCGCGACTCTGGCTATGCGAATGGCTAGTTTTAGGTAAGGATTTAGGGGCCGGGGGGTTTTTGCATTTGGATGGTTCCGCCTGGACCGAGGAACCTGAAGTTGACATGATGAATTGATGATATTGTTATGGATACAAAAACTTGTGATCGTCGCCATGAACATGCGAATCATTGAAGTGTGAGAAAGCTCAACTGAACATGTGCATCGCCCAATGATTCGAAACCCAACTGGAGTACATCCGGCAGTAAACTCCAAAAAAAAAAAAATCAATCATGCAGAGTCTGTTCTTGATTGGGAGACCGAGAATGCTCTGGCCTATACATATACACACACACACACACACACATATATATATATATATATATATATATATATATATATATGGGGGCGGCAATGCTCTTTACCACGAGCTCTACATGTCTTGCCTTTATTTGTGTTTGGCTTTTTTTTGTGTGGTAGCATCGAAAAGTTTACTCTGTAAGTACCTGATGCTGAACAGAACAAAGAGTTTGAAGGAGTCAATTTGATATGGGCATTGATACCCATGTCTTACAGAATTTAGTACTATTCCAATAGTGATCTCGAATATATTGCTCGCGGCATCATTCGCATGTTCATCTGGTTTGAGATTGACATGTCTAGTTGTGAATTGACCACATAACCATTGAAGTTTGAAATATATGCTTTGTTTGAAATAGTAAACCTGCTATGGCACTCATAAGCGCTCATCTGTAGCTCTACATGTCTTGCCTTTATTCGTGTTTGGCTTTATTTTGTGTGGCAGCATCGAAAAGTTTACTCTGTAAGTACCTGATGCTGAACAGAAAAAGAGTTTGAATGGGTCAATTTGATGTGGGCATTGATACCCATTTCTTACAGAACTTAGTAGTATTCGAATAGTGATGCATTTGAGAGAAAAATCTTCTTTCTCAACTCGACCTAACTCGTCCCGAGCTTCTTATTGCTCGCGGCATCAGTCGCATATTCATCTGGTTTGAGATTGACATATCTAGTTGTGAATTGACCACGTAACTATCGAAGTTTGAAATATATGTTCTGTTTGGAATAGTAACCCTACTATGGCACTCATAAGCACTCTTCTGTTCGATTGGCAGCACCGCGGCTGCGGGTTCAGATGCTGCGGGGGCCTCGCGCGAGCTATTTTTTCTCCCGTCGAGGTAAACATCTATTTCTGTGAGAATTACCACTTAATCAGATAGACACTGATTAGCTCAATATGCAGCCTTAAACGCCTTAACAGACATATATGAGTACCTCGCACGGATTGGAGTGAGTGTCCATGCCCGGCTGTTCCTGGCTGAGGCTGAGAAGATTGTTCAAGCGGGCATCCCACCCGTCCAGTTTGTCCGAACTTGGATTTGTTTGGACAGCAAATTGATCGTCAGCCCCGCTGCACCCTGGTATTAATTGTAGCTACTACTGTGATTACCTCTTTGCACTTTTAATTTATTAACTGTAGATCTTTTGCAGCGATAAGCAGATGGCGATGCTTGCCCTCAATCAGGGCATCGTGCAATACCTTCACTACCTGGATATTAACACTGACGAATTCAACGAAAAAGCTTGGAAACTTCCCAACTATAAGGTTGATCTGGTCGAGATATGGATGGATCGAATCTACCAGAGGCTTAATCTCCCGAAAACTGGGAATAATGCCCAGTAGATGTCTGTAAACACTGCTAAGACATAATAACTGTGATGATTTCGAGTTGATTCATATTGTAAAGAATGGAATACTGAACTAATATGACTGTCGGGTTTGTTTGATTCTGGAAGTGCAAGAAAGCTTGGAATGACCGTCGGGTTAATATGATTTTGGGTTCGCTGGGTTCGCTGGATTGAGATTTGTCTGAAACCATTCCTTTGTGTTCTTAGACTCTGAAGGCTATTCCGACGAAAGTTTATCAATAAGAGAGGCAGTCTATATGTCTAGCTTTCTTAAGATGACGTTCCCTATATCGTGCAAAAACTACGATTTATTTGAAGAGAAAAACAAAGTCGCCGAATTTTATGCACTATATGTCTTACTGATGTCTTTCATGTTTGTTCAAGCATATTCATCCGGCACAACGTTTGGGTCTCCGTCTAGCTTATATCGATTTGCAGGCACCGCTAATGTAAATAATATTTGGTGAAATTATTCACTAGATCTTTGATTCTGGCAACAAAAATCCGTTGTCTTACATGCATGTTCAAACCCTTAAATCGGAACTCGACATGATAGAAATTGGGGATGAGTATGGAAACAGACTTTAAGGTATTGGCCGCTCGTTAATATATGATTTAAGGTATTGGTCTCTTAGAGGACCTCTGGCCTACCCCCTATGCTTGCCAAATGGGGACTGGTTCACCACGTCAAGGGGCTTTACACGGCTTTTCCTATTGTCCCGAGGTGGCCCCGGGGAGCCATGGTCGCGTCGGGGAATTTTGCTTGTCCATTCTGGTCCATTTAGAATGCAAATACATTCTGGTTCATTTAGAGTGCAAATAACCACTCTTAGCTCGAATTTGGCGCGCTGGACAATAGGCTGGAAGTCCTCATTTGACTTTCCCAAGGGTCACTGGTGGTCCGGGGCATCCCTACCATCGTCGTGTCTGATCGTTGTTGGATTATTTATATAGTTATGGATACAAAGATAGAAATCGCGTCTTAGTATATTTTAGACATATAAATCATGTTATTATGGACATAAACGTAAATGGCAAAAGAAATTATAAAGGGAAAAGACAAAAAGAAAACGGCCCTTACCAAAAAAAAAAAAAAGAAAAGGGAGAAATTCGTAATTAGCGAGAAATCGTGCTCTTAGAGATATGTTCCATCTCATTTTTAGTGGCACCTCATGTTAGGGTTGCATTTAATGTTAAAAATATGAAAAGCAGATTGACTTTCAATAGTAAATAGCATTAATTTGTTACCTAAGTATAGTACGTTTTCATTTGGTATTTCATGGTCATCATCTAGTTTTTTTTTTACGAAGCATGCTTTTTTTTTTTGGTAAGAAAAGGGGTCGAGCTTGAAAGAAGCATGCCTCATTTAATTAAAAAAGGATAGCTGTGCATTTAATTTTGAGTGTTAGCTCATGGGTTCCTATCCTAGGGCTTAATAACATGACGGTGTAATATTCTTTGCCGATATTGCAATCGGTTTTACTTTCCGTAATTTATATCATGTTAACATATCATGCTTTGTATTTCATAACGTTGTAATTGTGTTCTTATGTTCTTCTACAAATTCGTGAAGCATGGTCATTTGTATGGATGTGCTTAGAATTTAAAAATAAGCAAGATCACATGATCGAAAAGTTTTCGAAATGACGAGAAAAAGGTACCAAGTATTGGTGCCAATAGATTGTAGCGTAATCAAGTTCTCATTCCCCAAATCTCTATTTTATGGAAGCGAACGAGCTCCGGCATTTCACTTAAGCTCCTAAGCGGCCCAAAATAGGTTAGTGATGACTTCCAAAATGAAATGGCATGTTAATCAAAATGAAACGAGTCAACTAAATGTTGCGGATCGATTGGGTTTGGGAAGACTCGCGCTAAGTGTTAACACAACCTCACTCGAGGATCTGGCCACTCTCACTCACGTCCTAACCAATGTCTATTGTGCCCCACTTTGGGGGGCTCGCGATACCTATTCAATCGAAAAAATAGTAAACTTTATATAAGTATACGGTCATCAGGAAAATAATTGTCTTCCTCGTCAAAATTATTAATCAGATATCAAGTGAAATTTTAACTAATTTTGAATTTTATATTATTTCTATCTAGCAATTGGTCACCTAAGTTCTTAGCCAGAGCAATTATGAGATGTGGATGATAGCAGAAACATATTTCAGTTAGGATCTGAGGAGATAGCTAAAGTAAAGATCCAATTGCCGATTCTACACGAATTGGTGGGGCGAAAGTACTATAAAGAGCGAATGGAAAAGGGACAACTGATGTTCCTGCAAAAAATGTTGAAGAGCCAGCCGGTGATGTGTGCCATCTGCTCTATTACCCAGGGTCACCACTTGTGTAGCTTCAACTAAGTCAAACTAGATCGATTGACTTTGCAGGATAAATGCAAAAAAAAGAAAAAGAGAAGAAAGGGCTTATTTCAATTGTGGACACACATACAATTCGAAATGCATTCTCCCAAATGCGGAAGACAAAGGTCCGGTCCGATGGTTGACTGCCTCATTTGCGGACAGAAATAACATTGTTATCTCCGCGTTGCAGAGGGAGAATCAATATTCTGGCGAGAAAATTAACTAGGTTCTAAAGTCGTTTTGTGGCATCCTATGCAGTCAATGAATCTTATGTATTATCAAATCACGGTTATTATCAATCCTATACAGATGAATCATCTATCGGCATTCACAGTTACTATCCATCCGGTATAGACAAAGTGAACTATCATCACAGCAATTATCAATCCCACGCAGATCGTCAATAGACTCATCCCTCAGTCTCAGTAGCACCATTCTGTGGCTAGATTTATTCCACCCGCCAAGTCGTAATAAGACGTGAATCCTACGTTCAGCACGTCTCCAAGCCTTCTCACCGAAGCTCCTCATCTCAATCCTGAGGTAGTCGAGATACTTCTTAATGACCTTATTAAGGGGTGTCATTACTGCTATCTCTTTATGCAAACATGATAAAAAAGAGAGATCCATACCTAAAATTTGCAAGATAATGAATTGGACAATACCGACACGAATATAAATTTACTTTCAAAGCGGAGTATAATACAAAATATTTTCAATCTTGCTACGGAGGGGCAGATACAACGGTAATTGGGCATTCCGGTTGAATCCACGTCTACACAAACGAAATGGGCAGGATGCCCTCTTTTTTCTCGGCCTCCTCCATAAACATCACTTAATCTAAGCTGAGCAAGGTACTCCTTGATGTACACATTCAGGTGTTTCATTGCTACAGAGAAATTCCAGAATTTAGTGGGCATAGAGTTACCATATGACATACCAGATTTTCGGATGCTATCTGATAAGTAATTATCAAAAATACATTATCTAGGATAATGCAATAGAATCTCTCCAATGGACTTACAAATATTGGATATAAAGTTTCCAAATGCTAAAGAGTGCTTTTTGCTAAAAAGCAAAATGGTTCTTTATAACTACCTACATAAAGCTCCATTTTAAACTATCACCCTGTGTGTGATTCAAGTGACTTGCTTTGATAGTGGTGATTTATAAACCACGGTAACAGATGGCAAAAATTTGAGGTGGAGGGACCTTTGGTGGGTGTGTGTGTGTGTGTGTATATATATATATGAAATTTAGGACTCTAGTTATCTGAAGATGTCTTCCACCCATTAGAAGAATTTTTTTTTCTGCATTTTTCATAAAGGGGGCTACGATTTAGACGCCACCTATATAATTGGAGATTTTTTGCATCAAATATTATTTTTCAAATAAAGGAGAATCAATTACTTAACTCCTGCAATCTTAATTAGTCCCCTCCATATTGAGTTGTAAATATTAATGAACTTTCTAAATGCTATTGAATGTGTGTGTTTACGAATGTAAATGTAATCAATAAGCATGCCATTGAGGATGAGTTTACATTTCATTTTATTTTGAGATCTATGTTTTCATCTATTAAATACGAGAATATACATTCAAAAATCTACACAACTTTGTTTCAAGTATTCCTTGCACAATTATATTCAATATCTACACTTCCACTGCTAAATTTTTTAGATCAATTTGAAAATACATAATATCCTCAAATACTATTGAAAGTTGTAAGTATCCCTCTCAATTTGCCGTCTAATAATTCCTCAGTTTCGTGCTTATTTTAAAAGTCAAAATCTTTGTCTATCCAGCACTTTCCAATTTCCACGTCGATTGGTTTCCCAATTTCCCAGTACTTAGATTTTCCTTCTTCTTTGGGTCGGTGGAGGTGGAGCATTTAGTTTAGTCGGCTCCTCCGTCACAACTCTTCTTCTTATACTTGTCCTTTGTCCCAATTGACCTAGCAAGTGACAAATATGGAGACTTAGATTCATATAAATAATTTAGAAAAGTTCTCGGACAGGCACAACTTATGAATCTCCCGATATGTTAAATAAGTGATATAACTTGACTGTTTCTAACGGAAAAATTACTAAAAAGTCATAAACATATTGCATTTGTACCACTTCAGTTCATTCGGCCAATTTTGGTCAACCGGCGCTAACGTAAACGCTCTATATCCGGTCAACGCTGACGTGATAATTTTTTTAATGTTTTCCTTAAACTTTTACTTTCACGCATTACTAGCATGAATTCTTATGGAACTCGAAATTTCATTCCATTGTTAGTATTTAGTTTCCATGTTAATTTTATCAAGTGTCCACCATATATCTTAATCAACCACTAAGTTTATAAATACAATTTCATTTGTGGTGTAGGTTTAGCTTGGGCACCAAAATTAGGAAAAGTCCAACTGTATCCCAACTTGCGCGATTTTGACATGTTTCGTTGGCTTATTGGCAGCCATGAGGATGAAAAATTAATGCCCCCCTCTGTCCTTGAATTTTCCCTTCACTAAAAGTTAACGGAGCTAACAAAAGTATTAAGTTATAAGAAGGTGACAAGTTTTAGGACTAAAATAAGCATAATAAAAGTTTTAGAACTCAAGTGTAAGAACAAGCAACTTTTAAAGCTCCAACTGTGTTTGTCCCATTAAGTATTCTGCACTAGTCACGACAACATTATAAATTAGATACACTATAAAAAAATGAAAATTCTAAATAAGGGCTCGAAATGTTCTTATTTTCTCAAAAAAGGGCATGAATTTGCCAAATCGTCTCAAATAAGGACCTCTGGTTGGCCGGTGATTATTCCATTGTTGGAGAAGGGGTATTTTAGTCAAAAAAGTTATAAGTATATTTTTTGATTTTTTTACTTTCTTTTTCTTTTCCTTTTTCCTTTTTTCTTCTTCCCTCCCTAGCTCTTGCTGCGCTAGGCCAGCAACCTCCGCCGGCGTTGGGCGAGGGCCGCCTAGCCTAAGTCGAGAGATAGTTGCCTTGCCTAGGCCGAGGGAGCGAGGGCGACCCTCGCTTGCTTAGGCAAGGGCGACCTCCGCCGGCCCCAGAGAAGGCCGACAAAGGGAAGAGAGGAAAAAAAAAGAAAAGGAAAAGAAAAAAAACATAAAAAGGAAAAAAGAAAGAAAAAAAGGAAAAAAAGATAGCAAAAGACGAAAATACCCTTCGATCGACGAGATTAGGTTCTTGTTTAAGACTGTTATGGTCACTTCATACCATTATTTGAGATAATATCTACGTCATGCCCTTATTTAAGAAAATTAAGGTACTTTAAGCCTTTATTTGAGAAAACGAAGGTACTTCACGCCTTTATTTGGAATTTACCCCCATAAAAAATGTCCTTATCACTGGCTACGAATTAACGTGGATCAATAAAATTTACACCTCCAACTCCTAAATTGATGCACTATACTCGATTTGTTGATTAAGGTCTCCATATTCAATTGTGCTTTGAAATATAGTGATTTTGTTGTCCATGTTTCCAAGCGAAATATTTCTCAATTTGGTAAGAATTGCATATCATTCTTCATGTTTCACAATCAGAAGCACCGTTATTACAAGATAAGTCTTAAATTGGAAGTCCTTTTCTATAACAGTTCACGTACTTCCTTAAGTTTGAGGTTTGAAATTAGAAAACTTTCGCAGAACCGAGATTATTGGACGAACATGTATCCGTAAAGTATTACAATAACCACAAGAACCAAATCTAGATCACAATAGTTATATCTTTTAAACGTGGACTATTATTTTACAGATCATGTGGTTACTCTTTCTTTTAACATTCATTTATCTTAAATTTGCAATCAGTTCTCAAATTTTTTCCAGTAGATTTATGACTTATCTAAAACTTAGCTTATTTTATTATCATTATTTCGTTTCTCCATCAAAAATACTATTTATTTTTATTTTCTTCTTTTAAATTTTGGATTAATACCAACGAAAAATCTCAAACTTGTACACCCGTGACAAATTTAACGTAAATTAATTTTTTGACCACGAAAAACCTCAAACCGATACACCTGTGATAAATTTACGCCGAATTAATTTTTTGACCACAAAAAAACCCAAATGCGGTAAATTTTTGAAAAATTTACCTTCCGTTAAATTGAATTAATACCACGAAAAATCACAAATCGGTACACATATGACAAACGAATGATAAAACCCCAAACTAGTACACTGGTCAACTGACACGTATCATTCAACTCAGAAATTTGATGGTAAAATTTAACGGAAACTAACGAAAGGTAAAATTATCACAAACGTACCGATTTGGAGTTTTTGATGGTTAAAAAACTATTTTGGGATAAATTTATTACAGGTGTACCTATTCTCATTTGCAATTGATACCCATCTATCTAAACTATTATAAAAAGCTAATTTTCAAATTGGGTATCTAACTTTTGATACCCTTTTGAGTCCTTGACTCCTTGGCATGTCCAGTATCTATTATCTAGTGTCCTCCTAATAGCAGTAGAGAATAGAAACGATAACCTTGGTTTCCAGTACCACGGTGCAAGCATCTGCTGTTATGTTCTATCAACTTTCTTCAACAATTAAAGAACCCATATAAAATACATGGAGAACTCACTGAAAATAATTAAATAAAGAAAAAAAAAACAAATATGAGAAATATGTTACGATATTTGCCCACACAGAGCACCGGCTACGTAATCATTATTCATCATCATCATAAGAAGATACGCGTGTCGCGATTTTTTTAACATGTGTAAATATTTTTCGATTGTTGTCGCATGCTTAGATGTATTTTTTTTGCACAATCCTACCAAGGTTTTGTTTAGAGAACCCAATCGGATGAAACACAAGAATTGGAAAACTTGATAACAAGACATAATCTAAGAGACCTGGAGGCGAAGCAGCGAATGTGGGATCGAGAAATTAATTTTGCATAAACCGACTGAACCAATGTAATGGCTAATTTATTTCCCCCATTCCTATCAAATCGACACTATCCTTAACTTATTTGTTATTTATTTTTAGTTTCTCCACCAAAATTCTCTCGACTCCAGCAAAAATACTAATTTTAGTTATTCCCCTATTGTAATTTGCGACTGATACATTTTGAGTCCTTGCCATGTCTACTATCTATCATCTAGTGTCCTCCTAATGGTAAAGCAGAATAAAATTATAATCTTGGTTGCTCAGGGCGAAACAGTTTGTGTGGAGGTAGTTTTTATTTTTAAATAACCACTTAATGTCTCGAATATATATTGCCACCTCAAGTTGTTACCCGCATTTAATCAAATTATATTTCAGTCGGTTCACTTTTTTTCTTTTTTCTTTTTTTAACTCTTTCTTCCTTCTTCTTCTTGTATTTTTTTCACTTTCAGGGAGTCGAATCAGAGAATTTTGAAACAAGAAAGATTGAACCGGTCAGAGATTAGAAAGATTCTAATCCAAATATGGAAAGCGTTCGAAACTTAAGGAATCGTAATTTAAAGGGTTAGAGATTCAGTTTACTTTTGAATTACGATTTTATTTCATGATTCACAATGGATTAGGATTTCGATCAGATAAAATATTCATAAGTCCCCTATCTTTCCTAAATTGCGAGACTTTACAGCATGTACTTACTCCATCCGTCGTAGTTAAAAGAAGAAAGAAATCCCAATCCACCAAGATGGAAGATATTTGCCACTTTCCTTACGAGCATCGGAATTACATTGGCAGCCCTCCTATAAAAATCCATTCACCATAACTTGAGAAGAAGAAGAAGAAGAAGAAGAAAAAGAAGAATCAATGACGGTAACTCGAGAGGAGGGGGAGAATGCTGCACCGCCGCTTGAATTTGAAAAGGTGATCTTCTTCTTCTTCTTCTTCTTTCTTTAATCGATATTGAAGAATAAACGGTTGCGATGCACAATGAAATTGAGATCGCGTTTGTTTTTTCCTCATCAATTTTGGCGAATTAGGGTCCGTTGAGGATGCACTAACCATGAAATACTCATCGATTATCTCTTGACTTTGTTGTTGCAGCCAAAGCCATTACCAATGGAATTTTGGGTATCTAATTTCACACTTCACGAGCTTGTAGAAATCAGTCTTCTCGCGGATCCAACGCTTCATAAAGTCCCCCACCATGTAAAATTTCTCCGCTTCCTATCATTGTCATTGTCGCGTCTTCCTCCTTAAAACTACTTTTAGTTTCATTAATTATGCAATTCTTTATTGCCTTATGTCGAGGCTTTTTAAGCCATCCCCTCTTTGATCGTAGCCATTTATTTACTTCTATCTACACTCAACTGAATTCATTCAACTCTTAGCCAAAATAATTACGAGCGGAAACATATTTTAATTAGAATTTTGAGGCGATAGCTAAAGTCAAAGATGCAATTGCAGATTCTACACGGATTATTGGGGCGAATGTATAAAAAAGTTAAAGAACAGATGGAAAAGGGGACAACTGATGAGGACGATCCGGCAAAGAAGGGCGAAGAACCGGTCATTTGTGCTATCTGCTCAGTTCGTGCCGCTCATTCTAAGTCCAATTAGTTCGATTCACTACCTACTGCCTTTTCTTATTCTTGTATATCGCTTACCTTGTAGGATGAGTGCAAGCATACCGAAGAAAGGGCCAACTTCGATTGTGGACACACATATCATGCCAATTGCATTCTGCCAATCTTGAGGACTAAGGTCAACTCCTGCCTCATTTGTGGACAGGAATTGCACTGCTATTTCCCCGTCGGGGAAGGACAATCAATTGTCTGGTGAGACAATTGCCTATGTTTTCTTAACGAGCATTTTAGTCGGATTACTTCGGAATTAGTTCCCATTGTAGCATCCTTATACAAAAGGAAACATTCTATCATATGAATTATATGAATTATCTATACCAGTACAACATTGTTATTATCTATTCAGACAAAGTCACAACCCCTCTTTCAGTCGTTCTTGCGTGCAATGAAAATAGACACATTTTATTTATCCTTTTATCACTGCAAATCAAAAGGAGACAATCTGAGTAGCCATGGCCCATAACACAGGATAATAGGGAAGTCATGAAAGTGCATTTGAGTCCCAAAACTTTCAAAATGCGCAATCCAAGTTCTAAAATTTTGAGTGTTTGGCTCATGGTTTCCTATCCTAGGGCTTAATAACGTGACGGTGTAATATTCTTTGCCGATATTGCAATGGGTTTTACTTTCCGTAATTTCTCCACTGCCGCGTCTTCTTCCTACGCCGAGCCGCCTTAAATCCCGGTTCCTTGTTTTTTTGCTTTTATTTGATTCGGGATCGTTTTCGCCAAGGATCGAGCCGGCGTTAAGACGGCCAGCCATGACCTCAGTCGTCTCAGGCTCGACTATTAGCCGCCGCCGCCGAGCCAGGTAAGGCCGGCGACCATCGCGCCCCGGTTTTGCACCGTCGACCCCCCTCTGTTTTGGCCCTGTTTTTCTTGGGCGGCTCGGAACCGGAGCTCGTGGCCGACCGACACACGCGGCTTCGGTCCCCGTCCGTCCCGTGCCTAACTGTGGTTTGCGTCCTGTTCAGATGTCGAGTTTGGATCGGGTTTGAGTCTCGGTTGAGTCGAAAATCCGTCGTTTTTTGGAGCGCCCACCACCCGTTCGATAAAAAGCCTCAATGAAATCCAGTTTTATATCCCTTTTTTGGCCGAAGTCGAGGCCGTCCGAGGAACGGTGGTCCGGGCAAAGGGGATGTGGTCGTCGAGGCACCGGTGTTCCCCGGTCCGTGGTCCTCATCGTGGCCGTCCGCGGACATGGCGTTCCTTGGACTCCTTGCCGCGGCCGTCGCTAAGGCGTCGGCGGCCGGCTGTTAGTCCGAGCGTTCAGCCCGGACCAGCGAGTCGACGCTCGGAGGTCCCCCAGCCTGACGGAGACGAGCGGTACTGCTCGCCGTGGCCGTCTCCGCCGCGGCAAGGACGCGCGGTCGCAAGGAGCTAGGGCCGGCGAGGAGGTGTCGGGTCAGTCGGGTCGGATCCGGGTTGGGCAAGGAGCCTGACCCGGTCCCCTTTCTTTTGGTTCTCGGGCTGGGCTGAGAAATAGAAAAGGGGCTGGGCTTAGTTAGAAAATAGACTTTGGGCCGGTGTTCTTTATTTTTTTAATTCATTTTTTTGGTTTTGTTAGATTGGGCTCATTCTTTGGGCCCAGTCTCGCATGGACCCGGGCCGGTGCGCCCGGGTCAGCCCCGACCAGGATCCGGATCCGCATTCTACCCGGTCGAATATTATATTAATATTATATTTTAAATTAAAAACATATTTTGTTTTAAACAAAAAATTAAAAATAATAATAATGAAGAATAAATAAATCTTTTTTATTTATTTCTTTTATAATTAAGAAATAGTTTAGTAATTAGTATTTTTTGAATATTTTTTCTAAATTATGCGACTTATTTGATAAACGATCATGTTTAAATCGGATAAGCCTATTGGACTATACGATAGGATTTTGCATGTCAATTTTCGCTATTGTTGTATTGTTATTATGCGTGTTATTTCCAATTAGTATATAAATTGCATGAATTGTCGTGTATTGAATGTTGTCGCTTTACTTAGAGTTAGAACCTAGGCTGCATGTCTAACTTGACTGTTAATCTTTAATGATTGTGCACTCGTTTGATTACTTCACATGTTAGAAGATAGGTTCTAAAATCAATCCAAACTGCTTGATGATTCTCCCATCATCTTACTTGGATTTCCAATCGACCCACCACAAATTGATTAGTAGCAACTCCTAAATAAAAATCGCTTGCAGATTAAAAACCTAAACCACAAGTCGCAATATGGTATGGGCTTAGGAAAAGCCCGAGTGAAGTCACAAATATAGACTTAGCGCGTACCAAGCTACGCCATTTTCCCCCTTCCTGGAAAAATTTAGGCGGGTCGCGACAACGGGGCAAGGCTTATTTGTGCCACCAGCAACAAAAGCACTCCAGTAATAATAGTAGATTCAAACTTCGAGTCAATTACTTAGTTTTTACTTGAAATTACTCATTTCAATATTGATTCGTTATTTTGCATTGTCTAAAAAGAGTACATTTGGGCCCGCGCTCGTGGCTTGCGACGGCCGCAACACCTTGGCTCAGACTAGGCGAGGGTCGTTGGACCTTGTTTGTGGCCGGCGAGTTGGGAAAGAAAAAGGAAGGAATGAAAAGAAGATAATGAAAAGAAAAAGGAAAAGACTAAAAAACTAAAAATTTATCCACATTAATGTTGGCTATATCACGTAAGATGGCAGGCGTCCATGTCTACGAGCGATTTATGGCCAAAATTGGCCGGATGGACTTAATTAGCATGCGTTCAAAAGATTTAAAGCTAAATCGATTCAATTGAAAGGTTTATGACTAAATTGGTACCACTGCAATAGGTTTAGAACTTTTTAGGTACTTTCACCTGTAGAAGTTACAATTGCATCGTTTCTTCAGTTACTATGGGTCCATCTTTTCAATTATCTCCTCAACCCCGTTCGAAATATATTTCCACTATCATCCACAATTCAGAATTCCTTTGCCAAAAAGTTAATTAAGTTTATGTAGGATAAAAACTTATATAACCTGTCGATCGATTTAAACGATACAAAGTTTAATATTAAATGTTATAAAATCTGATAGTTAAACCATGCTATTATTCGGAAATCTGATCAATTATTTTGACGAGGGGGACAATTCTTTTGACCATCTTATACTTACCTAAAGTCTATTATTTTGAAAAATGCATTTATTCCATCAATTCTTTACACAAATTTTCTAACTGCTGATAAAACTTAGCTTAAAATAAGATATACTGTCAAATGGAGGTAGGAGCTAATGGCTATTCATGAATAATACTATCGCACTTATTTACAAAAAAAAGGGGGTCCCTGTATTTTTCAATTTCAATAACTTTAACGTGATTTATTCAGAATGTATTATAGACTATTGCCCAATATAAATATCTATAATAATTACCGTTGTATCTGTTCAAAATAATAAAGTGAATATCTTTATTATTTGCTGTTTATTCATTTAGAAAAACTAAGCTATTCTTTACATTACACGTAATGTGTTTTACGAATAATACTTGTTTAGGTTTTCCATTACTCCATTTGAATTGATAAAACATTATATGTTAATGGTGTTTGTTTTTTTCTGTGCATTTCCACATTAAAGAGAATGTATATCCAAATAGTACCGTTTGTTCACCTAATCCAATAAGCAATACTTAAAACTATATATAAACAAACTGTGCGGTGCTAAAATAATTTTTAAATTTGTTTCATTTTCAAGTTTAATCTACTAGGAGGTATAGGTCGAGTTTTACAACGATGAAATGTTATTATAATTATTAAACTTGAGGCAAATCTATATCTTTATATTATGTACCTTTTATATGTATAATCAAGCGATGCTTGCAACTGATATTCTACTTATAGAATTGTATGTCTTTTTTCTTTTTGCTTTAGTAGAAAGTTAAATGGATTGTTACAAGCTAATTGCTTTTACTTCTTGCTTGCCTCGTACCAACTCGATGATTAAGTTAAAAAAAAGAGCACAAAATTAAACAAAAATGAAAAAAATTTCTGATGAATCTCACGTGATTTAATTGTTCACGTAAACTAGGCTAACGGAAGACAATAAAAAAGGAAAGTAGAGCTGAGTTGTTTAGCATGGAAGAAAGAAAAAGAACGCTTACTATAACATAATTGTTGACAATCTTCATGGAAATCGTGGATGAGCTTTTTGGGCAAATTAGTCTAATCAAACCATGATATTTGAAAGAGGCTGTGGAACGACACTTTTTGCTTGTGGAAATATCATTCCCCTAAGACAAAGAAGCAGACGAAATAAATAAATGAAGACAAGTCGATCCAACAAGCAAATGTCAAGGAAAAATAAAAGAAGAAAATAAAACTAAATAGTACTTTGGTTGGAGTTGAGAGGATTTTGGTGGAGAAACCAAAAAATTATAAGAAAAGAAGTTGAGTTTTAGATAAGTCATCATTTTACCGGAAAAAATTTGAGAATTAATTCTAAAATTGAGATAAATGAATGCTAAAGGAAAGAGTAACCAAATGAATTATAAAATAATAAGTCGAACATTGTTGAAAATACATATGGATTTAGATTTGGTGCTTGTGGTTGTTGTAATACTCTACAGATACATGTTCGTCCTTTGTCCTGCCAAAGTTTTCTAGTTTCAGATCTCAAACTTAAAGGAAGTGCGCGAGCTATTATAGAGACGGACTTCCAATTTAAGACTTATGTTGTAATAATGGTGCTTCTAATTGTGAAATCTGAAAGAATGATAAGCAATTCTTTTCGAACTGAGAATTATTTCGCTTGCAAACATGGCTGACAAAATCACTATATTTCAAAGCAAAATCGAATACGAAGCATCGATTTAGTAGTCGGAAGTGTGGATTTCATTAATCCAAATCAAATCGTAGCTAGAAACGAGGGCATTTTTCTTGGTGTATCTAATTTGTAATGTTGTCGCGATCAGTGATGAATGCTTCGTACTTAATAGGCCAAGTGTATTAGGAGTTCTAAAACTTTCACTTTGTACATTTAAGCCATAAAACTTGTCACCGTTCTATACATTAATACTTTTTTTTTTTAACTTTGTTAGCATTTAGCAAACGGAAAGTTGCCGCAAGGGGCGCTTAGTAATTTTTCGTCCCAGCGACCATTAATGAGCCAACAAAACTGGTTAAAATTGTGCAAGTTGGGATAAAGTCGGACTTCTCCTAATTATGGTGCACGAGATTTCTTGAGATTAAGGAGGGATTTGGAGATTCAAACTTGTTGCAAACCGCATCGGAGTAAATTTTAGCCAACTTGGCCTACTAGTCATGTACATCAAATACGTTATTAACTCAACGGAAGGCGCAAAATCACGAAATCACTATTTTCTGGCAAAAAAAACAAACGGGCAAGCTAAAAAATAGATAAACCAGCTAGTTCATTATGCTAAGTTTGAATTTAACCGAGTCAGGTGATCCTTAGTTTGCATGCACTTGATTAATATCTAGACTTGAGCATATTGACCCGACCATTGAAGTCATCCCAACATTCTTGTGATTGTGACGTATATGCAAAGGTGTAGAGAAATATCCGACAATGTTGGCAACGACGGTTTTGCGAAAGCTAAAACATAAAAAATCTCGATCAAATGGAGTTTGATGTATGAAGCCAAAGGCAAAAAAAAAGTGACATTTAAGAATATTGGGCGACAATATAAATGCGATGTAACCATAAGGACTCTTAACTGTATTGATAAAGTTAGTAGTTAAATAAGATTTGTGGTGGGCGGTTGATATATTAACATTGAAATTAAATGCTTACAATGGAACGAAAACAGCTTATCACGACGGACGAGTCACTCACCCGTAACAAAGGAGGAAAACAGCTTGTTGAGTTCAAGAATTTGGCCTGGTGTAGATCCACCTAGCATCTAAAAGCATTAACCAAAGTACTAATTTCGACCAAAACGCCGGAAAAAATAATAAAAAGTAAAAATCATTTTCAAGCACAATCTAGCAATAAAGCATGAAGCCAGATTCAGCCTCGGCAGCAGGAGAGTCTATATCTCCATTTAACTTGCGACCAAAAAACTCTACATTGATCTAAAAATTTAAGCAATAGTATTGAAAAAAAAAACCCGCTTTGCTGTGGATGACATATTTTAAAGAAAAAAACTAAATGTTAAAGATTTTCTATTTCCAGCGGGAGTGATGTTGGGAAAACTAAATCCCCGATCGTCTCGTTCGAAACATATTCAGAACGAATTCGATTAATGCGGAAAACGTGCCCGAGGACCATCAACTTGTATCATCGATCGTACAGACATATCACACAACGAACATACCCGGTATTGTCATAAATTAAGTGCCGCTTTGCGCTTGAGAGTTCTTCGATTATCTTTCGTACTCGTGTACTTTTCGTAGGAAAACAGAGAAGACTTCGTATTCGAAGGAGTATGTTTGCATATGAAAAATCACTTCTGTTTTTCAAGGGGTGCCTTCTATTATAGATAGGCAAATAACTACCTCGTGGGCCCTTGTGGCTCACGGGCCAGGTTTGGCCCATCTTGGACGGTCCACCCATTATGTCTTTCATCTCCCACTCGCCCACGATGGGCTAAACACAACTCTCTTCCTTGCAAAGTTCATATTGGCAAATAATCCGTGCGACCAGCATACTACGAGAGCTCATTGTTATACATCTGTTAGGAATATATAACAGCTCAAATTTGGGCATTATCCAGAGTAGAATTAGTATGCAGTTTCCTAAATCAATCAGTCACATTTTTTATCTCTCTTGATCTCTTTTAGTATCTCATATATTGTATTCACAACTATGATTTACTCAAAATTATAATTGGTCGACCTGTGAATATAAATATAGAATGTGACGTCATAAATTAAATTGATCTTCCTCTTTCCTTAAACCTCTCTATTTCAGTTCAACTCGCTTTTCTAGAAATGCCCCGTTAGACCGAATTATCATGATCATCGGCAACATCCTAAGATAGCAAATACTGAATAGAAATTTCGAGAATAAGTAAGAGTCAAGAGGGCACTTTAATTAAGAAGAACTATTTTCCTCAAAAGTTTCACACGACTTAAAAATTGAGATCATAAATTTTTGTCAACTCTTATCGGTCGTGCCATGCATACGTAATATGAAATACGTATTACGGTATTCTCTCCTTTTCCCATAGAGCGTATGTCTTTACTCTCAATACCATACAGATGATAGTTTAGACATACTCAATGTCTAACTTGAGTTCACAAATCTACTCTATTCATAAGCATCTATCAGAATTCACATCTGGCATTAAAGACAGGTAAAGTGAAATATGTGGGTCATTTCATTTTCGGACATAATAATCTATATGTCCTTATCTTAACATTCTGTTAAGGCGACGTCCATGCTTTAAGTTTGAGCTCTCAATTATCACCTAGATAACAAGCTTAAAACTGTCTCATCTCTATTCATCACACAGTGAGTAGAGGCGATTACCCGTATGAGTGAGCTAATCTTTCATCTGTCTGACATACCTTTTCAATATAATGCACTCAGCATCGACATTCACAAACGTCATACAAACTTATAGGCATTGATAATAACAAACTTCATTAATAGTGAACATTCTGGGAAAATTACAATATTTAGTACATCATATTCTACACAATCCTAAAGATCTCACATGACCATGGAAAATTTCTCTAGGAATCGGCTTCGTCATAGGATCTGCTATCATCCTTTGTGTAGAAATGTACTTCACGTTCACTTCCTTTCGTGCAACTATGTCCTTGACATAGTTATACTTGATATCTATATGTTTGGTCTTTTCATAGTACTTGGGATCCTTAGTGTACGCTATTGCTGCTTGGCTGTCACAATAGATCAATACTAGGTTTGCAGCATTCTCAGTTACACCTAAGTGATCCAAAAATCTTCTAAACCAAACAGCTTCTTGTGCCGCTGCTGATAGAGCCACGAACTCGGCTTCCATTGTAGATAAGGCTACACGCTGTTGTTTCTTACTGCTCCGAGATATGGCGCCATTATTCAGTAAGAATACATATCCAGAAGTAGATTTCCTTTCTTTTAAATCTCCTCCCCAGTTAGCATCAGTATAGCCTTCAAGGTGTAGATCACTTCTTTAATAAGTCAGCGCATAGTCGACACTTCCCTTTAGATATCTCAGGATTCTTTTGACGGCGATCCAATGAGCTTGACCTGGATTGGATTGGTACCTACTTACCATTCCAACTGCATAATAAATATTAGGTCTTGTACACATCATAGCGTACATCAAGCTTCCGACAGCACTAGCATATGGAACTTGTTCCATTTGCTCCTTTTCTTGTGAAGTCTTAGGACACATTCTGTCGCTTAATGCTTCGCCTTTTGCAATAGGAGTATCTATTGGTTTACAGTCTTGTATACGAAATCGCTCAAGGATTTTATTCACATACGTCTCTTGTGAAAGGGATAGGGATTTCTTTGAGCGATCTTTTGAAATCTTAACTCCAAAAATGTATGCAGCTTCACCCATATCTTTCATCTCAAAATTGAAAGATAATCAATTCTTGACTGTATTAACCAACTCCATACTGCTTTCGGCAATTAGTATATCATCAACATATAATGATAAGATCATAAATTGATCGTTGGATCTTTTGATATATACACAATTGTCTTCACTAATCATTACAAAATCATATGCCATTATTGCATTGTGAAAACGTATATACCATTGTCTCGAAGACTGCTTAAGGCCATATATCGACCTCAATAGTCAACACACTTTGTGTTCTTGACCTTTTGTAATGAAACCAACAGGTTGTTCTATATAAATTTCTTCCTCTAATTCTCCATTGAGGAATGTAGTCTTTACATCCATTTGATGTAATTCGAGATCCATACTAGCTACTATTGCCAGAATAAGGCGAATAGAGGTAAATCTAACCACAGGAGAAAAAGTTTCTTCAAAGTCCACTCCTTCCTATTGATTATATTCTTTCGCCACAAGGCAAGCCTTATACCTCTCTATTGAGCCATTAGCCTTACGCTTTATTTTGAGAACCCACTTGTTCCCAATGGCTTTGCGTCCTTTTGGAAGGTCAACCAATTCCCAAACTTAGTTTGATCTTAATGACTCCATTTCCTCTTCCATTGCATGTATCCATTCCTCCTTATCAGGGCACTTTAGAGCATCGTTCACATTTTTCGGCTCATCTTCATCTTGTGGGGCGATCATGAAAGCTTCTCCTTCAATGTCAAAATGTCGACGGGGAATCCTATTACGACTTGACTGTCGTATGGAATGCTGTACTCCTAATGATTCACCACGTTCCATTGCGCTCCTACTCGAATGAGATAATGGTGGTGTCGTCTTTTTAAGTGATTGCAATTGAGACTGTGTTGCATTCAACTCTTCATTTCTCACAATGCTCCCACTAACTTCACTATCACGATCCACAGATTCATATAGTGAGTAATCACCACCTACTTCGCCATTTTTAGGAAATTCATTCTCTAAAAATGTGACATCCCGTGATTCAAATTCAGTTATACTTCCGCTTTCTTGCTCACCTATGAATACATATCTTTTTGAGTGCTCTGAGTATCTTATAAAAATACTCTTTTTGCCTCTTGGGCCTAATTTTCCATACTCGTGAGAAGACTCACGAGTATAGACAGCACAATCCCAAGGTCTTAGAAAGCTTAAATCAGGCTTTCTGCCTGTCCATAATTCATATGGAGTAGAAGCAACTGATTTAGAAGGCACACGGTTAAGTATGTAGGCAGCAGTCAACAAAGCATCATCCCAAAAGGTGATGGGCAAGTTAGCTTGTACCATCATCAATTTAACCATTTCCATTAAGGTTCTGTTTCTTCTTTCTGCAACACCATTTTGTTAAGAAGTATATGAAATAGTCAGTTGTTTTTCTATTCCCTTTTCATCACATAAATTTCTGAACTGATTAGACAGATATTCTCAACCTCGATCGGATCTTAATGCTTTTATTTTCTTGTCTAATTGATTTTCCACTAAGCTTATAAATCTTTTAAAGTAATTTAAGGCCTCGGACTTATGAGAAATCAAATCGACATGTTCGAATCGAGTATAATCATCAATGAATGTGATGAAATAAACAGACCTGTGCCTTTTTTTTACATTCATTGGACCACAGATGTCAGTATGGATTAACGCAAAGGAAATTCAGCTCTTGTTCCTTTTCCAAATGGTTTCCGCGTTGTTTTTCCTTCTAGGCAATGCTCACATATGGGCAAATTAACCTTTTTAATATTGCCCAATAAGCCATCTTTAGCCAATCTATTCATTCTTTATTGGCCAATATGACCAAGTCTAGCATGCCACACGTTCACATCATTCTCATAAGAATCAGATGATGTAAATAAGGAATAACTAACATTAACTTCACAATAGTCAACATTACAATGAAACCATCTAAAAAATATCCGGAACCATAATAACTTGTACCTAAACACAAGTCTACACCATTGTTATAGAAGTTTACATTAAAACCAAGTCTAACTAAAACCAACACGGAAACTAAGTTCCGACGAGTCTCTGGAGCAAATAGCACATCATGTAGGAACAATGTGCGTCCACCGCGCATAAGTAGTTGACAGGTACCAATGCCTCTGACCTCCACTCTTGAATTATTCCCCACGTATATCCACTTCGTTCCTTGTGGAACTCGTCGGAACTCCACGAAAGCTTCTCTGTCCTTCGCTACATGGTCTGTGGCTCCCGAGTCTACAATCCATAAAGGATTAGATTCGGTTAGAAACACTAAACTAGACACATAAGTAGTATTTTCATGAATGCTAAGGGTTTCTACCTTCTTTGGCTCGCCACAGTCACGAGCAAAGTGACCCTTCTTGCCACAGTTGAAACATTTCACTCTTGAAATGTTCTTCTTGAAAGGACGCTTTTTTTTCTCCCGTTGGTTGAGCCTCGGCTTCTTCCCTGAAGGACTTGGCCCTTTGCCTTTCCACTTCTTTGACTCAGCAGGATGCTTCCTCTTGGAGCTCGAAACTCCATGCGAGCTAGAATCAGCAAAGTAAATATCAGTTTCTGGCTTAGCCGCCATGAGGCGATCCTCTTCCAACTCAAGATGCCGCATAGCATCCTCGAAGGTCTTGATACCCTCATTATGGGTCAAATGAATCTTCATGTGCTCCTAGCTTTGAGGCAAGGAGCAAATTACTACCTGCACCTGCTGTTCATCAGTGAGTATGTGCCCGGCATCCTTTAGCTCACTAATCATATTCAACATCTGCCTCAAATGTTGTTTCATGGTCTTTCCATGAGACGTCTTATATAAGTCGAAACGGATAGTGAGTTGTCTTAGTTTGGTCACATAAGTTCGACCAAATCTTGATGCCAGTGCAGCTCACATGTCTTTGGCACTTTGGAAACGTCCGAACTCTCGCATAATGTCATTGTCCATGCTGTTTAGCAACGTAATGCGAGCAAGAGAGTTCTTTCTTTTCCAAACAGCAAAGGCATCTTTGTCCTTCTTGTATTGGGTAGTTGTCTCATCCTCAGGTTCTTCCATAATCTGGTTAAGAGCTTCGAGTGCCTTTTGCTCTTCCAGCACATACTGAATCTTGAGACTCAAAATCTCATAATTGTCGCCATTCAATTTTTCTCCCTTATTTAGTTCAGCCACTATGTTTTTAGTTGCTGAAGCCATCGTATCTGAACATTTCAGACACATACGCACGAGTTATTAAAATCTATCTAAATGCTTCATTAGCATCATAATTACATAAACTAATCATGTTAGTGAATAGTTTCACAAAAGGTCTTAGAGTCGAAAGTTCACTATGTTTTCAATCATCGTCTAAAAATCTAATTTGAAATTACCATTAACATAATCATTTAGGTAAAGAAATTAGTTCTTCAAAAGTTATACAAACTTTTAAGAACTTCCCACATATAACATAACATATAATATGGTAATATAAAGTGATAAAAAAAAATTATAGCCATATATATATCATAACACATTTACAAATGTTTAAGAACATGTAATAACAACTTGACACATGTACAGAATTGATTCCAAAACCTAAAAGAACAACATCAAGTGTACCAATCCAACACATAGACAGGAAAGGACTCATAAAATTCTTTAGAAAATTTTATTTTCTTCAGAACATAAATAGAGGCTCCCGGAAAACCCCTAGATCCGGGCCATGGTTTGCGCCTAGACCCATTCAATGCAAGGGTTGATATTCTTCTTACCTCGACCCTTATGTATTCTTGCACAAAATTCTCCATAAGCATCTTATAGCTTGGACCATTTAAGATTTCTTTAACCTTATCAAGCATTCTTCCCAACTCATCAGGCATAGTGCATTTTAGGGCTCCGACCATTACATATTTCGGCATTACAAAACCGTTCCAAATGATATCCTGTATCATTTTGTTGATCTTGATGATGTGTGTCATCATATCATCTTTAGCGTTCCATCGATAAAGAGCTAACTTGACTCTTAGGTTCTCAAGCTTCTCCTTTTGAGCTGCCGTTCTTGGGATTATCGGAGTGCGTCTCCAATGTACCATTGTTCCTGCAACGAATGCAGAACGAAGGATTACTTATAATCTATGATACATTAAGATAAGGAATGCTTATTCATATACATATGATATAGCACTTGTATTTCAAAAAACTAGAGAGAAATACTAGAGAAAATGCCAAAGAATATACCCTAAGTAAGTGTACATAGGGTTTATCGTGCATTTTCACATTCATAAGTGCAACAAACATGTAATATGAATACACCATAACGTAGAGCATTTCGATACGAGCACGTCGATACCAAGAACGCCCAAATCGGAGCTCAAATGAGCTCAAACGGGCCGAAAGAACTCATAGGGTCATTATGCCCGATTTGAACCGGTCCGATTCGACCGGTTTGATCGGTCCAACCGTTGATCGGTCAACGGTCAATCGAGTCAGGTCAACGGGTCGGGTCACGGTCAATCGGGTCGGGTCAACGGTCAACCGGGTCAATCGGGTCGGGTCAAGGTCCGCTCCCGATGACGTCACGCTGACGTCATCGTCGGCGGTTAGTGGCGACCGACGCGCCGTTTCACACGGCCGCTCGTGGGCTTCACGCGCCGTCGTGCCCAAGGCTCTTGACGGCGCGTGAGGGCGGGTACGGTGTCCTCCGGCGACGTGCCGTCCATCATTTTGCTCGTCTCGACGAGTACTTTCTGTTTATGCAATAAAATTCAAGTTTTGACAAAAGACAAAAACCGAAACATGCATGAACAGTTCGGCAAAGTGAACAAAACGAACAAAAAACGAGGCCAAAACGAAAAAACGAGCAGTATACACTTCAGACAATACATATGCATGATCGGGAAATAAGTAAACGGGCTCTGATACCAATGTTAAGAAAACTAAATCCCTGATCGTCTCGTTCGAAACATATTCGGAACGAATTCGATTAATGTGGAAAACGTACCCAAGGACCATCAACTTGTATCACCGATCGTATAGGCATATCACACAACGAACATACCCGGTATTATCACAAATTAAGTGCCGCTTTGCGCTTGAGAGTTCTTCGATTATCTTTCGTACTCGTGTGCTTTCCGTAGGAAAACAGAGAAGACGTCGTATTCGAAGGAGTATGTTTGCATATGGAAAATCACTTCTGTTTTTCAAGGGTGCCTTCTATTATAGATAGGCAAATAACTACCTCGTGGGCCCTTGTGGCTCACGGGCTGGGTTTTGGCCCATCTTGGGCGGTCCACCCATTATGTCTTTCAAGTGAGATCGAAGCCAAAAAAGTCTTTTCTATAAAATTGTAATAAAGTCTAATAGATGAAAAAAAAAACTAAATGCACGAGAATGATCGCCAAGAAACAACATTAGGAAAATATCTGTTCAAATACTTATCTACAAGATAAAATCTTAGTTGAAGAAGGCTTTTGGAAACGGTACAATGCTAAGATCGGGGTTAGTGTGCCCATCCCATCCATCACCGCCGCAGCTTTTTGCAGCATTAGTCTGTGAACTTAGGTAGCAAAAGAGGAGAGACTCAAAGTGTACATCCACCTCCATTAATTTGCAGGGATCTCCATTGTCAACAGCGAATCGAGCTTCGTACTTCCCTAATTTCAAGTGCTTTTTAGCAAGAGGTTTTAGCGAGTGAGATCTCCATTAATTTGCATGAAGAAGATGGGGACGGTAGTATTGGGTTTATCATCTCTAGAGATGAAGAAAATAGCTACTACCGGAAAAAAAAAACTATTTTCACTAATTTCAAGTGCTTTACCCAAAAATAAAAAAAAATTAATATCACGAAAAATCCCAAATTGACATACATGTGGTAAATTTACCTCAAACTAACTTTTTAACCATAAAAAACCCCAAACCGATACGCCAGTGACAAATTTACCCTCCGTTAGTTTCCGTTAAATTTTACCGTGCTGATTTAGATGACATGCGGCAGTTGATGAGTGTACTGATTTAGGGTTTTACCTTACGTTTGTCATTGGTGTACCGATTTGTGATTTTTCTTGATATTAATCCAATTTGACAGAAACTAACGAAGGGTAAATTTGTCACAAATGCATCAATTTTGGGTTTTTGATAGTCAAACAATAAGTTTGGAGCAAATTTGTCATAAGTGTACCAATTTGGTATTTTTTGTGGTATTAGCCCAAAAAAAATGAGACTTGCTAATTTCAATTGTTAATTTGTATTTTATTAAAATTTCACCGTGTCCAAATTCGACGATTTACAATATTTGATAATAATTCGTATATCCACATATACCGCCGACGGGGGGCGGCAGCGGACGACCGGTGGAGAGCGGACCTTGCAGTGGCTGGGCGAAGCCAACCTCACGGTGGTTGGGCGAGGTCCCGAACTTGCCGGTTATCGCTGAGGCCCGACGACTGGCTAGAGGAGGAAGGGGAAGGAAGGAAAAAAAATGACTTGTTTCAGGAACAAAGAAGTATGTTTTTTTTACTTCTTCTTTTTGCTCCAAATCTATTCTCCGGCGCACTTTTCTATTTCGAGGAATAGAAAAATTAGCCGACGTTATCAAACAGATTTATGTTCTCTTTCTATTCTAGTGAACAAAAGAACAAAAAAATAGAGAAACGAGATAGTTACCCTTAAGATTTTAATTTTCATTTTTGTTTTGAAGTTTTGTTATGGTGTACTGTAAAACCATAACTCACATTTTATGTTTTCACCTATTTGATGAGACGATATGCAGTGATTTTATTCGTTGCAAGACAATATTCAACGAGTGCATTTAAAATAATCCGAATTACTCTTGGAATTGGGAATTTGCCATCTAGCGATTCTTTAGCACAGGGGCTTCATTTAATGATTCAAAACCTTTGTCTATCTAGCTCTCTCCTATGTCCACGTCACTCGGTTTCCAATTCGGAGCGCATTAAGTATAACGAGCTCCTCCATCTCGGCTCTTCTCCTTGTACGGTTTCCTCGTCCTAATTGATTAAGCAAGCGACAAAAATCGAAACTAAGATCCGCATAATCAATTTAGAAATGTTCTAAGGCGGTCGCAACTTATCAATCTTATGATATGTCGCCCGAGCGAAATTAACTTGGATGTTTCTACTCATCAATGGGAAAAATTCGATACCGTTCGGCTCCGTTTGTTTTGCGAAAAATGAACGGTTTGAAAAAACACCATTCTAAAAATAAAAACGATGACTTGTACCGCTTGAAATAATTAGCCAATGAAAAAATTGCTAATTATAGAGGATAATTTATATTTAAATATTTTTGTAGATGATGAAAATATTTATTGTGCATTAAAAGTTTGTAAGCGAAACAAGAAATCGTTTTAAGCGATAGGAAAGAGAGAAATTGATGAAGAGATTGAAGTGTTTATGTTGTTGCCGGTGGCAGACACGAACCTTACCATGTGAAGAGCTAATATTATCGGAAAGAGAGAAATTGAAAGGGAAAAATAAGAAAAGAAGAAAAAAGAGAATGAAGATATTAAAAGACCATTTGTTGAAGCAGTTAAAATTGAAGGGGGCATTTTGGAAACGGTGCTGCAATGTTAAGATCGGGTCACTGCGCCCGCCCATCCCATGGCCATCCCATCCCATCCCATCCCATCCCACATGCATTAGTCTGTGAACTTAGGAGGAGGCACCCAAGTGCAAATCCATCTCCATTAATATGCATGATTTACCCCCCAGATAAAATTATTAAAAAAGAAGAAGAGTATATTGAATCGTGGGAAGTTTTTTAAAGGTTCGAGGATGTTCCGTGTGCTCTGTTCCTTCCTCTCCGCAGAGTTCCTGGTGTCTCTTTGAGTTCAATTTGGCCATCACTCTCTCCCCCTCACTCCTCCTCCCATTCCTCTCCTAACCACCACCCGACCCAAAACCCTCGGAAGAAATGAGAGCAGCGTTTCACGCGTTTTTACCTCGGCTCGTCGATGAGATGAGGCGGCGTCGGGGAGAGGCTTCCTGCCCTCCCCCGCGCCGAGAGTATAAATACTCCCCCTCTTCATGGCGGTCACAGATTCCTCCTCCTTTCCCTCCAGAATCCAAATGAGCGACCTGTCCGACGACCATTCCGCTTCGGCGCCGACGACGTTCTTCTCATCTCTTCTTCTTCTTCTTCTTCTCCTCCTCCTCCTCCTCCTCTTAACTTGTCTCCATTTTGATCGGCAGTGTGCAGGCGGCGACGGCGGCGGCAGCTGCTTCTCCTGCTCCTCCGACCAAGGCTACGAGGTAAGCCCTCGCCCTCGCCCGAGCATGCGTGTTCTCCTGCTTTTTGTTGCGTTCTCTTCTCCTCCTCCTCCTCTTAACTTGTCTCCATTTTGATCAGCAGTGTGCAGGCGGTGACGGCGGCGGCAGCTGCTTCACCTGCTCCTCCGACCGAGGCTACGAGGTAAGCCTTCGCCGTCGCCCGAGCACGCGTGTTCTCCTGCTTTTTGTCTCCTCTTCCTCCTCCTCCTCTTAACTTGTCTCCATTTTGATCGGCAGTGTGCAGGCGGCGGCAACTGCTTCTCCTGCTCCTCCGACCGAGGCTACGAGGTAAGCCCTAGCCGTTGCTCGAGCACGCGTGTTCTCCTGTGTTGGGAAAACTAAATCCCCGATTGTCTCGTTCGAAACATATTCGGAACGAATTCGATTAATACGGAAAACGTGCCCGAGGATCATCAACTTGTATCACCGATCGTACCGGCATATCACACAACGAACATACCTATTATTATCACAGATTAAGTGCCGCTTTGCATTTGAGAGTTCTTCGATTATCTTTCGTACTCGTATGCGTTCCGAAGGAAAACAGAGAAGACGTCGTATTCGAAGGAGTACGTTTACATATGAAAAATCACCTCTGTTTTCCAAGGAGTGCCTTCTATTATAAATAGGAAAATAACTACCTCGTGAGCCCTTGTGGCTCACGGATCGGGTTTGGCCCATCTTGGGCGGTCCATCCATTATGTCTTTCATTTCCCACTCGCCCACGATGGGCTAAACACAACTCTCTTCCTTGCAAAGTTCATATTGACAAATAATCCGTGCGACCAGCATACTACGAGAGCTCGTTGTTATATATCTGTTAGGAATATATAACAGCTCAAATTTGGGCATTATCCGGAGTAGAATTAGTATGCAGTTCCCTATATCAATCGGTCACATTTTTTATCTCTCTTGATCTCTTTTAGTATCTCATATATTGTATTCACAACTATGATTTACTCAAAATCATAATTGGTCGACCGGTGAATACAAATATAGAATGTGACATCATAAATTAAATTGATCTTCCTCTTTTCTTAAACCTCTCCATTTCAATCCAACTCGCTTTTCTAGAAATGCCCCGTTAGACCGAATTATCATGATCATCGGCAACATCCTAAGATAGCAAACATTGAATAGAAATTTCGAGAATAAGTAAGAGTCAAGAGGGCACTTTAATTGAGAAGAACTATTTTCCTCAAGAGTCTCACACGACTTAAAAATTGAGATCATAAATTTTTGCCAACTCTTATCGGTCGTGCCATACATACGAAATATGAAATACGTATTACGGTATTCTCTCCTTTTCCCATAGAGCGTATGTCTTTACTCTCAATACCGTACAGATGATAGTTTAGACATACTCAATGTCTAACTTGAATTCACAAATCTACTCTATTCATAAGCATCTATCAGAACTCACATCTGGCATTAAAGACAGGTAAAGTGAAATATGTGGGTCATTTCACTTTCGGACATAATAATCTATATGTCCTCATCTTAACATTCTGTTAAGGCGACGTCCATGCTTCAAGCTTGAGCTCTCAATTATCACCTAGATAACAAGCTTAAAACTGTCACATCTCTATTCATCACACAGTGAGTAGAGGCGATTATCTGTGTGAGTGGGCTAATCTCTCATCTGTCCGACATACCTTTTCAATATAATGCACTCAGCATCGACATTCACAAACGTCATACAAACTTATAGGCATTGATAATAACAAACTTCATTAATAGTGAACATTCTGGGAAAATTACAATATTTAGTACATCATATTCTACACAGTCCTAGAGATCTCACATGATCATGGAAAACTTCTCTAGGAATCGGCTTCATTATAGGATCTGCTATCATCCTTTATGTAGATATGTACTTCACGTTCACTTCCTTTCGTGCAACCGTGTCCTTGACATAATTATATTTGATATCTATATGTTTGGTCTTTCCATGGTACTTGGGATCCTTAGTGTACGCTATTGCTGCTTGGCTGTCACAATAGACCAATACTGGGTTTGCAGCATTCTCAGTTACACCTAAGTGATCCAAAAATCTTCTAAGCCAAACAGCTTCTTATGCCGCTGCTGATAGAGCCATGAACTCGGCTTCCATTGTAGATAAGGCTACACACTGTTATTTCTTACTGCTCCAAGATATGGCGCCATTATTCAGTACGAACACATATCCGGAAGTAGATTTCCTTTCTTTTAAATCTCCTCCCCAGTCAGCATCAGTATAGCCTTCAAGGTGTAGATCACTTCCTTGATAAGTCAGCGCATAGTCGACACTTCCCTTTAGATATCTCAGGATTCTTTTGACGGCGATCCAATGAGCTTGACCTGGATTGGATTAGTATCTACTTACCATTCCAACTGCATAACAAATATCAGGTCTTGTACACATCATAGCGTACATCAAGCTTCCGACAGCACTAGCATATGGAACTTGTTCCATTTGCTCCTTTTCTTGTGAAGTCTTAGGACACATTCTGTCGCTTAATACTTCGCCTTTTGCAATAGGAGTATCTATTGGTTTACAGTCTTGCATACGAAATCGCTCAAGGATTTCATTCACATACGTCTCTTGTGAAAGGGATATGGATTTCTTTGAGCGATCTCTTGAAATCTTAACTCCAAGAATATATGTAGTTTCACCCATATCTTTCATCTCAAAATTGGAAGATAACCAATTCTTGACTGTATTAACCAACTCCATACTGCTTCCGGCAATTAGTATATCATCAACATATAATGATAAGATCACAAATTGATCTTTGGATCTTTTGATATATACACAATTGTCTTCACTAATCATTACAAAATCACATGTCATTATTGCATTGTGAAAACGTATATACCATTGTCTCGAAAACTGCTTAAGGCCATATATCGACCTCAATAGTCGACACACTTTGTGCTCCTGGCCTTTTGTAATGAAACCGACAGGTTGTTCCATATAAATTTCTTCCTCTAATTCTCCATTGAGGAATGCAGTCTTTACATCCATTTGATGTAATTCGAGATCCATACTAGATACTATTGCCAGAATAAGCCGAATAGAGGTAAATCTAACCATAGGAGAAAAAGTTTCTGCGAAGTCCACTCTTTCCTGTTGATTATATCCTTTCGCCACAAGGCGAGCCTTATACCTCTCTATTGAGCCATTAGCCTTACGCTTTATTTTGAGAACCCACTTGTTCCCAATGGCTTTGCGTCCTTTTGGAAGGTCAACCAATTCCCAAACTTGGTTTGATCTTAATGACTCCATTTCCTCTTCAATTGCATGTATCCATTCTCCCTTATCATGGCACTTTAGAGCATCGTTCATATTTTTCGGCTCATCTTCATCTTGTGGGGCGATCATGAAAGCTTCTCCTTCAATGTCAAAACGTCGACGGGGAATCCTATTACGACTTGACTGTCGTATGGAATGCTGTACTCCTAATGATTCACCACATTCCATTGCGCTCCCACTCGAATGAGATAATGGTGGTGTCGTCTCTTTAAGTGGTTGCAGTTCAGACTGGATTACATTGAACTCTCCATTTGTCACAATGCTCTCACTAACTTTATTATCACGATTCACAAATTCATATAATGAGTAATCACCATCTACTTCGCCCTTTTTAGGAAATTCATTCTCTAAGAATGTGACATCCCGTGATTCAAATTCAGTTATACTTCCGCTTTCTTGCTCACCTATAAATACATATCCTTTTGAGTGCTCTGAGTATCTTATAAAAATACTCTTTTTTCCTCTTGGGCCTAATTTTCCATACTTGTGAGAAGACTCACGAGTATAAGCAGCACAACCCCAAGGTTTTAGAAAGCTTAAATCAGGCTTTCTGCCTGTCCATAATTCATATGGAGTAGAAGCAACTGATTTAGAAGGCACACGGTTAAGTATGTAGGCAGCAGTCAATAAAGCATCACCTCAAAAGGTGATGGGCAAGTTAGCTTGTGCCATCATTGATCTAACCATTTCCATTAAGGTTCTGTTTCTTCTTTCCACAACACCATTTTGTTGAGGAGTATATGGAATAGTCAGTTGTCTTTCTATTCCCTTTTCATCATATAAATTTCTGAACTGATCAGACAGATATTCTCGATCTCGATCGGATCTTAATACTTTTATTTTCTTATCTAATTGATTTTCCACTATGCTCATAAATCTTTTAAAGCAATTTAAGGCCTCGGACTTATGAGAAATCAAAGCGACATGTCCGAATCGAGTATAATCATCAATGAATGTGATGAAATAAACAGACCCGTGCCTTTCTTTTACATTCATTGGACCACAGATGTCGGTATAGATTAACTGTAAAAGAAATTCAGCTCTTGTTCCTTTTCCAAATAGTTTCCGCATTGTTTTTCCTTCTAGGCAATGCTCACATATGGGCAAATCAACCTTTTTAATATTGCCCAATAAGTCATCTTTAGCCAATCTATTCATTCTTTGTTGGCCAATATGACCAAGTCTAGCATGCCACAAGTTCACATCATTCTCATAAGAATCAGATGATGTAAATAAGGAATAACTAACATTAACTTCATAATAGTCAACATCCGATACAATGAAACCATCTAAAAAATATCCGGAACCATAATAACTTGTACCTAAACACACGTCTACACCATTGTTATAGAAATTTACATTAAAACCAAGTCTAACTAAAACCAACACGGAAACTAAGTTCTGACAAATCTCTGGAGCAAATAGCACATCATGTAGGAACAATGTGCGTCCACCGCGCATAAGTAGTTGACAGGTGCCAATGCCTCTGACCTCCACTCTTGAATTATTTCCCACGTATATCCACTTCGTTCCTTGTGGAACTCGTCGAAACTCCACGAAAGCTTCTCTGTCCTTCGCTACATGATATGTAGCTGCCGAGTCTACAGTCCACAAAGGATTAGATTTGGTTAGAAACACTGAACTAGATACATAAGTAGCATTTTCATGAATGCTAAGGGTTTCTACCTTCTTTGGCTCGCCACAGTCACGAGCAAAGTGACCCTTCTTGCCACAATTGAAATATTTCACTTTTGAAATGTTCTTCTTGAAAGGACGCTTTCCTTTCTCCCGTTGGTTGAGCCTCGGCTTCTTCCCTGAAGGATTTGGCCCCTTGCCTTTCCACTTCTTTGACCCAGCAGGGTGCTTCCTCTTGGAGCCCGAAACCCCATGCGAGCTAGAACCAGCAAAGTAAATATCAGTTTCTAGCTTAGCCGCCATGAGGCGATCCTCTTCCAGCTTAAGATTTCGCATAGCATCCTCGAAGGTCTTGATACCCTCATTGTGGGTCAAATGAATCTTCATGTGCTCCCAGCTTTAAGGCAAGGAGCGGATACTGCCTGCACCTGCTGTTCATCAGTGAGTATGTGCCCGGCATCCTTTAGCTCACTAATTATATTCGACATCTGCCTCAAATGTTATTTCATGGTCTTTCCATAAGACATTTTATATGAGTCGAAACGGATAGTGAGTTGTCTCAGTTTGATCACAGAAGTTCTATCAAATCTTGATGCCAGTGCAGCCCATATGTCTTTGGCACTTTAGAAACGTTCGAACTCTCGCATAATGTCATTGTCCATGCTGTTTAGCAACGTAATGCGAGTAAGAGAGTTCTTTCTTTTCCAAACAGCAAAGGCATCTTTGTCCCTCTTATGTTGGGCAGTTGTCCCATCCTCAGGTTCTTCCATAATCTGGTTAAGAGCTTCGAGTGCCTCTTGCTCTTCCAGCACATATTGAATCTTGAGACTCAAAATATCATAATTATCGTCATTCAATTTTTCTCCCTTATTTAGTTCAGCCACTATATTCTTAGTTGCTGAAGCCATCATATCTGAACATTTCAGATACATACGCACGAGTTATTAAAGCCTATTTGAATGCTTCATCAGCATCATGATTACATAAACTAATCATGGTAGTGAATAGTTTCACAAGAGGTCTTAGAGTCGAAAGTTCACTATGTTTCCAATCATCGTCTAAAAATTTAATTTGAAATTACCATTAACATAATCATTTATGTAAAGAAACTAGTTCTTTAAAAATTATACAAACTTTTAAGAACTTTTCACATATAACATAACATGTAATATGACAATATAAAGTGATAAATCACAAAAAAAAAAATTCATAGCCATATATATATATATCATAACACATTTACAAATGTTTAAGAACATGTAATAACAACTTGACACATGTACATAATTGATTTCAAATTCTAAAAGAACAACATCAAGTGTACCAATCCAACACATAGACAGGAAAAGACTCATAAAATTCTTTAGAAAGTTTTATTTTCTTCGGAACATAAACAGAGGCTCCCGGAAAACCCCTAGATTCGGGCCATGGTTTGCGCCTAGACCCATTCAATGCAAGGGTTGATGTTCTTCTTGCCCCGACCCTTATGTATTCTTGCACAAAATTCTCCACAAGCATCTTATAGCTTGGACCATTTAAGATTTCTTTAATATTATCAAGCATTCTTCCCAACTCATCAGGCATAGTGCATTTTAGGGTTCCGACCATTACATATTCCGGCATTACAAAACCGTTCCAAATGATATCCTATATCATTTTGTTGACCTTGATGATGTGTATCATCATATCATCTTTAGCGTTCCATCGATAAAGAGCTAGCTTGACTCTTAGGTTCTCAAGCTTCTCCTTTTGAGCTGCCGTTCTTGGTATTATCGGAGTGCGTCTCCAATGTACCACTGTTCCTGCAACGAATGTAGAACAAAGGATTACTTATAATTCATGATACATTAAGATAAGAAATGCTTATTCATATACATATGATATAACACTTGTATTTCAAAAAACTAGAGAGAAATACTAGAGAAAATGCCAAAGAATATACCCCTAAGTACGTGTACATAGGGTTTATCGTGCATTTTCACATTCATAAGTGCAGCAAACATGTAATATGAATACACTATAACGTAGAACATTTCGATACGAGCACGTCGATACCAAGAACGCCCAAATCGGAGCTCAAATGAGCTCAAACGCGCCGAAAGAACACATAGGGTCATTTTGCCCGGTTTGAACCGGTCCGGTTCGACCGGTTTGACCGGTCAACCGGGTCGGGTCAAGGTCCGCTCCCGATGACGTCACGCTGACGTCATCGTCGGCAGTTAGGCGGCGACCGACGCGCCATTTTGCACGACCGCTCGTGGGACTCACGCGCCGTCGCACCCAAGGCCCTTGGTGGCGCGTGAGGGCGCGTGCGGCGTCCTCCGGCGACGTGCCGCCCATCATTTTGCTCGTCTTGACGAGTATTTTCTGTTTATGCAATAAAATTCAAGTTTTGACAAAAGACAAAAATCGAAACATGCATGAACAGTTCGGCGAAGTGAAAAAAACGAACAAAAACGAGGCCAAAACGAAAAAACGAGCAGTATACACTTCAAACAATATATATGCATGATCGGGAAACAAGTAAACCTGGCTCTGATACCAATGTTAGGAAAACTAAATCCCCGATCGTCTCGTTCGAAACATATTCGGAACGAATTCGATTAATGCGGAAAACGTGCCCGAGGATCATCAACTTGTATCACCGATTGTACAGGCATATCACACAACGAACATACCCGGTATTGTCACAGATTAAGTGCCGCTGTGCACTTGAGAGATCTTCGATTGTCTTTCGTACTCGTGTGCGTTCCGAAGGAAAACAGAGAAGACGTCGTATTCGAAGGAGTATGTTTGCATAGGAAAAATCACATCTGTTTTCCAAGGGGTGCCTTCTATTATAGATAGGCAAATAACTATCTCGTGGGCCCTTGTGGCTCACGGGCCGGGTTTGGCCCATCTTGGGCGGTCCACCCATTATGTCTTTCATTCTGCTTTTTGTTGCGTTCTCTTCTTCTCCTCCTAGCCCTCGCCCGAGCACGTGTGTTCTCTTGCTTTTTGTTGCGTTCGATGCCTCCGTTAAAGCATTTTTGTGATATATCTCATCGCGAGATAACGCAGCTCTTGGCGTTCTTTCTCTTGAACGCTCGCAATGTATGCGCACCTCGAGCAAATCAATGGCGTGATCCTGGAGGGGATTCTGTTTTTCTATATGCATTAACGTTGTCCTTGAGAGCTTGTTGTGGATTCTAGTTGGTTTTAGTCTGTTTTTAGAGGGTTTGCAGGAGGAAATCGCGACTCTGGCTATGCGAATGGCTAGTTTTAGGTAAGGATTTAGGGGCCGGGGGGTTTTTGCATTTGGATGGTTCCGCCTGGACCGAGGAACCTGAAGTTGACATGATGAATTGATGATATTGTTATGGATACAAAAACTTGTGATCGTCGCCATGAACATGCGAATCATTGAAGTGTGAGAAAGCTCAACTGAACATGTGCATCGCCCAATGATTCGAAACCCAACTGGACTACATCCGGCAGTAAACTCCAAAAAAAAAAGATCAATCATGCAGAGTCTGTTCTTGATTGGGAGACCGAGAATGCTCTGGCCTATACATACACACACACACACACACTACAAAAAAACATGTTTTTTCCGACAAAATTTCCAACGAAAAATTTGGAAAATTTCCAACGAATTTTCCAACGAAAAAAAATTCGTTGGTAATAGCTCGTTGCAAATTTTTCCAACGAAAAATTTCAATTTTCGTTGGAAATTTGCAACGAATTTTTTTTTGTTGCAAAATTCGTTGGAAAACTCGTGACTAATTTCGTTGGAAACGAATTTTTTTTTCCAACAAATTTTTTTTCGTTGGAAACTACAAATTTTTTTTTGGTCTAAAAATTGTGGAATTTTTTTTCCATCGAAATTTTTTTTTTGGTTGAAAAATAGCCCTCGCCGCCGGCGAGGGCCAGCCTCGTCGCCGGCGAGGGCCAGCCTCCTCGCCGGCGAGGGCCAGCGCTCGTCGCCGGCGAGGGCCGAGCTCGCCCAGATCTGGGCGAGCTCGCGCTCGTCGCCGGCGAGGGCCGAGCTCGCCCAGATCTGGGCGAGCTCGCGCTCGTCGCCGGCGAGGGCCGAGCTCGCCCAGATCTGGGCGAGCTCGCGCTCGTCGCCGGCGAGGGCCGAGCTCGCCCAGATCTGGGCGAGCTCGCGCTCGTCGCCGGCGAGGGCCGAGCTCGCCCAGATCTGGGCGAGCTCGCGCTCGTCGCCGGCGAGGGCCGAGCTCGCCCAGATCTGGGCGAGCTCGCGCTCGTCGCCGGCGAGGGCCGAGCTCGCCCAGATCTGGGCGAGCTCGCGCTCGTCGCCGGCGAGGGCCGAGCTCGCCCAGATCTGGGCGAGCTCGCGCTCGTCGCCGGCGAGGGCCGAGCTCGCCGGCCATGGCGAGCTCGCGCTCGTCGCCGGCGAGGGCAAGCCTCGTCGTCGGCGAGGGCCGAGCTCGCCCAGATCTGGGCGAGCTCGGCCCTCACCATGGCCGGCGAGGCTGTTGCGCCGAAGAACAAGAAGATGAAGAAGAAGTAGCAGCAGTAGCAGGGGCGGGAGCAGGCTTCGGGGCCGCCGCTCGTCAAGACCGTCGTCGTCTCCTAGCCTCGCCAGCCATGGCGAGGGCCGAGTTCGCCATGGCCGGCGAGCTCGAGCTCGCCCAGATCTGGGCGAGCTCGGCCCTCGCCGGCGACGAGGCCTGGTGCCGTCGGGGGCATCGGGGGCTTGGTGTCCATGGCGCACCGGAGCCGGAGGAGGAGGGGGGCGGCGGGGGAGGAGGCGGAGGGGGAGGCGGAGGGGGAGACAGACGGAGAAGGCGAAAAGGCGATGGAGACGGAGGGGGAGACAGACGGAGAAGGCGAAAAGGCGATGGAGAGAGAGAGAGAGAGAGAGCGCGAAAATATTAAATAAAGAAGAGAGAGAGAGCGCGAAAATATTGAATAAGGGAGAAGTAGCGTTTTCGTTGCAAAATTCGTTGGAAATTTCCAACGAATTTTGCAACGAAAATTGTACACATTGAAATAATTGCCCGGAAAAATGAAATTCGTTGGAAAATTCGTTGGAAATTTCCAACGAATTTTCCAACGAATATAAAAAATACCGAATAGTACCGGGTTTTTTGTAATTCGTTGGAAATTTTCAACGAAAAAAAATTCGTTGGAAATTTCCAATGAATTTTCCAACGAATATAAAAAATGCCCAACAGTACCGGGTTTTTTGTAACTCGTTGGAAAATTCGTTGGAAATTTCCAACGAAAAAAATTCGTTGGAAATTTCTAACGAATTTTCCAACAAAAATTGTACACACTGCAATAATTGCTCGGAAAATTGAAATTCGTTGGAAATTTCTAACGAATTTTCCAACGAAAATTATACACACTGAAATAATTGCCCGGAAATATGAAATTCGTTGGAAAATTCGTTGGAAATTTCCAACGAATTTTCCAACGAATATCAAAAATGCCGAATAGTACCGGGTTTTTTGTAATTCGTTGGAAAATTCGTTGGAAATTTCCAACGAAAAATTTTTCGTCGCAAAATTCGTTGGAAATTTCCAACGAATTTTTTTTTGTTGGAAATTTCCAACGAAATTTGCGACGAAAATTTTTTCGTTGGAAATTTCCAACGAATTTTGCGACGAAAAATTTTTCGTTGGAAATTTCCAACGAATTTTACTTTTCGTTGGAAAAATTGTCGCAAATTTGCAACGAAAATTTTTTCGTTGCAAATTTTCGTGGCAAAAATCCCCTTTTTTTGTAGTGATATGATATATATATATATATATATATATATATACATATATATATATATATGGGGGCGGCAATGCTCTTTACCACGAGCTCTACATGTCTTGCCTTTATTTGTGTTTGGCTTTTTTTTGTGTGGTAGCATCGAAAAGTTTACTCTGTAAGTACCTGATGCTGAACAGAACAAAGAGTTTGAAGGAGTCAATTTGATATGGGCACTGATACCCATGTCTTACAGAATTTAGTACTATTCCAATAGTGATCTCGAATATATTGCTCGCGGCATCATTCGCATGTTCATCTGGTTTGAGATTGACATGTCTAGTTGTGAATTGACCACATAACCATTGAAGTTTGAAATATATGCTTTGTTTGAAATAGTAAACCTGCTGTGGCACTCATAAGCGCTCATCTGTAGCTCTACATGTCTTGCCTTTATTCGTGTTTGGCTTTATTTTGTGTGGCAGCATCGAAAAGTTTACTCTGTAAGTACCTGATGCTGAACAGAAAAAGAGTTTGAATGGGTCAATTTGATGTGGGCATTGATACCCATTTCTTACCGAACTTAGTAGTATTTGAATAGTGATGCATTTGAGAGAAAAATCTTCTTTCTCAACTCGACCTAACTCGTCCCGAGCTTCTTATTGCTCGCGGCATCAGTCGCATATTCATCTGGTTTGAGATTGACATATCTAGTTGTGAATTGACCACGTAACTATCGAAGTTTGAAATATATGTTCTGTTTGGAATAGTAACCCTACTATGGCACTCATAAGCACTCTTCTGTTCGATTGGCAGCACCGCGGCTGCGGGTTCAGATGCTGCGGGGGCCTCGCGCGAGCTATTTTTTCTCCCGTCGAGGTAAACATCTATTTCTGTGAGAATTACCACTTAATCAGATAGACACTGATTAGCTCAATATGCAGCCTTAAACGCCTTGACAGACACATATATGAGTACCTCGTACGGATTGGAGTGAGTGTCCATGCCCGGCTGTTCCTGGCTGAGGCTGAGAAGATTGTTCAAGCGGGCATCCCACCCGTCCAGTTTGTCCGAACTTGGATTTGTTTGGACAGCAAATTGATTCTTAGCCCCGCTGCACCCTGGTATTAATTGTAGCTACTACTGTGATTACCTCTTTGCACTTTTAATTTATTAACGGTAGATCTTTTGCAGCGATAAGCAGATGGCGATGCTCGCCCTCAATCAGGGCATCGTGCAATACCTTCACTACCTGGATATTAACACTGATGAATTCAACGAAAAAGCTTGGAAACTTCCCAACCATAAGGTTGATCTGGTCGAGATATGGATGGATCGAATCTACCAGAGGCTTAATCTCCCGAAAACTGGGAATAATGCCCAGTAGATATCTGTAAACACTGCTAATACATAATAACTGTGATGATTTCGAATTGATTCATATTGTAAAGAATGGAATACTGAACTAATATGACTGTCGGGTTTGTTTGATTCTGGAAGTGCAAGAAAGCTTGGAATGACCGTCGGGTTAATATGATTTTGGGTTCGCTGGGTTCGCTGGATTGAGATTTGTCCGAAACCATTCCTTTGTGTTCTTAGACTCTGAAGGCTATTCCGACGAAAGTTTATCAATAAGAGAGGCAGTCTATATGTCTAGCTTTCTTAAGATGACGTTCCCTATATCGTGCAAAAACTACGATTTATTTGAAGAGAAAAACAAAGTCGCCGAAATTTGTGCACTATATGTCTTACTGATGTCTTTCAGTTTTTTCGAGCATATTCATCCGGCACAACGTTTGGGTCTCCGTCTAGCTTATATCGATTTGCAGGCACCGCTAATGTAAATAATATTTGGTGAAATTATTCACTAGATCTTTGATTCTGGCAACAAAAATCCGTTGTCTTACATGCATGTTCAAACCCTTAAATTGGAACTCGACATGATAGAAATTGGGGATGAGTATGGAAACAGACTTTAAGGTATTGGCCGCTCGTTAATGTATGATTTAAGGTATTGGTCTCTTAGAGGACCTCTGGCCTACCCCCCATGCTTGCCAAATGGGGACTGGTTCACCACGTCAAGGGGCTTTACACGGCTTTTCCTATTGTCCCGAGGTGGCCCCGGGGAGCCATGGTCGCGTCGGGGAATTTTGCTTGTCCATTCTGGTCCATTTAGAATGCAAATACATTCTGGTTCATTTAGAGTGCAAATAACCACTCTTAGCTCGAATTTGGCGCGCTGGACAATAGGCTGGAAGTCCTCATTTGACTTTCCCAAGGGTCACTGGTGGTCCGGGGCATCCCTACCATCGTCGTGTCTGATCGTTGTTGGATTATTTATATAGTTATGGATACAAAGATAGAAATCGCGTCTTAGTATATTTTAGACATATAAATCATGTTATTATGGACATAAACGTAAATGGCAAAAGAAATTATAAAGGGCAAAGACAAAAAGAAAACGGCCCTTACCAAAAAAAAAGAAAGAAAAGGGCGAAATTCGTAATTAGCGAGAAATCGTGCTCTTAGAGATATGTTCCATCTCATTTTTTGTGGCACCTCATGTTAGGGTTGCATTTAATGTTAAAAATATGAAAAGCAGATTGACTTTCAATAGTAAATAGCATTGATTTGTTACCTAAGTATAGTCCGTTTTCATTTGGTATTTCATGGTCATCATCTAGTTTTTTTTTTACGAAGCATGCTTTTTTTTTTTGGTAAGAAAAGGGGTCGAGCTTGAAAGAAGCATGCCTCATTTAATTAAAAAAGGATAGCTGTGCATTTAATTTTGAGTGTTAGCTCATGGGTTCCTATCCTAGGGCTTAATAACATGACGGTGTAATATTCTTTGCCGATATTGCAATGGGTTTTACTTTCCGTAATTTATATCATGTTAACATATCATGCTTTGTATTTCATAACGTTGTAATTGTGTTCTTATGTTCTTGTACAAATTCGTGAAGCATGGTCATTTACATGGATGTGCTTAGAATTCAAAAATAAGCAAGATCACATGATCAAAAAGTTTTCGAAATGACGAGAAAAGGTACCAAGTATTGTTGCTAATAGATTTTAGCGTAATCAAGTTCCCATTTCCCAAATCTCTATTTTGCGGAAGTGAACGAGCTCCGGCATTTCACTTAAGCTCCTAAGCGGCCCAAAATAGGTTAGTGATGACTTCCAAAATGAAATGGCATGTTAATCAAAATGAAACGAGTCAACTAAATGTCGCGGATCGATTGGGTTTGGGAGAACTCGCGCTAAGTGTTAACACAACCTCACTCGAGGATCTAGCCACTCTCACTCACGTCCTAACCAATGTCTATTGTGCCCCACTTGTGGGGGGCTCGCGATACCTATTCAATCGAGAAAATAGTAAACTTTATATAAGTATACGGTCATCAGGAAAATAATTGTCTTCCTCGTCAAAATTATTAATCAGATATCAAGTGAAATTTTAACTAATTTTGAATTTTATATTATTTCTATCTAGCAATTGGTCACCTAAGTTCTTAGCCAGAGCAATTATGAGATGTGGATGACAGCAGAAACATATTTCAGTTAGGATCTGAGGAGATAGCTAAAGTGAAGATCCAATTGCCGATTCTACATGAATTGGTGGGGCGAAAGTACTATAAAGAGCGAATGGAAAAGGGACAACTGATGTTTCTGCAAAAAATGTTGAAGAGCCAGCCGGTGTGCCATCTGCTCTATTACCCAGGGTCACCACTTGTGTAGCTTCAACTAAGTCAAACTAGTTCGATTGACTTTGCAGGATAAATGCAAAAAAAAAATAAAAGAAGAAAGGGCTTATTTCAATTGTGGACACACATACAATTCGAAATGCATTCTCCCAAATGCGGAAGACAAAGGTCCGGTCCGGTGGTTGACTGCCTCATTTGCGGACAGAAATAACATTGTTATCTCCGCGTCGCAGAGGGAGAATCAATATTCTGGCGAGAAAATTAACTAGGTTCTAAAGTCGTTTTGTGGCATCCTATGCAGTCAATGAATCTTATGTATTATCAAATCACGGTTATTATCAATCCTATACAGATGAATCATCTATCGGCATTCACAGTTACTATCCATCTGGTATAGACAAAGTGAACTATCATCACAGCAATTATCAATCCCACGCAGATCGTCAATAGACTCATCTCTCAGTCTCAGTAGTACCATTCTGTGGCTAGATTTATTCCACCCGCCAAGTCGCAATAAGACGTGAATCCTACGTTCAGCACGTCTCCAAGCCTTCTCACCGAAGCTCCTCATCTCAATCCTGAGGTAGTCGAGATACTTCTTAATGACCTTTAAGGGGTGTCATTACTGCTATCTCTTTATCACTGCAAACATGATAAAAAAGAGAGATCCGTACCTAAAATTTGCAAGATAATCAATTGGACAATACCAACACGAATATAAATTTACTTTCAAAGCAGAGTATAATACAAAATATTTTCAATCTTGCTACGGAGGGGCAGATACAAGGGTAATTGGGCATTCCAGTTGAATCCACGTCTACACAAACGAAATGGGCGAGATGCCCTCTTTTTTCTCGGCCTCCTCCATAAACATCACTTAATCTAAGCTGAGCAAGGTACTCCTTGATGTACACATTCAGGCATTTCATTGCTACAGAGAAATTTCAGAATTTACTGGGCATAGAGTTACCATATGACATACCAGATTTTCGGATGCTATCTGATAAGTAATTATCAGAAATACATTATCTAGGATAATGCAATAGAATCTCTCCAATGGACTTACAAATATTGGATATAAAGTTTCCAAATGCTAAAGAGTGCTTTTTGCTAAAAAGCAAAATGGTTCTTTATAACTACCTACATAAAGCTCCATTTTAAACTATCACCCTGTGTGTGATTCAAGTGACTTGCTTTGATAGTGGTGATTTATAAACCACGGTAACAGATGGCAAAAATTTGAGGTGGAGGGACCTTTGGTGGGTGTGTGTGTGTGTATATATATATATATGAAATTTAGGACTCTAGTTATCTGAAGATGTCTTCCACCCATTAGAAGAATTTTTTTTTCTGCATTTTTCATAAAGGGGGCTACGATTTAGACGCCACCTATATAATTGGAGATTTTTTGCATCAAATATTATTTTTCAAATAAAGGAGAATCAATTACTTAACTCCTGCAATCTTAATTAGTCCCCTCCATATTGAGTTGTAAATATTAATGAACTTTCTAAATGCTATTGAATGTGTGTGTTTACGAATGTAAATGTAATCAATAAGCATGCCATTGAGGATGAGTTTACATTTCATTTTATTTTGAGATCTATGTTTTCATCTATTAAATACGAGAATATACATTCAAAAATCTACACAACTTTGTTTCAAGTATTCCTTGCACAATTATATTCAATATCTACACTTCCACTGCTAAATTTTTTAGATCAATTTGAAAATACATAATATCCTCAAATACTATTGAAAGTTGTAAGTATCCCTCTCAATTTGGCGTCTAATAATTCCTCGGTTTCGTGCTTATTTTAAAAGTCAAAATCTTTGTCTATCCAGCACTTTCCAATTTCTACGTCGATCGGTTTCCCAATTTCCCAGTACTTAGATTTTCCTTCTTCTTTGGGTCGGTGGAGGTGGAGCATTTAGTTTAGTCGGCTCCTCCGTCACAACTCTTCTTCTTATACTTGTCCTTTGTCCCAATTGACCTAGCAAGTGACAAATATGGAGACTTAGATTCATATAAATAATTTAGAAAAGTTCTCGGACAGGCACAACTTATGAATCTCCCGATATGTTAAATAAGTGATATAACTTGACTGTTTCTAACGGAAAAATTACTAAAAAGTCATAAACATATTGCATTTGTACCACTTCAGTTCATTCGGCCAATTTTGGTCAACCGGCGCTAACGTAAACGCTCTATGTCCGGTCAACGCTGACGTGACAATTTTTGTAATGTTTTCCTTAAACTTTTACTTTCACGCATTACTAACATGAATTCTTATGGAACTCGAAATTTCATTCCATTGTTAGTATTTAGTTTCCATGTTAATTTTATCAAGTGTCCACCATATATCTTAATCAACCACTAAGTTTATAAATACAATTTCATTTGTGGCGTAGGTTTAGCTTGGGCACCAAAATTAGGAAAAGTCCGACTGTATCCCAACTTGCGCGATTTTGACATGTTTCGTTGGCTTATTGGCAGCCATGAGGATGAAAAATTAATACCCCCCTCTGTCCTTGAATTTTCCCTTCACTAAAAGTTAACGGAGCTAACAAAAGTATTAAGTTATAAGAAGGTGACAAGTTTTAGGACTAAAATAAGCATAATAAAAGTTTTAGGACTCAAGTGTAAGAACAAGCAACTTTTAAAGCTCCAACTGTGTTTGTCCCATTAAGTATTCTGCACTAGTCACGACAACATTATAAATTAGATACACTATAAAAAAATGAAAATTCTAAATAAGGGTTCGAAATGTTCTTATTTTCTCAAAAAAGGGCATGAATTTGCCAAATCGTCTCAAATAAGGACCTCTGGTTGGCCGGTGATTATTCCATTGTTGGAGAAGGGGTATTTTAGTCAAAAAAGTTATAAGTATATTTTTTGATTTTTTTACTTTCTTTTTCTTTTCCTTTTTCCTTTTTTCTTCTTCCCTCCCTAGCTCTTGCTGCGCCAGGCCAGCAACCTCCGCCGGCGTTGGGCGAGGGCCGCCTAGCCTAAGTCGAGAGATAGTTGCCTTGCCTAGGCCGAGCGAGCGAGGGCGACCCTTGCTTGCTTAGGCAAGGGCGACCTCCGCCGGCCCCAGAGAAGGCCGACAAAGGGAAGAGAGGAAAAAAAAAGAAAAGGAAAAGAAAAAAAACATAAAAAGGAAAAAAGAAAGAAAAAAAGGAAAAAAAGATAGCAAAAGACGAAAATACCCTTCGATCGACGAGATTAGGTTCTTGTTTAAGACTGTTATGGCCACTTCATACCATTATTTGAGATAATGTCTACGTCATGCCCTTATTTAAGAAAATTAAGGTACTTTAAGCCTTTATTTGAGAAAACGAAGGTACTTCACGCCTTTATTTGGAATTTACCCCCATAAAAAATATCCTTATCACTGGCTACGAATTAACGTGGATCGATAAAATTTACACCTCCAACTCCTAAATTGATGCACTATACTCGATTTGTTGATTAAGGTCTTCATATTCAATTGTGCTTTGAAATATAGTGATTTTGTTGTCCATGTTTCCAAGCGAAATATTTCTCAATTTGGTAAGAATTGCATATCATTCTTCATGTTTCACAATCAGAAGCACCGTTATTACAAGATAAGTCTTAAATTGGAAGTCCTTTTCTATAACAGTTCACGTACTTCCTTAAGTTTGAGATTTGAAATTAGAAAACTTTCGCAGAACCGAGATTATTGGACGAACATGTATCCGTAAAGTATTACAATAACCACAAGAACCAAATCTAGATCACAATAGTTATATCTTTTAAACGTGGACTATTATTTTACAGATCATGTGGTTACTCTTTCTTTTAACATTCATTTATCTTAAATTTGCAATCAGTTCTCAAATTTTTTCCAGTAGATTTATGACTTATCTAAAACTTAGCTTATTTTATTATCATTATTTCGTTTCTCCATCAAAAATACTATTTATTTTTATTTTCTTCTTTTAAATTTTGGATTAATACCAACGAAAAATCTCAAACTTGTACACCCGTGACAAATTTAATGTAAACTAATTTTTTGACCACGAAAAACCTCAAACCGATACACCCGTGATAAATTTACGCCGAATTAATTTTTTGACCACAAAAAACCCAAAGGCGGTAAATTTTTGACAAATTTACCTTTTCGTTAAATTGAATTAATACCACGAAAAATCACAAATCGGTACACATGTGACAAACGAATGATAAAACCCCAAACTAGTACACTGGTCAACTGACACGTATCATTCAACTCAGAAATTTGATGGTAAAATTTAACAGAAACTAACGAAGGGTAAAATTATCACAAACGTACCGATTTGGAGTTTTTGATGGTTAAAAAACTATTTTGGGATAAATTTATTACAGGTGTACCTATTCTCATTTGCAATTGATACCCATCTATCTAAACTATTATAAAAAGCTAATTTTCAAATTGGGTATCTAACTTTTGATACCCTTTTGAGTCCTTGACTCCTTGGCATGTCTAGTATCTATTATCTAGTGTCCTCCTAATAGCAGTAGAGAATAAAAACGATAACCTTGGTTTCCAGTACCACGGTGCAAGCATCTGCTGTTATGTTCTATCAACTTTCTTCAACAATTAAAGAACCCATACAAAATACATGGAGAACTCACTGAAAATAATTAAATAAAGAAAAAAATAAACAAATATGAGAAATATGTTACGATATTTGCCCACACAGAGCACCGGCTACGTAATCATATTCATCATCATCATAAGAACATACGCGTGTCGCGATTTTTTTAACTTGCGTAAATATTTTTCGATTGTTGTCGCATGCTTAGATGTATTTTTTTGCACAATCCTACCAAGGTTTTGTTTAGAGAACCCAATCGGATGAAACACAAGAATTGGAAAACTTGATAACAAGACATAATCTAAGAGACCTGGAGGAGAAGCAGCGAATGTGGGATCGAGAAATTAATTTTGCATAAACCGACTGAACCAATGTAATGGCTAATTTATTTCCCCCATTCCTATCAAATCGACACTATCCTTAACTTATTTGTTATTTATTTTTAGTTTCTCCACCAAAATTCTCTCGACTCCAGCAAAAATACTAATTTTAGTTGAATTCCCCTATTGTAATTTGCGACTGATACACTTTGAGTCCTTGCCATGTCTACTATCTATTGTCTAGTGTCCTCCTAATGGTAAAGCAGAATAAAATTATAATCTTGGTTGCTCAGGGCGAAACAGTTTGTGTGGACGTAGTTTTTATTTTTAAATAACCACTTAAAGTCTCAAATATATATTGCCACTTCAAGTTGTTACCCGCATTTAATCAAATTATATTTCAGTCGGTTCACTTTTTTTCTTTTTTCTATTTTTAACTCTTTCTTCCTTCTTCTTCTTGTATTTTTTTCACTTTCCCTTTCACTTTCGGGGAGTCGAATCAGAGAATTTTGAAACAAGAAAGATTGAACCGGTAAGAGATTAGAAAGATTCTAATCCAAATATGGAAAGCGTTCGAGAGTTAAGGAATTGTAATTTAAAGGGTTAGAGATTCAGTTTACTTTTGAATTACGATTTTATTTCATGATTCACAATGGATTAGGATTTTCGGTCAAATAAGATATTCATAAGTTCCCTATCTTTCCTAAATTGCGAGACTTTACAGCATGTACCTACTCCATCCGTCGTAGTTAAAAGAAGAAAGAAATCCCAATCCACCAAGATGGAAGATATTTGCCACTTTCCTTACGAGCATCGGAATTACATTGGCAGCCCTCCTATAAAAATCAATTCACCATAACTTGAGGAGAAGAAGAAGAAGAAGAAGAAGAAGAATCAATGACGGTAACTCGAGAGGAGGGGCAGAATGCTGCACCGCCGCTTGAATTTGAAAAGGTGATCTTCTTCTTCTTCTTCTTTCTTTAATCGATATTGAAGAATAAACGGTTGCGATGCACAATGAAATTGAGATCGCGTTTGTTTTTTCCTCATCAATTTTGGCGAACTAGGGTCCGTTGAGGATGCACTAACCATGAAATACTCATCGATTATCTCTTGACTTTGTTGTTGCAGCCAAAGCCATTACCAATGGAATTCTGGGTATCTAATTTCACACTCTACGAGCTTGTAGAAATCAGTCTTCTCGCGGATCCAACGCTTCAGAAAGTCCCCCACCATGTAAAATTTCTCCGCTTCCTATCATTGTCATTGTCGCGTGTTCCTCCTTAAAACTACTTTTAGTTTCATTAATTATGCAATTCTTTAATGCCTTATGTCGAGGCTTTTTAAGCCATCCCCTCTTTGATCGTAGCCATTCATTTACTTCTATCTACACTCAACTGAATTCATTCAACTCTAAGCCGAAATAATTACGAGCGGAAACATATTTTAATTAGAATTTTGAGGCGATAGCTAAAGTCAAAGATGCAATTGCAGATTCTACACGGATTATTGGGGCGAATGTATAAAAAAGTTAAAGAACAGATGGAAAAGGGGACAACTGATGAGGACGATCCGGCAAAGAAGGGCGAAGAACCGGTCATTTGTGCCATCTGCTCGGTTCGTGCCGCTCATTCTAAGTCCAATTAGTTCGATTCACTACCTACTGCCTTTTCTTATTCTTGTATATCGCTTACCTTGTAGGATGAGTGCAAGCATACAGAAGAAAGGGCCAACTTCGATTGTGGACACACATATCATGCCAATTGCATTCTGCCAATCTTGAGGACTAAGGTCAACTCCTGCCTCATTTGTGGACAGGAATTGCACTGCTATTTCCCCGTCGGGGAAGGACAATCAATTGTCTGGTGAGACAATTGCCTATGTTTTCTTAACGAACATTTTAGTCGGATTACTTCGGAATTAGTTCCCATTGTAGCATCCTTATACAAAAGGAAACATTCTATCATATGAATTATATGAATTATGTATACCGGTACAACATTGTTATTATCTATTCAGACAAAGTCACAACCCCGCATTCAGTCGTTCTTGCGTGCAATGAAAATAGACACATTTTATTTATCCTTTTATCATTGCAAATCAAAAGGAGACAATCCGAATAGCCATAACACAGGATAATAGGAAAGTCACGAAAGTGCATTTGGATCCAAAACTTTCAAAATGCGCAATCCAAGTTCTAAAATTTTGAGTGTTGGCTCATGGGATCCTATCCTAGGGCTTAATAACATGACGGTGTAATATTCTTTGCCGATATTGCAATGGGTTTTACTTTCCGTAATTTCTCCGCTGCCGCGTCTTCTTCCTACGCCGAGCCGCCTTAAATCCCGGTTCCTTGTTTTTTTGCTTTTATTTGATTCGGGATCGTTTTCGCCAAGGATCGAGCCGGCGTTAAGACGGCCAGCCATGACCTAAGTCGTCTCAGGCTCGACTCTTAGCCGCCGCCGCCGAGCCAGGTAAGGCCGGCGACCACCGCGCCCCTGTTTTGCACCGTCGACCCCCCTCTGTTTTGGCCCTGTTTTTCTTGGGCGGCTCGGAACCGGAGCTCGTGGCCGACCGACACACGCGGCTTCGGTCCCCGTCCGTCCCGTGCCTGACTGTGGTTTGCGTCCTGTTCAGATGTCGAGTTTGGATCGGGTTTGAGTCTCGGTTGAGTTGAAAATCCGTCGTTTTTTGGAGCGCCGACCACCCGTTCGATAAAAAGCCTCAATGAAATCCAGTTTTATATACCTTTTTTGGCCGAAGTCGAGGCCGTCCGAGGAACGGCGGTCCGGGCAAAGGGGATGTTGTCGTCGAGGCACCGGTGTTGCCCGGTCCGTGGTCCTCATCGTGGCCGTCCGCGGACATGGCGTTCCTTGGACTCCTCGCCGCGGCCGTCGCTAAGGCGTCGGCGGCCGGCTGTTAGTCCGAGCGTTCAGCCCGGACCAGCGAGTCGACGCTCGGAGGTCCCCCAGCCTGACGGAGACGAGCGGTATTGATCGCCGTCGCCGTCTCCGCCGCGGCAAGGACGCGCGGTCGCAAGGAGCTAGGGCCGGCAAGGAGGTGTCGGGTCAGTCGGGTCGGATCCGGGTTGGGCAAGGAGCCTGACCCGGTCCCCTTTCTTTTGGTTCTCGGGCTGGGCTGAGAAATAGAAAAGGGGCTGGGCTTAGTTAGAAAATAGACTTTGGGCCGGTGTTCTTTCTTTTTTTAATTCATTTTTTTGGTTTTGCTAGATTGGGCTCATTCTTTGGGCCCAGTCTCGCATGGACCCGGGCCGGTGCGCCCGGGTCAGCCCCTACCAGGATCCGGATCCGCATTCGACCCGGTCGAATATTATATTAATATTATATTTTTAATTAAAAAATATTTTGTTTTAAACAAAAAATTTAAAATAATAATAAAGAATAATAAATATTTTTTTTATTTCTTTTAAAATTAAGAAATAGTTTAGTAATTAGTATTTTTTGAATATTTTTTCTAAATTATGCGACTTATTTGATAAATGATCATGTTTAAATCGGATAAGCCTATAGGACTATACGATAGGATTTTGCATGTCAATTTCACTATTGTTGTATTGTCATTATGCGTGTTATTTCCAGTTAGTATGTAAATTGCATGAATTGTCGTGTGTTGAATGTTGTCGCTTTAGTTAGAGTTAGAACCCTAAGCTGCATGTCTAGCTTGATTGTTAATATTTAATGATTGTGTACTCGTTTGATCACTTCACATGTTAGAAGATAGGTTCTAAAATCAATCTAAACTGCTTGACAAATATTTTCTAAAATGAATAGGATGAAAGGTACCGAAAGAGCACTGCCCACTCGACTAGTGTAACCAAGTCCCCGAACTCATTAAATCTCTAGTTCGTAGGAGTGAGGTGATTCTCCCATCATCTTACTTGGGTTTTCAATCGACCCACCACAAATTGATTAGTAGCGACTCCTAGATAAAAATCACTTGCAGATTAAAAACCTAAACCATAAATCGCAATATGATATGGGCTTAGGAAAAGCCCGAGTTAAGTCACAAATATAGACTTAGCGCGTACCAAGCTACGCCATTTTCCCCCTTCATTGAAAAATTTAGGCGGGTGCGACAATGGGGTAAGGCTTATTTGTGCCACCAGCAACAAAAGCACTTCAGTAATAATAGTAGATTCAAACTTCGAGTCAATTACTTAGTTTTTACTTGAAATTACTCATTTCAATATTGATTCGTTATTTTGCATTGTCTAAAAAGAGTACATTTGGGCCCGCACTCGTGGCTTGCGACGGCTGCAACACCTTGGCTCAGACCAGGCGAGGGTCGTTGGACCTTGTTTGTGGCCGGCGAGTTGGGGAAGAAAAAGGAAGGAAAGAAAAGAAGATAATGAAAAGAAAAAGGAAAAGACTAAAAAACTAAAAATTTATCCACATTAGTGTTGGCTATATCACGTAAGATGGCAAACGTCCACGTTTGCGAGCGATTTCTGGCCAAAATTGATCGGATGGACTTAATTAGCATGCGTTCAAAAGGTTTAAAACTAAATTGATTCAATTGAAAGGTTTATGACTAAATTGGTACCATTGCAATAGGTTTAGAGCTTTTTTGGTACTTTCACCTATAGAAGTTACAATTGCATTGTTTCTTCAGTCACTATGGGTCCATCTTTTCAATTATCTCCTCAACCCCATTCGAAATATATTTCCACTATCATCCACAACTCAGAATTCCTTTGCCAAAAAGTTAATTAAGTTTATGTAGGATAAAAACTTATATAACCTGTCGATCGATTTAAACGATGCAAAGTTGAATATTAAATGTTATAAAATCTGATAGTTAAACCAAGCTATTATTCGGAAATCTGATCAATTATTTTGACGAGGGGGACAATTCTTTTAACCATCTTATACTTACCTAAAGTCTATTATTTTGAAAAATGCATTTATTCCATCAATTCTTTACACAAATTTTCTAACTGCTGATAAAACTTAGCTTAAAATAAGATATACTGTCAAATGGAGGTAGGAGCTAATGGCTATTCATGAATAATACTATCGCACTTATTTACAAAAAAAAGGGGGTCCCTGTATTTTTCAATTTCAATAACTTTAACGTGATTTATTCAGAATGTATTATAGACTATTGCCCAATATAAATATCTATAATAATTACCGTTGTATCTGTTCAAAATAATAAAGTGAATATCTTTATTATTTGCTGTTTATTCATTTAGAAAAACTAAGCTATTCTTTACATTACACGTAATGTGTTTTACGAATAATACTTGTTTAGGTTTTCCATTACTCCATTTAAATTGATAAAACATTTTATGTTAATGGTGTTTGTTTTTTTCTGTGCATTTCCACATTAAAGAGAATGTATATCCAAATAGTACCATTTGTTCACCTAATCCAATAAGCAATACTTAAAACTATATATAAACAAACTATGCGGTGCTAAAATAATTTTAAATTTGTTTCATTTTCAAGTTTAATCTACTAGGAGGTATAGGTCGAGTTTTACAACGATGAAATGTTATTATAATTATTAAACTTGAGGCAAATCTATATCTTTATATTATGTACCTTTTATATGTATAATCAAGCGATGCTTGCAACTGATATTCTACTTATGGAATTGTATGTCTTTTTTCTTTTTACTTTAGTAGAAAGTTAAATGGATTGTTACAAGCTAATTGCTTTTACTTCTTGCTTGCCTCGTACCATCTCGATGATTAAGTTAAAAAAAAAGAGCACAAAATTAAACAAAAATGAAAAAAATTTCTGATGAATCTCACGTGATTTAATTGTTCATGTAAACTAGGCTAACGGAAGACAATAAAAAAGGAAAGTAGAGCTGAGTTGTTTAGCATGGAAGAAAGAAAAAGAGCGCTTACTATAACATAATTGTTGACAATCTTCATGGAAATCGTGGATGAGCTTTTTGGGCAAATTAGTCTAATCAAAACATGATATTTGAAAGAGGCTGTGGAACGATACTTTTTGCTTGTGGAAATATCATTCCCCTAAGACAAAGAAGAAGACGAAATAAATAAATGAAGACAAGTCGATCCAACAAGCAAATGTCAAGGAAAAATAAAAGAAGAAAATAAAACTAAATAGTACTTTGGTTGGAGTTGAGAGGATTTTGATGGAGAAACCAAAAAATTATAAGAAAAGAAGTTGAGTTTTAGATAAGTCATCATTTTACCGGAAAAAATTTGAGAATTAATTCTAAAATTGAGATAAATGAATGCTAAAGGAAAGAGTAACCAAATGAATTATAAAATAATAAGTCGAACATTGTTGAAAATACATATGGATTTAGATTTGGTGCTTGTGGTTGTTGTAATACTCTACAGATACATGTTCGTCCTTTGTTCTGCCAAAGTTTTCTAGTTTCAGATCTCAAACTTAAAGGAAGTACGCGAGCTATTATAGAGACGGACTTCCATTATAAGACTTATGTTGTAATAATGGTGCTTCTAATTGTGAAATGTGAAAGAATGATAAGCAATTCTTTCCAAACCGAGAATTATTTCGCTTGCAAACATAGACGACAAAATCACTATATTTCAAAGCAAAATCGAATACGAAGCATCGATTTAGTAGTCGGAAGTGTGGATTTCATTAATCCAAATCAAATCGTAGCTAGAAGCGAGGGCATTTTTCATGGTGTATCTAATTTGTAATGTTGTCGTGATCAGCGATGAATGCTTCATACTTAATAGGCCAAGTATATTAGGAGCTCTAAAACTTTATCGTTCTTGCACTTGAGTTCTAAAACTTTCACTTTGTACATTTAAGCCATAAAACTTGTCACCGTTCTATACATTAATACTTTTTTTTTAACTTCGTTAGCATTTTGCAAACGGAAAGTTGCCGCAAGCGGCGCTTAGTAATTTTTCGTCCCCGTGACCATTAATGAGCCAACATAACTGGTTAAAATTATGCAAGTTGGGATAAAGTCGGACTTCCCCTAATTATGGTGCACGAGATTTCTTGAGATTAAGGAGGGATTTGGAGATTCAAACTTGTTGCAAACCGCATCGGAGTAAATTTTAGCCAACTTGGCCTACTAGTCATGTACATCAAATACGTTATTAACTCAACGGAAGGCGCAAAATCACGAAATCACTGTTTTCTGGCAAAAAAAGACAAACGGGCAAGCTAAAAAATAGATAAACCAGCTAGTTCATTATGCTAAGTTTGAATTTAACCGAGTCAGGTGATCCTTAGTTTGCATGCACTTGATTAATATCTAGACTTGAGCATATTGACCCGACCATTGAAGTCATCCCAACATTCTTGTGATTGTGACGTATATGCAAAGGTGTAGAGAAATATCCGACAATGTTGCCAACGACGGTTTTGCGAAAGCTAAAACATAAAAAATCTCGATCAAACGGAGTTTGAAGTATGAAGCCAAAGGCAAAAAAAAAAGTGACATTTAAGAATATTGGGCGACAATATAAATGCGATGTAGCCATAAGGACTCTTAACTGTATTGATAAAGTTAGTAGTTAAATAAGATTTGTGGTGGGCGGTTGATATATTAACATTGAAATTAAATGCTTACAATGGAACGAAAACAACTTATCACGACGGACGAGTCACTCATCCGTAACAAAGGAGGAAAACAGCTTGTTGAGTTCAAGAATTTGGCTTGGTGTAGATCCACCTAGCATCTAAAAGCATTAACCAAAGTACTAATTTCGACCAAAACGCCGGAAAAAATAATAAAAAGTAAAAATCATTTTCAAGCACAATCTAGCAATAAAGCATGAAGCCAGATTCAGCCTCGGCAGCAGGAGAGTCTATATCTCCATTTAACTTGCGACCAAAAAACTCTACATTGATCTAAAAATTTAAGCAATAGTATTGAAAAAAAAAACCCGCTTTGCTGTGGATGACATGTTTTAAAGAAAAAAACTAAATGTTAAAGATTTTCTATTTCCAGCAGGAGTGATGTTGGGAAAACTAAATCCCCGATTGTCTCGTTCGAAACATATTCAGAACGAATTCGATTAATGTGGAAAACGTGCCCGAGGACCATCAACTTGTATCATCGATCGTACAGGCATATCACACAACGAACATACCCGGTATTGTCATAAATTAAGTGCCGCTTGCGCTTGAGAGTTCTTCGATTATCTTTCGTACTCGTGTGCTTTTCGTAGGAAAACAAAGAAGACGTCGTATTCGAAGGAGTATGTTTGCATATGAAAAATCACTTCTGTTTTTTAAGGGGTGCCTTCTATTATAGATAGGCAAATAACTACCTCGTGGGCCCTTGTGGCTCACGGGCCAGGTTTGGCCCATCTTGGATGGTCCACCCATTATGTCTTTCATCTTCTACTCGCCCACGATGGGCTAAACACAACTCTCTTCCTTGCAAAGTTCATATTGGCAAATAATCCGTGCGACCAGCATACTACGAGAGCTCGTTGTTATACATCTGTTGGGAATATATAACAGCTCAAATTTGGGCATTATCCAGAGTAGAATTAGTATGCAGTTTCCTAAATCAATCAGTCACATTTTTTATCTCTCTTGATCTCTTTTAGTATCTCATATATTGTATTCACAACTATGATTTACTCAAAATTATAATTGGTCGACCTGTGAATATAAATATAGAATGTGACGTCATAAATTAAATTGATCTTCCTTTTTCCTTAAACCTCTCTATTTCAGTTCAACTCGCTTTTCTAGAAATGCCCCGTTAGACCGAATTATCATGATCATCGGCAACATCCTAAGATAGCAAATACTGAATAGAAATTTCGAGAATAAATAAGAGTCGTGAGGGCACTTTAATTAAGAAGAACTATTTTCTTCAAAAGTTTCACACGACTTAAAAATTGAGATCATAAATTTTTGCCAACTCTTATCGGTCGTGCCATGCATACGTAATATGAAATACGTATTACGGTATTCTCTCCTTTTCCCATAGAGCATATGTCTTTACTCTCAATACCGTACAGATGATAGTTTAGACATACTCAATGTCTAACTTGAGTTCACAAATCTACTCTATTCATAAGCATCTATCAGAATTCACATCTGGCATTAAAGATAGGTAAAGTGAAATATGTGGGTCATTTCATTTTCGGACATAATAATCTATATGTCCTCATCTTAACATTCTGTTAAGGCGACGTCCATGCTTTAAGTTTGAGCTCTCAATTATCACCTAGATAACAAGCTTAAAACTGTCTCATCTCTATTCATCACACAGTGAGTAGATGCGATTACCCGTATGAGTGAGCTAATCTTTCATCTGTCTGACATACCTTTTCAATATAATGCACTCAGATCGGCATTCACAAATGTCATACAAACTTATAGGCATTGATAATAACAAACTTCATTAATAGTGAACATTCTGGGAAAATTACAATATTTAGTACATCATATTCTACACAATCCTAAAGATCTCACATGACCATGGAAAATTTCTCTAGGAATCGGCTTCGTCATAGGATCTGCTATCATCCTTTGTGTAGATATGTACTTCACGTTCACTTCCTTTCGTGCAACTATGTCATTGACATAGTTATACTTGATATCTATATGCTTGGTCTTTTCATGGTACTTGGGATCCTTAGTGTACGCTATTGCTGCTTGGCTGTCACAATAGATCAATACTAGGTTTGCAGCATTCTCAGTTACACCTAAGTGATCAAAAAATCTTCTAAACCAAACAGCTTCTTGTGCCGCTGCTGATAGAGCCACGAACTCGGCTTCCATTGTAGATAAGGCTACACGCTGTTGTTTCTTACTGCTCCGAGATATGGCGCCATTATTCAGTAAGAATACATATCCAGAAGTAGATTTCTTTTCTTTTAAATCTCTTCCCCAGTCAGCATCAGTATAGCCTTCAAGGTGTAGATCACTTCCTTGATAAGTCAGCGCATAGTCGGCACTTCCCTTTAGATATCTCAGGATTCTTTTGACGGTGATCCAATGAGCTTGACCTGGATTGGATTGGTACCTACTTACCATTCCAACTGCATAACAAATATCAGGTCTTGTACACATCATAGCGTACATCAAGCTTCCGACAGCACTAGCATATGGAACTTGTTCTATTTGCTCCTTTTCTTGTGAAGTCTTAGGACATATTCTGTCGCTTAATGCTTCGCCTTTTGCAATAGGAGTATCTATTGGTTTATAGTCTTGTATACGAAATTGCTCAAGGATTTTATTCACATACGTCTCTTGTGAAAGGAATAGGGATTTCTTTGAGCGATCTCTTGAAATCTTAACTCCAAGAATGTATGCAGCTTCACCCATATCTTTCATCTCAAAATTGAAAGATAACCAATTCTTGACTGTATTAACCAACTCCATACTGCTTTCGGTAATTAGTATATCATCAACATATAATGATAAGATCACAAATTGATCTTTGGATCTTTTGATATATACACAATTGTCTTCACTAATTATTACAAAATCATATGCCATTATTGCATTGTGAAAACGTATATACCATTGTCTCGAAGACTGCTTAAGGCCATATATCAACCTCAATAGTCAACACACTTTGTGCTCTTGACCTTTTGTAATGAAACCAACAGGTTGTTCTATATAAATTTCTTCCTCTAATTCTCCATTGAGGAATACAGTCTTTACATCCATTTGATGTAATTCGAGATTCATACTAGCTACTATTGCCAGAATAAGCCGAATAGAGGTAAATCTAACAACAGGAGAAAAAGTTTCTTCAAAGTCCACTCCTTCTTGTTGATTATATTCTTTCGCCACAAGGCGAGCCTTATACCTCTCTATTGAGCCATTAGCCTTACGTTTTATTTTGAGAACCCACTTGTTCCCAATGGCTTTGCGTCCTTTTGGAAGGTCAACCAATTCCCAAACTTGGTTTGATCTTAATGACTCCATTTCCTCTTCCATTGCATGTATCCATTCCTCCTTATCAGGGCACTTTAGAGCATCGTTCACATTTTTCGGCTCATCTTCATCTTGTGGGGTGATCATGAAAGCTTCTCCTTCAATGTCAAAACGTCGACGGGGAATCTTATTACGACTTAACTGTCGTATGGAATGCTGTACTCCTAATGATTCACCACGTTCCATTGCGCTCCTACTCGAATGAGATAATGGTGGTGTCGTCTCTTTAAGTGATTGCAATTGAGACTGTGTTGCATTCAACTCTTCATTTCTTACAATGCTCCCACTAACTTCACTATCACGATCCACAGATTCATATAGTGAGTAATCACCACCTACTTCGCCCTTTTTAGGAAATTCATTCTCTAAAAATGTGACATCCCGTGATTCAAATTCAGTTATACTTCCGCTTTCTTGCTCACCTATGAATACATATCCTTTTGAGTGCTCTGAGTATCTTATAAAAATACTCTTTTTGCCTTTTGGGCCTAATTTTTCATACTTGTGAGAAGACTCACGAGTATAGACAACACAATCCCAAGGTTTTAGAAAGCTTAAATCAGGCTTTCTGCCTGTCCATAATTCATATGGAGTAGAAGCAACTGATTTAGAAGGCACACGGTTAAGTATGTAGGCAGCAGTCAACAAAGCATCACCTCAAAAGGTGATGGGCAAGTTAGCTTGTGCCACATTGATCTAACCATTTCCATTAAGGTTCTGTTTCTTTTTTCCACAACACCATTTTGTTGAGGAGTATATAGAATAGTCAGTTGTCTTTCTATTCCCTTTTCATCACATAAATTTCTGAACTAATCAGACAGATATTCTCGATCTCGATCGGATCTTAATACTTTTATTTTCTTGTCTAATTGATTTTCCACTATGCTCATAAATGTTTTAAAGCAATTTAAGGCCTCGGACTTATGAGAAATCTAATCGACATGTCCGAATCGAGTATAATCATCAATGAATATGATGAAATAAACAGACCCGTGCCTTTCTTTTACATTCATTGGACCACAGATGTCAGTATAGATTAACTGTAAAAGAAATTCAGCTCTTGTTCCTTTTCCAAATGGTTTCCGCGTTGTTTTTCCTTTTAGGCAATACTCACATATGGGCAAATCAACCGTTTTAATATTGCCCAATAAGCCATCTTTAGCCAATCTATTCATTCTTTGTTGGCCAATATGACCAAGTCTAGCATGCCACAAGTTCACATCATTCTCATAAGAATCAGATGATGTAAATAAGGAATAACTAACATTAACTTCACAATAGTCAACATCTGATACAATGAAGCCATCTAAAAAATATCCGGAACCATAATAACTTGTACCTAAACACAAGTCTACACCATTGTTATAGAAGTTTACATTAAAATCAAGTCTAACTAAAACCAACACGGAAACTAAGTTCCGACGAATCTTTGGAGCAAATAGCACATCATGTAGGAACAATGTGCGTCCACCGCACATAAGTAGTTGACAGGTATCAATGCCTCTGACCTCCACTCTTGAATTATTCCCCACGTATATCCACTTCGTTCCTTGTGGAACTCGTCGAAACTCCACGAAAGCTTATCTGTCCTTCGCTACATGATATGTAGCTGCCGAGTCTACGGTCCACAAAGGATTAGATTTGGTTAGAAACACTGAACTAGACACATAAGTAGTATTTTCATGAATGCTAAGGGTTTCTACCTTCTTTGGCTCGCCACAGTCACGAGCAAAGTGACCCTTCTTGCCACAGTTGAAACATTTCACTCTTGAAATGTTCTTCTTGAAAGGACGCTTTTCTTTCTCCCGTTGGTTGAGCCTCGGCTTCATCCCTGGAGGACTTGGCCCCTTGCCTTTCCACTTCTTTAACCCAGCAGGATGCTTCCTCTTGGAGCCCGAAACTCCATGCGAGCTAGAATCAGCAAAGTAAATATCAGTTTCTGGCTTAGCCGCCATGAGGCGATCCTCTTCCAACTCAAGATGCCGCATAGCATCCTCGAAGGTCTTGATACCCTCATTGTGGGTCAAATGAATATTCATGTGCTCCCAGCTTTGAGGCAAGGAGCTAATTACTGCCTGCACCTGCTGTTCATCAGTGAGTATGTGCTCGGCATCCTTTAGCTCACTAATCATATTCGACATCTGCCTCAAATGTTGTTTCATGGTCTTTCCATGAGACGTCTTATATAAGTCGAAACGGATAGTGAGTTGTCTTAGTTTGGTCACATAAGTTCGACCAAATCTTGATGCCAGTGCAGCCCACATGTCTTTGGCACTTTAGAAACGTCCGAACTCTCGCATAATGTCATTGGCCATGCTGTTTAGCAACGTAATGCGAGCAAGAGAGTTCTTTCTTTTCCAAACAGCAAAGGCATCTTTGTCCCTCTTGTATTGGGTAGTTGTCCCATCCTCAGGTTTTTCCATAATCTGGTTAAGAGCTTCGAGTGCCTCTTGCTCTTCCAGCACATACTGAATCTTGAGACTCAAAATCTCATACTTATCGCCATTCAATTTTTCTCCCTTATTTAGTTCAGCCACTATATTCTTAGTTGCTGAAGTCATCGTATATGAACATTTCAGACACATACGCACGAGTTATTAAAATCTATCTAAATGCTTCATCAGCATCATAATTACATAAACTAATCATGTTAGTGAATAGTTTCACAAAAGGTCTTAGAGTCGAAAGTTCACTATGTTTTCAATCATCGTCTAAAAATCTAATTTGAAATTACCATTAATATAATCATTTAGGTAAAGAAATTAGTTCTTCAAAAGTTATACAAACTTTTAAGAACTTCCCACATATAACATAATATATAATATGGCAATATAAAGTGATAAAACAAAAAAAAATTCATAGCCATATATATATCATAACACATTTACAAATGTTTAAGAACATGTAATAACAACTTCACACATGTACAGAATTGATTCCAAAACCTAAAAGAACAACATCAAGTGTACCAATCCAACACATAGACAGGAAAGGACTCATAAAATTCTTTAGAAAATTTTATTTTCTTCGGAACATAAACAGAGGCTCCCGGAAAACCCCTAGATCCGGGTCATGGTTTGCGCCTAGACCCATTCAATGCAAGGGTTGATATTCTTCTTACCCCGACCCTTATGTATTCTTGCACAAAATTCTCCACAAGCATCTTATAGCTTGGACCATTTAAGATTTCTTTAACCTTATCAAGCATTCTTCCCAACTCATCAGGCATAGTGCATTTTAGGGCTCCCACCATTACATATTTCGGCATTACAAAACCGTTCCAAATGATATCCTGTATCATTTTGTTGATCTTGATGATGTGTATCATCATATCATCTTTAGCGTCCCATCGATAAAGAGCTAGCTTGACTCTTAGGTTCTCAAGCTTCTCCTTTTGAGCTGCCGTTCTTGGGATTATCGGAGTGCGTCTCCAATGTACCATTATTCCTGCAACGAATGCAGAACGAAGGATTACTTATAATCCATGATACATTAAGATAAGGAATGCTTATTCATATACATATGATATAACACTTGTATTTCAAAAAACTAGAGAGAAATACTAGAGAAAATGCCAAAGAATATACCCTAAGTACGTGTACATAGGGTTTATCGTGCATTTTCACATTCATAAGTGCAACAAACATGTAATATGAATACACCATAACGTAGAGCATTCCGATACGAGCACGTCGATACCAAGAACGCCCAAATCGGAGCTCAAATGAGCTCAAACGGGCCGAAAGAACTCATAGGGTCATTATGCCCGATTTGAACCGGTCCGATTCGACCGGTTTGATCGGTCCGACCGTTGATCGGTCAACGGTCAATCGGGTCGGGTCACGGTCAATCGGGTCGGGTCAACGGTCAATCGGGTCAATCGGGTCGGGTCAAGGTCCGCTCTCGATGACGTCACGCTGACGTCATCGTCGGCGGTTAGTGGCGACCGACGCGCCGTTTCACACGGCCGCTCGTGGGCTTCACGTGCCGTCGTGCCCAAGGCTCTTGACGGCGCGTGAGGGTGGGTGCGGTGTCCTTCGGCGATGCACCGCCCATCATTTTGCTCGTCTCGACGAGTACTTTCTGTTTATGCAATAAAATTCAAGTTTTGACAAAAGACAAAAATCGAAACATACATGAACAGTTCGGCAAAGTGAAGAAAACGAACAAAAAACGAGGCCAAAACGAAAAAACAAGCAGTATACACTTCAGACAATACATATGCATGATCGGAAAATAAGTAAACGGGCTCTGATACCAATGTTGGGAAAACTAAATCCCTAATCGTCTCGTTCGAAACATATTCGGAACGAATTCGATTAATGCGGAAAACGTACCTGAGGACCATCAACTTGTATCACCGATCGTATAGGCATATCACACAACGAACATACCCGGTATTGTCACAAATTAAGTGCCGCTTTGCGCTTGAGAGTTCTTCGATTATCTTTCGTACTCGTGTGCTTTCCGTAGGAAAACAGAGAAGACGTCGTATTCGAAGGAGTATGTTTGCATATGGAAAATCACTTCTGTTTTTCAAGGGGTGCCTTCTATTATAGATAGGCAAATAACTACCTCGTGGGCCCTTGTGGCTCACGGGCTGGGTTTTAGCCCATCTTGGGCGGTCCACTCATTATGTCTTTCAAGTGAGATCGAAGCCAAAAAAGTCTTTTCTATAAAATTGTAATAAAGTCTAATAGATGAAAAAAAAAACTAAATGCACGAGAATGATCGCCAAGAAACAACATTAGGAAAATATCTGTTCAAATACTTATCTACAAGATAAAATCTTAGTTGAAGAAGGCTTTTGGAAACGGTACAATGTTAAGATCGGGGTCAGTGTGCCCATCCCATCCATCACCGCCGCAGCTTTTTGCAGCATCAGTATGTGAACTTAGGTAGCAGAAGAGGAGAGACTCAAAGTGTACATCCACCTCCATTAATTTGCAGGGATCTCCATTGTCAACAGCGAATCGAGCTTCGTACTTCCCTAATTTCAAGTGCTTTTTAGCAAGAGGTTTTAGCGAGTGAGATCTCCATTAATTTGCATGAAGAAGATGGGGACGGTAGTATTGGGTTTATCATCTCTAGAGATGAAGAAAAATAGCTGCTACTGGAAAAAAAAAACTATTTTCACTAATTTCAAGTGCTTTACCCAAAAATAAAAAAAAATTAATATCACGAAAAATTTCAAATTGACATACATGTGGTAAATTTACCTCAAACTAACTTTTTAACCATAAAAAATTTCAAACCGATACGCCCGTGACAAATTTACCCTCCGTTAGTTTATGTTAAATTTTACCGTGCTGATTTAGATGATATGCGGCAGTTGATGAGTGTACTGATTTAGGGTTTTACCTTACGTTTGTCATTGATGTCCCGGTTTGTGATTTTTCGTGATATTAATCCAATTTGACAGAAATTAACGAAGGGTAAATTTGTCACAAATGCATCAATTTTGGGTTTTTGATAGTCAAACAATAAGTTTGGAGCAAATTTGTCATAAGTGTACCAATTTGGTGTTTTTTGTGGTATTAGCCCAAAAAAAATGAGACTTGCTAATTTCAATTGTTAATTTGTATTTTATTAAAATTTCACCGTGTCCAAATTTGATGATTTACAATATTTGATAATAATTCGTATATCCACATATATCGCCGCCGGGGGGCGGCGGCGGCCGACCGGTGGCGAGCGGACCTTGCAGTGGCTGGGCGAAGCCAACCTCACGGTGGTTGGGCGAGGTCTCGAACTTGCCGGTTATCGCTGAGGCCCGACGACCGGCTAGAGGAGGAAGGGGAAGGAAGGAAAAAAAATGACTTGTTTCAGGAACAAAGAAGTATGTTTTTTTTACTTCTTCTTTTTGCTCCAAATCTATTCTCCGGCGCACTTTTCTATTTCGAGGAATAGAAAAATTAGCCGACGTTATCAAACGGATTTATGTTCTCTTTCTATTCTAGTGAACAAAAGAACAAAAAAATAGAGAAACGAGATAGTTACCCTTAAGATTTTAATTTTCATTTTTGTTTTGAAGTTTTGTTATGGTGTACTGTAAAACCATAACTCACATTTTATGTTTTCACCTATTTGATGAGACGATATGCAGTGATTTTATTCGTTGCAAGATAATATTCAACGAGTGCATTTAAAATAATCCGAATTACTCTTGGAATTGGGAATTTGCCATCTAGCGATTCTTTAGCACAGGGGCTTCATTTAATGATTCAAAACCTTTGTCTATCTAGCTCTCTCCTATTTCCACGTCACTCGGTTTTCAATTCGGAGCGCATTAAGTATAACGAGCTCCTCCATCTCGGCTCTTCTCCTTGTACGGTTTCCTCGTCCTAATTGATTAAGCAAGCGACAAAAATCGAGACTAAGATCCGCATAATCAATTTAGAAATGTTCTAAGGCAGTCGCAACTTATCAATCTTATGATATGTCGCCCGAGCGAAATTAACTTGGATGTTTCTACTCATCGATGGGAAAAATTCGATACCGTTCGGCTCCATTTGTTTTGCGAAAAATGAACGGTTTGAAAAAACACCATTCTAAAAATAAAAACGATGACTTGTACCGCTTGAAATAATTAGTCAATGAAAAAATTGCTAATTATAGAGGATAATTTATATATAAATATTTTTGTGGATGATGAAAATATTTATCGTGCATTAAAAGTTTGTAAGCGAAACAAGAAATCGTTTTAAGCGATAGGAAAGAGAGAAATTGATGAAGAGATTGAAGTGTTTATGTTGTTGCCGGTGGCAGACACGAACCTTACCATGTGAAGAGCTAATATTATCGGAAAGAGAGAAATTGAAAGGGAAAAATAAGAAAAGAAGAAAAAAGAGAATGAAGATATTAAAAAACCATTTGTTGTAGCAGTTAAAATTGAAGGGGGCATTTTGGAAACGGTGCTGCAATGTTAAGATCGGGTCACTGCGCTTGCCCATCCCATGGCCATCCCATCCCATCCCATCCCATCCCACATGCATTAGTCTGTGAACTTAGGAGGAGGCACCCAAGTGCAAATCCATCTCCATTAATATGCATGATTTACCCCCCAGATAAAATTATTAAAAAAGAAGAAGAGTATATTGAATCGTGGGAAGTTTTTTAAAGGTTCGAGGATGTTCCGTGTGCTCTGTTCCTTCCTCTCCGTAGAGTTCCTGGTGTCTCTCTGAGTTCAATTTGGCCATCACTCTCTCCCCCTCACTCCTCCTCCCATTCCTCTCCAAACCACCACCCGACCCAAAACCCTCAGAAGAAATGAGAGCAGCGTTTCACGCGTTTTTACCTCGGCTCGTCGATGAGATGAGGCGGCACCGGGGAGAGGCTTCCCGCCCTCCCCCGCGCCGGGAGTATAAATACTCCCCCTCTTCATGGCGGTCACAGATTCCTCCTCCTTTCCCTCCAGAATCGAAATGAGCGACCTGTCCGACGACCATTCCGCTTCGGCACCGACGACGTTCTTCTTGTCTCTTCTTCTTCTTCTTCTCCTCCTCCTCCTCCTCCTCTTAACTTGTCTCCATTTTGATCGGCAGTGTGCAGGCGGCGACGGCGGCGGCAGCTGCTTCTCCTGCTCCTCCGATCGAGGCTACGAGGTAAGCCCTCGCCCTCGCCCGAGCATGCGTGTTCTCCTGCTTTTTGTTGCGTTCTCTTCTCCTCCTCCTCCTCTTAACTTGTCTCTATTTTGATCAGCAGTGTGCAGGCGGTGACGGCGGCGGCAGCTGCTTCACCTGCTCCTCCGACCGAGGCTACGAGGTAAGCCTTCGCCCTCGCCCGAGCATGCGTGTTCTCCTGCTTTTTGTCTCCTCTTCCTCCTCCTCCTCTTAACTTGTCTCCATTTTGATCGGCAGTGTGCAGGCGGCGGCAACTGCTTCTCTTGCTCCTCCGACCGAGGCTACGAGGTAAGCCCTAGCCGTCGCTCGAGCACTCGTGTTCTCCTGTGCTGGGAAAACTAAATCCCCGATCGTCTCGTTCGAAATATATTCGGAACGAATTCGATTAATACGGAAAACGTGCCCGAGGACCATCAACTTGTATCACCGATCGTACCGGCATATCACACAACGAACATACCTATTATTATCACAGATTAAGTGTCGCTTTGCGTTTGAGAGTTCTTCGATTGTCTTTCGTACTCGTATGCGTTCCGAAGGAAAACAGAGAAGACGTCGTATTCGAAGGAGTATGTTTACATATGAAAAATCACCTCTGTTTTCCAAGGAGTGCCTTCTATTATAGATAGGAAAATAACTACCTCGTGAGCCCTTGTGGCTCACGGATCAGGTTTGGTCCATCTTGGGCGGTCCATCCATTATGTCTTTCATCTCCCACTCGCCCACGATGGGTTAAACACAACTCTCTTCCTTGCAAAGTTCATATTGACAAATAATCCGTACGACCAGCATGCTACAAGAGCTCGTTGTTATATATCTGTTAGAAATATATAACAGCTCAAATTTGGGCATTATCCAGAGTAGAATTAGTATGCAGTTCCCTAGATCAATCAGTCACATTTTTATCTCTCTTGATCTCTTTTAGTATCTCATATATTGTATTCACAACTATGATTTACTCAAAATCATAATTGGTTAACTGGTGAACACAAATATAGAATGTGACATCATAAATTAAATTGATCTTCCTCTTTCCTTAAACCTCTCCATTTCAATCCAACTCGCTTTTCTAGAAATGCCCCTTTAGACCGAATTATCATGATCATCGGCAACATCCTAAGATAGCAAACACTGAATAGAAATTTCGAGAATAAGTAACAGTCATGAGGGCACTTTAATTGAGAAGAATTATTTTCCTCAAGAGTCTCACACGACTTAAAAATTGAGATCATAAATTTTTACCAACTCTTATCGGTCGTGCCATACATACGAAATATGAAATACGTATTACAGTATTCTCTCCTTTTCCCATAGAGCGTATGTCTTTACTCTCAATGCCGTACAGATGATAGTTTAGACATACTCAATGTCTAATTTGAGTTCACAAATCTACTCTATTCATAAGCATCTATCAGAACTCACATCTGGCATTAAAGACAGGTAAAGTGAAATATGTGGGTCATTTCACTTTCAGACATAATAATCTATATGTCCTCATCTTAACATTCTGTTAAGGCGACGTCCATGCTTCAAGCTTGAGCTCTCAATTATCACCTAGATAACAAGCTTAAAACTGTCTCATCTCTATTCATCACACAGTGAGTAGAGGCGATTACCTGTGTGAGTGGGCTAATCTCTCATCTGTCCGACATACCTTTTCAATATAATGCACTCAGCATCGACATTCACAAACGTCATACAAACTTATAGGCATTGATAATAACAAACTTCATTAATAGTGAACATTCTGGGAAAATTATAATATTTAGTACATCATATTCTACACAGTCCTAGAGATCTCACATGATCATGGAAAACTTCTCTAGGAATCGGCTTCATCATAGGATCTGCTATCATCCTTTGTGTAGATATATACTTCACGTTCACTTCCTTTCGTGCAACCATGTCCTTGACATAGTTATATTTGATATCTATATGTTTGGTCTTTCCATGGTACTTGGGATCCTTAGTGTACGCTATTGCTGCTTGGCTGTCACAATAGACCAATACTGGGTTTGCAGCATTCTCAGTTACACCTAAGTGATCCAAAAATCTTCTAAGCCAAACAGTTTCTTATGCCGCTGCTGATAGAGCCATGAACTCGGCTTCCATTGTAGATAAGGCTACACACTGTTATTTCTTACTGCTCCAAGATATGGCGCCATTATTCAGTACGAACACATATCCGGAAGTAGATTTCTTTTCTTTTAAATCTCCTCCCCAGTCAGCATCAGTATAGCCTTCAAGGTGTAGATCACTTCCTTGATAAGTCAGCGCATAGTCGGCACTTCCCTTTAGATATCTCAGGATTCTTTTGACGGCGATCCAATGAGCTTGACCTGGATTGGATTAGTATCTACTTACCATTCCAACTGCATAACAAATATCAGGTCTTGTACACATCATAACGTACATCAAGCTTCCGACAGCACTAGCATATGAAACTTGTTCCATTTGCTCCTTTACTTGTGAAGTCTTAGGACACATTCTGTCGCTTAATGCTTTGCCTTTTGCAATAGGAGTATCTATTGGTTTACAGTCTTGCATACGAAATCGCTCAAGGATTTTATTCACATACGTCTCTTGTGAAAGGGATATGGATTTCTTTGAGCGATTCTTTGAGCGATCTCTTGAAATCTTAACTCCAAGAATATATGCAGTTTCACCCATATCTTTCATCTCAAAATTGGAAGATAACCAATTCTTGACTGTATTAACCAACTCCATACTGCTTCCGGCAATTAGTATATTATCAACATATAATGATAAGATCACAAATTGATCTTTGGATCTTTTGATATATACACAATTGTCTTCACTAATCATTACAAAATCATATGTCATTATTGCATTGTGAAAACGTATATACTATTGTCTCGAAAACTGCTTAAGGCCATATATCGACCTCAATAGTCGACACACTTTGTGCTCCTGGCCTTTTGTAATGAAACCAACACGTTGTTCCATATAAATTTCTTCCTCTAATTCTCCATTGAGGAATGCAGTCTTTACATCCATTTGATGTAATTCGAGATCCATACTAGATACTATTGCCAGAATAAGCCGAATAGAGGTAAATCTAACCATAGGAGAAAAAGTTTCTGCGAAGTCCACTCCTTCCTGTTGATTATATCCTTTCGCCACAAGGCGAGCCTTATACCTCTCTATTGAGCCATTAGCCTTACGCTTTATTTTGAGAACCCACTTGTTCCCAATGGCTTTGCATCCTTTTGGAAGGTCAATCAATTCCCAAACTTGATTTGATCTTAATGACTCCATTTCCTCTTCCATTGCATGTATCCATTCTTCCTTATCATGGCACTTTAGAGCATCGTTCACATTTTTCGGCTCATCTTCATCTTGTGGGGCGATCATGAAAGCTTCTCCTTCAATGTCAAAACGTCGACGGGGAATCCTATTACGACTTGACTGTCGTATGGAATGTTGTACTCCTAATGATTCACCACGTTCCATTGCGCTCCCACTCGAATGAGATAATGGTGGTGTCGTCTCTTTAAGTGGTTGCAATTGAAACTGGATTACATTCAACTCTCCATTTGTCACAATGCTCCCACTAACTTCATTGTCACGATTCACAGATTCATATAGTGAGTAATCACCACCTACTTTACCCTTTTTAGGAAATTCATTCTCTAAAAATGTGACATCCCGTGATTCAAATTCAGTTATACTTCCGCTTTCTTGCTCACCTATGAATATATATCCTTTTGAGTGCTCTGAGTATCTTATAAAAATACTCTTTTTGCCTCTTAGGCCTAATTTTCCATACTTATGAGAAGACTCACGAGTATAGGCAGCACAATCCCAAGGTTTTAGAAAGCTTAAATCAGGCTTTCTGCCTGTCCATAATTCATATGGAGTAGAAGCAACTGATTTAGAAGGCACACGGTTAAGTATGTAGGCAGCAGTCAACAAAGCATCACCTCAAAAGGTGATGGGCAAGTTAGCTTGTGCCACATTGATCTAACCATTTCCATTAAGGTTCTGTTTCTTTTTTCCACAACACCATTTTGTTGAGGAGTATATGGAATAGTCAGTTGTCTTTCTATTCCCTTTTCATCACATAAATTTCTGAACTAATCAGACAGATATTCTCGATCTCGATCGGATCTTAATACTTTTATTTTCTTGTCTAATTGATTTTCCACTATGCTCATAAATCTTTTAAAGCAATTTAAGGCCTCGGACTTATGAGAAATCTAATCGACATGTCCGAATCGAGTATAATCATCAATGAATATGATGAAATAAACAGACCCGTGCCTTTCTTTTACATTCATTGGACCACAGATGTCAGTATAGATTAACTGTAAAAGAAATTCAGCTCTTGTTCCTTTTCCAAATGGTTTCCGCGTTGTTTTTCCTTTTAGGCAATACTCACATATGGGCAAATCAACCGTTTTAATATTGCCCAATAAGCCATCTTTAGCCAATCTATTCATTCTTTATTGGCCAATATGACCAAGTCTAGCATGCCACAAGTTCACATCATTCTCATAAGAATCAGATGATGTAAATAAGGAATAACTAACATTAACTTCACAATAGTCAACATCTGATACAATGAAGCCATCTAAAAAATATCCGGAACCATAATAACTTGTACCTAAACATAAGTCTACACCATTGTTATAGAAGTTTATATTAAAATCAAGTCTAACTAAAACCAACACGGAAACTAAGTTCCGACGAATCTCTGGAGCAAATAGCACATCATGTAGGAACAATGTGCATCTACTGCGCATAAGTAGTTGACAGGTGCCAATGCCTCTGACCTCCACTCTTGAATTATTTCCCACGTATATCCACTTCGTTCCTTGTGGAACTCGTCGAAACTCCACGAAAGCTTCTCTGTCCTTCGCTACATGATATGTAGCTGCCGAGTCTACGGTCCACAAAGGATTAGATTTGGTTAGAAACACTGAACTAGATACATAAGTAGCATTTTCATGAATGCTAAGGGTTTCTACCTTCTTTGGCTCGCCACAGTCACAAGCAAAGTGACCCTTCTTGCCACAGTTGAAATATTTCACTTTTGAAATGTTCTTCTTGAAAGGACGCTTTCCTTTCTCCCATTGGTTGAGCCTCGGCTTCTTCCCTGAAGGACTTGGCCCCTTGCCTTTCCACTTCTTTGACCCAGCAGGGTGCTTCCTCTTGGAGCCCGAAACCCCATGCGAGCTAGAACCAGCAAAGTAAATATCAGTTTCTAGCTTAGCCGCCATGAGGCGATCCTCTTCCAGCTTAAGATGCCGCATAGCATCCTCGAAGGTCTTGATACCCTCATTGTGGGTCGAATGAATCTTCATGTGCTCCCAGCTTTAAGGCAAGGAGCGGATACTGCCTGCACCTGCTGTTCATCAGTGAGTATGTGCCCGGCATCCTTTAGCTCACTAATTATATTCGACATCTGCCTCAAATGTTATTTCATGGTCTTTCCATAAGACATTTTATATGAGTCGAAACGGATAGTGAGTTGTCTCAGTTTGGTCACAGAAGTTCTATCAAATCTTGATGCCAGTGCAGCCCACATGTCTTTGGCACTTTAGAAACGTTCGAACTCTCGCATAATGTCATTGTCCATGCTGTTTAGCAACGTAATGCGAGTAAGAGAGTTCTTTCTTTTCCAAACAGCAAAGGCATCTTTGTCCCTCTTATGTTGGGCAGTTGTCCCATCCTCAGGTTCTTCCATAATCTGGTTAAGAGCTTCGAGTGCCTCTTGCTCTTCCAACACATATTGAATCTTGAGACTCAAAATCTCATAATTGTCGTCATTCAATTTTTCTCCCTTATTTAGTTCAGCCATTATATTCTTAGTTGCTGAAGCCATCCTATCTGAACATTTCAGACACATATGCACGAGTTATTAAAGCCTATTTAAATGCTTCATCAGCATCATGATTACATAAACTAATCATGGTAGTGAATAGTTTCACAAGAGGTCTTAGAGTCGAAAGTTCACTATGTTTCCAATCATCGTCTAAAAATTTAATTTGAAATTACTATTAACATAATCATTTATGTAAAGAAACTAGTTCTTCAAAAATTATACAAACTTTTAAGAACTTCCCACATATAACATAACATGTAATATGGCAATATAAAGTGATAAATCACAAAAAAAAATTCATAGCCATATATATATCATAACACATTTACAAATGTTTAAGAACATGTAATAACAACTTAACACATGTACAGAATTGATTTCAAATCCTAAAAGAACAACATCAAGTGTACCAATCCAACACATAGACAGGAAAGGACTCATAAAATTCTTTAGAAAGTTTTATTTTCTTCGGAACATAAACAGAGGCTCCCGGAAAACCCCTAGATTCGGGCCATGGTTTGCGCCTAGACCCAGTCAATGCAAGGGTTGATGTTCTTCTTGCCCCGACCCTTATGTATTCTTGCACAAAATTCTCCACAAGTATCTTATAGCTTGGACCATTTAAGATTTCTTTAACATTATCAAACATTCTTCCTAACTCATTAGGCATAGTGCATTTTAGGGCTCCGACCATTATATATTCCGGCATTACAAAACCGTTCCAAATGATATCCTGTATCATTTTGTTGACCTTGATGATGTGTATCATTATATCATCTTTAGCGTCCCATCGATAAAGAGCTAGCTTGATTACTAGGTTCTCAAGCTTCTCCTTTTGAGCTGCCGTTCTTGGTATTATCGGAGTGTGTCTCCAATGTACCATTGTTCCTGCAACGAATACAGAACAAAGGATTACTTATAATCCATGATACATTAAGATAAGGAATGCTTATTCATATACATATGATATAGCACTTGTATTTCAAAAAACTAGAGAGAAATACTAGAGAAAATACCAAAGAATATACCCCTAAGTATGTGTACATAGGGTATCGTGCATTTTCACATTTATAAGTGCAGCAAACATGTAATATGAATACACTATAACGTAGAACATTTCGATACGAGCACGTCGATACCAAGAACGCCCAAATCGGAGCTCAAATGAGCTCAAACGGGCCGAAAGAACACATAGGGTCATTCTGCCCGGTTTGAACTGGTCGGGTTCAACCGGTTTGACCGGTCAACGGTCAACCGGGTCGGTCAAGGTCCGCTCCCGATGACGTCACGCTGACGTCATCGTTGGCGGTTAGGCGGCGACCGACGCGCCTTTTCGCACGACCGCGCGTGGGACTCATGCGCCGTCGCGCCCAAGGCCCTTGGTGGCGCGTGAGGGCGCGTGCGGCGTCCTCCGGCGACGTGCCGCCCATCATTTTGCTCGTCTCGACGAGTATTTTCTGTTTATGCAATAAAATTCAAGTTTTGACAAAAGACAAAAATCGAAACATGCATGAACAGTTCGGCGAAGTGAAAAAAACGAACAAAAACGAGGCCAAAACGAAAAAACGAGCAGTATACACTTCAAACAATACATATGCATGATCGGGAAACAAGTAAACCTGGCTCTGATACCAATGTTAGGAAAACTAAATCCCCGATCGTCTCGTTCGAAACATATTCGGAACGAATTCGATTAATGCGGAAAACGTGCCCGAGGATCATCAACTTGTATCACCGATCGTACAGGCATATCACACAACGAACATACCCGGTATTGTCACAGATTAAGTGCCGCTGTGCGCTTGAGAGATCTTCGATTGTCTTTCGTACTCGTGTGCGTTCCGAAGGAAAACAGAGAAGACGTCGTATTCGAAGGAGTATGTTTGCATAGGAAAAATCACATCTGTTTTCCAAGGGGTGCCTTCTATTATAGATAGGCAAATAACTATCTCGTAGGCCCTTGTGGCTCACGGGCCGGATTTGGCCCATCTTGGGCGGTCCACCCATTATGTCTTTCATTCTGCTTTTTGTTGCGTTCTCTTCTTCTCCTCCTAGCCCTCGCCCGAGCACGTGTGTTCTCCTGCTTTTTGTTGCGTTCGATGCCTCCGTTAAAGCATTTTTGTGATATATCTCATCGCGAGATAACGCAGCTCTCGGCGTTCTTTCTCTTGAACGCTCGCAATGTATGCGCACCTCGAGCAAATCAATGGCGTGATCCTGGAGGGGATTCTGTTTTTCTATATGCATTAACGTTGTCCTTGAGAGCTTGTTGTGGATTCTAGTTGGTTTTAGTCTGTTTTTAGAGGGTTTGCAGGAGGAAATCGCGACTCTGGCTATGCGAATGGCTAGTTTTAGGTAAGGATTTAGGGGCCGGGGGGTTTTTGCATTTGGATGGTTTCGCCTGGACCGAGGAACCTGAAGTTGACATGATGAATTGATGATATTGTTATGGATACAAAAACTTGTGATCGTCGCCATGAACATGCGAATCATTGAAGTGTGAGAAAGCTCAACTGAACATGTGCATCGCCCAATGATTCGAAACCCAACTGGAGTACATCCGGCAGTAAACTCCAAAAAAAAAAGATCAATCATGCAGAGTCTGTTGTTGATTGGGAGACCGAGAATGCTCTGGCCTATACATATACATATATATATATACATATATATATATATATGGGGGCGGCAATGCTCTTTACCACGAGCTCTACATGTCTTGCCTTTATTTGTGTTTGGCTTTATTTTGTGTGGTAGCATCGAAAAGTTTACTCTGTAAGTACCTGATGCTGAACAGAACAAAGAGTTTGAAGGAGTCAATTTGATATGGGCATTGATACCCATGTCTTACAGAATTTAGTACTATTCCAATAGTGATCTTGAATATATTGCTCGCGGCATCATTCGCATGTTCATCTGGTTTGAGATTGACATGTCTAGTTGTGAATTGACCACATAACCATTGAAGTTTGAAATATATGCTTTGTTTGAAATAGTAACCCTGCTGTGGCACTCATAAGCGCTCATCTGTAGCTCTACATGTCTTGCCTTTATTCGTGTTTGGCTTTATTTTGTGTGGCAGCATCGAAAAGTTTACTCTGTAAGTACCTGATGCTGAACAGAAAAAGAGTTTGAATGGGTCAATTTGATGTGGGCATTGATACCCATTTCTTACAGAACTTAGTAGTATTCGAATAGTGATGCATTTGAGAGAAAAATCTTCTTTCTCAACTCGACCTAACTCGTCCCGAGCTTCTTATTGCTCGCGGCATCAGTCGCATATTCATCTGGTTTGAGATTGACATATCTAGTTGTGAATTGACCACGTAACTATCGAAGTTTGAAATATATGTTCTGTTTGGAATAGTAACCCTACCATGGCACTCATAAGCACTCTTCTGTTCGATTGGCAGCACCGCGGCTGCGGGTTCAGATGCTGCGGGGGCCTCGCGCGAGCTATTTTTTCTCCCGTCGAGGTAAACATCTATTTCTGTGAGAATTACCACTTAATCAGATAGACACTGATTAGCTCAATATGCAGCCTTAAACGCCTTAACAGACACATATATGAGTACCTCGTACGGATTGGAGCGAGTGTCCATGCCCGGCTGTTCCTGGCTGAGGCTGAGAAGATTGTTCAAGCGGGCATCCCACCCGTCCAGTTTGTCCGAACTTGGATTTGTTTGGACAGCAAATTGATTCTTAGCCCCGCTGCACCCTGGTATTAATTGTAGCTACTACTGTGATTACCTCTTTGCACTTTTAATTTATTAACTGTAGATCTTTTGCAGCGATAAGCAGATGGCGATGCTCGCCCTCAATCAGGGCATCGTGCAATACCTTCACTACCTGGATATTAACACTGACGAATTCAACGAAAAAGCTTGGAAACTTCCCAACCATAAGGTTGATCTGGTCGAGATATGGATGGATCGAATCTACCAGAGGCTTAATCTCCCGAAAACTGGGAATAATGCCCAGTAGATGTCTGTAAACACTGCTAAGACATAATAACTGTGATGATTTCGAATTGATTCATATTGTAAAGAATGGAATACTGAACTAATATGACTGTCGGGTTTGTTTGATTCTGGAAGTGCAAGAAAGCTTGGAATGACCGTCGGGTTAATATGATTTTGGGTTCGCTGGGTTCGCTGGATTGAGATTTGTCCGAAACCATTCCTTTGTGTTCTTAGACTCTGAAGGCTATTCCGACGAAAGTTTATCAATAAGAGAGGCAGTCTATATGTCTAGCTTTCTTAAGATGACGTTCCCTATATCGTGCAAAAACTACGATTTATTTGAAGAGAAAAACAAAGTCGCCGAAATTTGTGCACTATATGTCTTACTGATGTCTTTCATGTTTTTTCGAGCATATTCATCCGGCACAACGTTTGGGTCTCCGTCTAGCTTATATCGATTTGCAGGCACCGCTAATGTAAATAATATTTGGTGAAATTATTCACTAGATCTTTGATTCTGGCAACAAAAATCCGTTGTCTTACATGCATGTTCAAACCCTTAAATTGGAACTCGACATGATAGAAATTGGGGATGAGTATGGAAACAGACTTTAAGGTATTGGCCGCTCGTTAATGTATGATTTAAGGTGTTGGTCTCTTAGAGGACCTCTGGCCTACCCCCTATGCTTGCCAAATGGGGACTGGTTCACCACGTCAAGGGGCTTTACACGGCTTTTCCTATTGTCCCGAGGTGGCCCCGGGGAGCCATGGTCGCGTCGGGGAATTTTGCTTGTCCATTCTGGTCCATTTAGAATGCAAATACATTCTGGTTCATTTAGAGTGCAAATAACCACTCTTAGCTCGAATTTGGCGCGCTGGACAATAGGCTGGAAGTCCTCATTTGACTTCCCTAAGGGTCACTGGTGGTCCGGGGCATCCCTACCATCGTCGTGTCTGATCGTTGTTGGATTATTTATATAGTTATGGATACAAAGATAGAAATCGCGTCTTAGTATATTTTAGACATATAAATCATGTTATTATGGACATAAACGTAAATGGCAAAAGAAATTATAAAAGGAAAAGACAAAAAGAAAAGGGCCCTTACCAAAAAAAAAAAAAGAAAAGGGCGAAATTCGTAATTAGTGAGAAATCGTGCTCTTAGAGATATGTTCCATCTCATTTTTAGTGGCACCTCATGTTAGGGTTGCATTTAATGTTAAAAATATGAAAAGCAGATTCACTTTCAATAATTTGTTACCTAAGTATAGTACGTTTTCATTTGGTATTTCATGGTCATCATCTAGTTTTTTTTTACGAAGCATGCTTTTTTTTTTGGTAAGAAAAGGGGTCGAGCTTGAAAGAAGCATGCCTCATTTAATTAAAAAAGGATAGCTGTGCATTTAATTTTGAGTGTTAGCTCATGGGTTCCTATCCTAGGGCTTAATAACGTGACGGTGTAATATTCTTTGCCGATATTGCAATGGGTTTTACTTTCCGTAATTTATATCATGTTAACATATCATGCTTTGTATTTCATAACGTTGTAATTGTGTTCTTATGTTCTTCTACAAATTCGTGAAGCATGGTCATTTGTATGGATGTGCTTAGAATTTAAAAATAAGCAAGATCACATGATCGAAAAGTTTTCGAAATGACGAGAAAAAGGTACCAAGTATTGGTGCCAATAGATTGTAGCGTAATCAAGTTCTCATTCCCCAAATCTCTATTTTATGGATGCGAACGAGCTCCGGCATTTCACTTAAGCTCCTAAGCGGCCCAAAATAGGTTAGTGATGACTTCCAAAATGAAATGGCATGTTAATCAAAATGAAACGAGTCAACTAAATGTCGCGGATCGATTGGGTTTGGGAGAACTCGCGCTAAGTGTTAACACAACGTCACTCGAGGATCTAGCCACTCTCACTCATGTCCTAACCAATGTCTATTGTGCCCCACTTTGGGGGGCTCGTGATACCTATTCAATCGAGAAAATAGTAAACTTTATATAAGTATACGGTCATCAGGAAAATAATTGTCTTCCTCGTCAAAATTATTAATCAGATATCAAGTGAAATTTTAACTAATTTTGAATTTTATATTATTTCTATCTAGCAATTGGTCACCTAAGTTCTTAGCCAGAGCAATTATGAGATGTGGATGATAGCAGAAACATATTTCAGTTAGGATCTGAGGAGATAGCTAAAGTAAAGATCCAATTGCCGATTCTACATGAATTGGTGGGGCGAAAGTACCATAAAGAGCGAATGGAAAAGGGACAACTGATGTTTCTGCAAAAAATGTTGAAGAGCCAGCCGGTGATGTGTGCCATCTGCTCTGTTACCCAGGGTCACCACTTGTGTAGCTTCAACTAAATCAAACTAGTTCGATTGACTTTGCAGGATAAATGCAAAAAAAAAAAAAGAGAGAAGAAAGGGCTTATTTCAATTGTGGACACACATACAATTCGAAATGCATTCTCCCAAATGGGGAAGACAAAGGTCCGGTCCGGTGGTTGACTGCCTCATTTGCGGACAGAAATAACATTGTTATCTCCGCGTCGCAGAGGGAGAATCAATATTCTGGCGAGAAAATTAACTAGGTTCTAAAGTCGTTTTGTGGCATCCTATGCAGTCAATGAATCTTATGTATTATCAAATCACGGTTATTATCAATCCTATACGGATGAATCATCTATCGGCATTCACAGTTACTATCCATCCGGTATAGACAAAGTGAACTATCATCACAGCAATTATCAATCCCACGCAGATCATCAATAGACTCATTCCTGAGTCTCAGTAGCACCATTCTGTGGCTAGATTTGTTCCACCTACCAAGTCGTAATGAGACGTGAATCCTACGTTCAGCACGTCTCCAAGCCTTCTCACCGAAGCTCCTCATCTCAATATTGAGGTAGTCGAGATACTTCTTAATGACCTTATTAACGGGTGTCATTATTGCTATCTCTTTATGCAAACATGATAAAAAAGAGAGATCCGTACCTAAAATTTGCAAGATAATGAATTGGACAATACCGACACGAATATAAATTTACTTTCAAAGTGGAGTATAATACAAAATATTTTCAATCTTGCTACGGAGGGGCAGATACAAGGGTAATTGGGCATTCCGGTTGAATCCACGTCTACACAAACGAAATGGGCGGGATGCCCTCTTTTTTCTCGGCCTCCTCCATAAACATCACTTAATCTAAGCTGAGCAAGGTACTCCTTGATGTACACATTCAGGCGTTTCATTGCTACAGAGAAATTCCAGAATTTAGTGGGCATAGAGTTACCATATGACATACCAGATTTTCGGATGCTATCTGATAAGTAATTATCAAAAATACATTATCTAGGATAATGCAATAGAATCTCTCCAATGGACTTACAAATATTGGATATAAAGTTTCCAAATGCTAAAGAGTGCTTTTTGCTAAAAAGCAAAATGGTTCTTTATAACTACCTACATAAAGCTCCATTTTAAACTATCACTGTGTGTGTGATTTAAGTGACTTGCTTTGATAGTGGTGATTTATAAACCACGGTAACAGATGGCAAAAATTTGAGGTGGAGGGACCTTTGGTGGGTGTGTGTGTGTATGTCTATATATATATGAAATTTAGGACTCTAGTTATCTGAAGATGTCTTCCACCCATTAGAAGAATTTTTTTTTCTGCATTTTTCATAAAGGGGGCTACGATTTAGACGCCACCTATGTAATTGGAGATTTTTTGCATCAAATATTATTTTTCAAATAAAGGAGAATCAATTACTTAACTCCTGCAATCTTAATTAGTCCCCTCCATATTGAGTTGTAAATATTAATGAACTTTCCAAATGCTATTGAATGTGTGTGTTTACGAATGTAAATGTAATCAATAAGCATGCCATTGAGGATGTGTTTACATTTCATTTTATTTTGAGTTCTATGTTTTCATCTATTAAATACGAGAATATACATTCAAAAATCTACACAACTTTGTTTCAAGTATTCCTTGCACAATTATATTCAATATGTACACTTCCACTGCTAAATTTGTTAGATCAATTTGAAAATACATAATATCCTCAAATACTATTGAAAGTTGTAAGTATCCCTCTCAATTTGCCGTCTAGTAATTCCTCAGTTTCGTGCTTATTTTAAAAGTCAAAATCTTTGTCTATCCAGCACTTTCCAATTTCCACGTCGATCGGTTTCCCAATTTCCTAGTACTTAGATTTTCCTTCTTCTTTGGGTCGGTGGAGGTGGAGCATTTAGTTTAGTCGGCTCCTCCGTCACAACTCTTCTTCTTATACTTGTCCTTTGTCCCAATTGACCTAGCAAGTGACAAATATGGAGACTTAGCTTCATATAAATAATTTAGAAAAGTTCTCGGACATGCAAAACTTATGAATCTCCCGATATGTTAAATAAGTGATATAACTTGAATGTTTCTAACGGAAAAATTACTAAAAAGTCATAAATCTATTGCATTTGTACCACTTCAGTTCATTCGGTCAATTTTGGCTGGCCGGCGCTAACGAGACAATTGGTTCGCTCGGCTTCAAAAAGACACGATTTGACTATGGAGGCAATAAAAATGCTCACCGGGATCAATAACAGGACCTGCTCAATTTGTGACGTCGGTTTAATAATGTCCCGTAAATTATTTCGTAACTAAGGGAAATAAAACATGAGGAGCTTCGACCCAAACAAAAAAAAGAAAGAAAGAAATGAGGAGGAACCGAAATGGGTTAAGACCACCTAGTAAAGGATGTTTGTCCCTCTGTTCTAATGGCCCTTTTGGTTCGAGTTCCATCGTGGGGGGCGCGGGCCCCACCGATTTGATGGGGGAAAAGAAAAAAGAAAAAAAGAAACAAATATGACCATGGTACTACGACTGCTGCTGCTGCTCCTACTTGAGTACTTGTTCATATGATCATTTTGCCTGCTGCCTGTTCTCTCTTCTTCATCTTTCCCCTGGCTGGCCAGCTCGCTCGCTCGCTCGCTCGCTCTTAAGAGAAGCAAAAGCCGAAAAATACAGAGCAAAGAAGAAGAAGAGCTCAGCAAAGTCGGTGGAGGAGGATGGAGGATATGAGCACGAGGGAAACACATCCCCATTTCTTGACATCCTTCCCGCGTTTTCCCTCCTTCCGCGTCGATGAGATGATGATGAGTTGGAGGAGGAGGAGTAGGAAGAGGAAGAGGCGGTCACGGGGAGTGGCTTCCCGCCCTCCCTCCCTTGGCCCCCCCGCCGGCGGTATATATATACATCTACCCTTCCCACTCCCTCCCTCAGCTCAGATCACCCCCCTCGCCGCACATTCACACTTCGTTTTTTGTCTCTTTTTTCTGCGCAATCCTCCATCTTCATCTTCTTCATCTCCATCATCATGAGCGACTGGGATCCTCAGTGGTCGCCGCCTCTCAGGTATCTCCTCCTCCTCCTCCTTCTTCTCCTTCTTCAACAAGCTCGCTCTCTCTTCCGTCTTCTTCATCCTCCTGACGATCTCTGCTTTCCGATTTGCAGTCCGCCTTCCGCTCCGCACGACGAGGCGCCTTCTTCTGATGCATCTGCGGCGGCGTCGCGAGATGATTCTCCTCGGTTTGCCTGCCGCGCGCTCTTCGCTATCTGCTTTTTCTTTCTTCTTTTTGCTCATTTCTTCGATGTTCGATGCATGCTGTTTCTTAGTTTGTATTCCGTGTCCACTGATTTGCGGCAACATCCTTGCAGCGATTCTCTTCCTCCTCGCGTGGTTTGCCTGCTGCGCGATCTTCGTTGTCTGCTTTTTCTTTCTTCTTTTTGCTCATTTCTTCGATGTTCGATGCGTGCTGTTTGTTAGTTTGTATTCCGTGTCCACTGATTTGCGGCGACGTACTTGCAGCGATTCTCCTCCTCTCGCGAGGTTTGCCTGCTGCGCGATCTTCGATATCTGCTTTTTCTGTTTTTTTTTTCTTTTGCTCATTTCATCGATGTTCGATGCATGCTGTTTGTTAGTTTGTATTCCGTGTCCACCGATTTGCGGCGACGTACTTGCAGCGATTCTCCTCCTCTCGCGAGGTTTGCCTGCTGCGCGATCTTCGTTATCTGCTTTTTCTGTTTTTTTTTTTGCTCATTTCTTCGATGTTCGATGCATGCTGTTTGTTAGTTTGTATTTGCAGTGATTCTCTCCTCCTCTCACGAGGTTTGCCTGCTGCGCGATCTTGCGATCTGCTTTTTTTTTTTTTTTTGCTGTTTTAGTTTTCTTTTGCTTATTTCATCAATGCGCATGGCTAGTTTTAAGTAAGAATTTAGGGACCGGGGGTTTTTCATTTGGAAGGTTCCGCCGGAACCGAGGAACTTGAAGTCGACATGATGTTATCTTTCTTACGTGTTTCTTTTTCGGGTCTGCTTACTGTACTGGCGTGATCAAGGCTTTTGAGTTCATCTGTTGCTTGCAAAGGCTATCACGAGTTGTTTCAGCGCATTTTTTTGAAAGAGCAGCGGCTCTATGGGCTGTGCTCATGGTTGCTCCATTTCATTAGCTTACTGTTTTATTTGGAAGGAAGAAATAGGAGATCCTTTGAGAATGGGATGGCTGATTCTTTAGATCGAATGATATATGGCTTTCCACGAGTACGTTTTGGTGGTGTGGAAATGACATTACTAACGTGCGTTCTTTCCTATACCTAATAACGCAAGTTGCGTTCATGTTTTATTACACGGGTTAGCATCTGCCTGACGCCATTGTGCAATAAATTTCTTTTGCTTATCTAAAGAAAATTCTTAGCAAACTCACCGGAGATGATGTTCGAGTGGCACTCATCTGCTTATGGATACACAAACTTTCCCGCAAGCATGCGTGAATACTTCCCGACTTTTCTCCATTTCCGTCGGCAGTCTCCAGGCGGCGGCTTCTCCTGCTACTGTGGTCGCTTCACACGGCGAATCTTCTCCAATGAGGTAATCTCAAATGTTGTTCTCTTCTCTATCCTAGTACGCATCTCTGTGGATTGATGTATAGTGGGATTCTGCCCTTGAGATTGCGTAGTTCTCCTTTGTGTACCCTAAAAAAAGAGATTCAGTAAGAATCGCAGCTAACATCATGTTTGTTCTCTTGTGCATTTCAATTGTACACCGCTAGTTTGGAGCTTTCGGATAGGATGCGAGTTTTTTCAAGGTTACATATTCGGTGTCCAAGTATACTTTATTCCTTCTGTACGAGATTTGTATAGGCCTTATAAACATGAAATGATTATAAAAAAAAATCCTAAACCACCGTTCTTGATGTTCTTCGTTGTGTGCAACTCTTATCGATTGATGCATCATGACTTGAGTTTAGATTTGCTCATGATGGAGCGGCGATCGAATTTGGCTTCCTTTGAATGGATCAAATGACATTTGTTTCAGGGATTCTTTTTCGCGAGTCAACTGTTGATGACTTACTCTTGTTTGAACTGTTGTCCCAGATAATGTATTTCTAATAGTTATTGATAAGTTGTGCTGTATGTCATATTGTATCTCCATGCCTACTAAATTCTATAACTTCTCTGCAGCCGCTTGAATACTCACATCAAGGAGTACCTTGTTGAGCTTGAACTAAGTGATCTCGCGAGCTTGTTTATGGAGGAGGCTGAAAAAAATTCAGACATCCCGCCCATTCCATTTGTTCAGATGTGGGTTCGGCTGGAAAGCCAGATGAACCCCTGCTCTCCTCCTTCGTAGTAAAATCGAATACCTTTTTGTTTCTTTAAAAGTAATTTGTATTTGTGAATTTTAGACATTGACGTCCTTTTTATCTTGTTGGCAGTGATAAACAGATGGCGCCGATGTTATCTCTGAATGAGGGCATCGAGAAGTACCTAGAGCACCTCCAAATTGACAGGAGGAGCTTTAGCGAGAAGGCTTGGAGACATGTTGCTCGTAGGATTCCTCTGATTGCTATTTGGATGGAAAGAATATATCCACAAATTCAAGCTGGCGTGCACTGAACAGACTGTAATATGAGGCAGTTGGCAGTTGGCAGTTGACAACAGTCTATATGGATTTGATAATAACTGTGACGACGGATTTGATTCATTGCGCATTACTTTGTATAGGATTGATAATAACTGCGATTGATGATAGATGCTTCCTCTGTAAAGGATCGCTGCTATTGATAATAGATGCTTCATCTGTATAGGAATGATAACTGCTATGATTGATAATAGATTGATTCATCGTGACTTTGTCTGTATGGGATGCCACAAGAGATACTCTAGTATATGACACGAAATTTGTCTGGAAATGTAAGAAACCTAAGTAGCTGATAAGTCATAGTTGATCGTCTCACCAAAATATTGATTCTCCCTCTAGGACGCGCAGATGACAATGCAATTCTTGTCCGCAAATGAGGCAGTTGACCTTGGTCTCCAACATTGGCAGGATGCATTTCTCGTGATATGTGTGTCCACAATTGAAATAAGCCCTTTCTTCCCTTCTCGTGCACTCGTCCTGCAAAGAAGCCGATAGCTTGTCATTCGGACTGGTTTGGACATTAGTTTGACTTAGCTGAAGCTACACAAGTGAGATGATGAATGAGCATCACGAACCGAGCAGACGGCACAAACAATGGGTTCTTCAATATCTTTCACAGGTTCGTCCTCGCCAATAATTCCCTTTTCCATTCGCTCTTTAACTTTGTTGTACCTTCGCCCCACTAGTTCGTGTACAATCTGCAATTGCATCTTTACCTTAGTTGTCTCCTCAAATCCTCATTTAAATATGTTTCCACTCATCCACGGCTCAGGATTCCGTTGGCTAAGAATTCAATTCAGTTTATAAAGGATAAGAACTTCTATAACTAGTTGCTAGATCTTAATGATACAGAGTTTAAAAACAAATGTTACAAATAAAATATTACAAATAGCTTGTCATTCGGACTGGTTTAAAAACAAAGGATAAGCCTTCATAATTTCCTAACGGCCAATAAAATAAAATATTTGCCAAAAGAAAGAAGGAGTTTCTATTATATGACTGGTAAACCAAAGTCCCTCGCAAGTAATAAGAAGGAAAAGATTGAAAGTTGAAATCAAAAAAAGAAAAAAATCACATCACTTGCCTATACTCAGACTTTATACTTAGTCACCTACACTTGAGATTTTACAACTGTGTTGACAATAAGATAAGCGAAATGATATTTTCATAACCAAAAATTTTTCTTCCACAACTTTTTCGGAGTCTCTAATTTTGAAAAGACCATTCTGCCTTAAACCTACCTCATGCACATTCTCCATTAAGATTCCTCAAAATTATGAAGGCTTAAATACCCGGAGCACAATTGAGGAAATAGTTAAAGAAATCTAAACTTACTTTTTTATTTTTATATTTGTTGTTTCTACCATGTTCCATTTTCAATTTTTGATTACTTGACCCTGTTGTAATCTAAAAGCAACGGCGTTGACCAATCTGAATATTGCTATTCGACGACTCGTTTTCAAAAGAAAAAAACGTCCCATATTTCTAAATTTCAATTTAATCTAAACATAATTAATTCCAAATGAATTATAGAATACAAATATCTATAATATTTTCATTTAATTTAATCATAAATCAAGTGAATATCTTTATTAGTTGCTATTTATTCACATTACTACAATAAGCTATTGTTTAAGTTAAAAGTAATGTGTTTTAGGAAGGATAAATACTTCGGTTTTCCGTTTAGATTTATATGATATTTCATCCAAATGGCGTTTATATTTGTTTCTTTATGTATTTTACCCATAACTAAGAATATATGATTAAGCCATACAAGTTCACATAATCAAATAAGCAATACTTAAAACTATAAGCAAACTTTTTGGTGATAAAATAAGTTTGCAATTTGTTTTATTGTCAACTTTAATTTACAAAGATATATATATATATATATATGTTAAGTTTTGCAACAATGAAAAATTATTATAATTATTAAACTTAAAAGAAATTTATTTCAATATATTAAGTACCCTTCATCTATCTGATTGAGCAATAATTTTAATTGATGTTCCGTTTATAAATTCTCTATGTTTTTTGTTTCCTTTTCATTTAACTTTAGCATATGTCAAATAGATTGCACAAAATATTTTCTTTTCACTTCGTGCTTGCCTTTCACAATCACAATATAAAAATGAGCTTTTAAGGGTAAATTAGTCTAACAAAAACACAAATACTTTTCCGTTGTGGAAATATCATTTCGCTAAGATAAAAAATCAAACAATATATATAAATCAAGACAAGTTAATTCAGCGAATTTCCGGCCAAAAAAAAAATTCAGCGAATAAGTGTTAAGGCAAGATAAGAATAATTCCCTTTCTTATTTTCTTTAATAGTTCAACTTATTTATCCATCCAATAAAAATTTGTGATTAGTAAAGAATTGGAACATAAAAGATTTTGAGTTTACTTAATTGCTCAACAGATATGCTTGTCAACATGCTCAATATTTGTCAGACGGGATTGAGGGATTGCAATTAGTATGATGTACAATTGACTGGGCAGATAAAAAGCAAAATAATGAATAATTACTTTTCCTTGTCAAATGATAAATAAAAAAATATATCCACGCAACCAGGTGATAATATATTTGCATGAAATAGAACAAGAACTCCAATGCTGCATGTTTAGAGTTTCTCACAAAATTATATTGGTGAGTGGAATATTGACTATAAAATAGTATTTTTCGTGATGTTTACTCACCGAAGGAATCAAATGATAAAAGAATGCACGAAATAAAATGTCAAAGCGAAAAGGAAATAGGCGTAATAATCACAGACAACTATGTCGATGGACAAAGCAAATGGCTATTGATAAAAGGGGAAAACAAACTAGTGATGGCATAGAGAAAAAAACTTGAGATAGCTAATCCCCAAGAAATACATTTAAAAAAAATGCATAATTAGAATCATAAGAGGGATATGAAACTTAGAATAGTTTTTAATAAAGGAAACAACAGTGATAGGAGCAAGAGAAATATTACATGGTAAGGGACTTTCCGAAGCCTTGGAACCATAAAAAGATAGATGTCGACTAGTTGATCGAGCGTGAATTCAGATACCCAGAATTCCATTGGTAATGGCTTTATCTGCAATAACAAAATCGAGAGAAAGAACCGATGAGCATTCTCATCTAATGAAAGCGCCAACCCTAGCCTGGCAAATCTGCAATCTCAATTTGGGTTTGGTTGTGCACGCAGTGCCTTGACATCGCGCTCTAGTAAAGGGGGTTACCCATCACAACCGGCGTTGAATAAAGGAAGGCACGAGGTTATTCTTCAATATTAAGAAAAGAAGAAGCAGAAGAAAGCTTTATGATAGGAACGACCTTTCCGAATTGAAGCGGTGGTGCAACATTCTCCCCCTCCTCTCGAGTTACCGTCATTGATTCTCTCCGACGCTAACAATGATATTTGGCTTCTGATTTCCTTCGGTCTTCTTCTCTTCGAGTTTTAGTGAATAGATTTTATAGGCGGGGGTTGCCAATGCAATTTCGATACTTGTAAGGAAAGTGGCCGATATCTTCCCGGTAACAATTTGGGTGGGAATGGGATGTCTCTCTTCTTTTAACTAGAGCCGATGGAGTACGTGCTCGCTGTGAAATCTCCTAATTTTAGGAAAGAAAGGGAACTTTTGAATATCTTATCTGATAAAAAATCCTACCTACTCTAATCTCTCTACATAACAAATCAACCCAGAAGATAATTTGAACCTTAAATTACGATGGTAGATTATCATGGTGGGAAACAAAATCGTGACTCAATCTCTTCACCCTTCAAATTACGATTCCTTAGAATCTCAAACGCCTTCCAAATTTGGATTAGAATCTTTCTAACCTTTGACCGGTTCAATCCTTCTTGTTTTAAAATTTTCTGGTTCGTCTCCCCGAATTGGCCTTCACATGATCTGGAACAAAGAAGAAGAAAGAGAATAAAAAATGTGGACCGACTGAAACAAAACTGATTAAATGCGGGTAACAACTTGAATTGTCAATAATTTGACACTTTAAGTGGTTATTTAAAAATGAAAACTGCGTTCATAAAAAACTTTTTTCCTCATAGCAACCAAGATTATCATTTTATTCTGCTTTACCATTAGGAGGACACCGATTAAAATTTCGGGAATGGCATTGCATATTGAGTTAAAATTCAAAGATCACATTGAACAAATTTAAAGTTCAGGGATCACATTGCAAATTCATCACTAATCATGACAGCATTACAAATTAGATACACCATGAAAGATGCCCTCACTACTAGCTACGATTTGATGTGGATCAATAGAATTCACACTACCGACTCCTAAATCGATGCACTATACTTGATTTGTTGTTTAAGGTCTTCGTATTTGATTTCGTTTTGAAATATAGTGATTTTGTTGTCTATGTTTCCAAGCGAAACATTTCTCAATTTGGAAAGAATTGCGTATCATTCTTTCATATTTCACAATTAGAATCACCATTATTACAAGATAAGACTTAAATTGGAAGTCCTTTTCTACAACAGTTCACGCAATTCCTTTAAGTTTGAGATCTGAAATTAGAAAACTTTGGTAGGACCAAGATTAATGGACGAACGTGTATCTCTAGAGTATTACAGGAACCACAAGCACCAAATTTAAATGACAATAGATATGTCTTTTAAATATGGTCGATTTATTGTTTTACGGTTCATCTGGTTACTCTTTCCTTTAATATTCATTTATCTTAAATTTGCAATCAGTTCTCAAATTTTTTCCAGTAGAATTATGACTTATCTAAAACTTAGCTTATTTTGTTATTATTATTTAGTTTCTCCACCAAAAATCTCTCAACTCCATCAAAAATACTATTTAGTTTTATTTTCTTCTTTTTAATTCACCTATTCTCATTTGCGATTGATACCCATCTATTTACGCTACCATAAAAAGCTGATTTTCAAATTGGGTATCCACCTTTTGACACTCTTTTGAGTTATCGGCATGTCTACAATCTATCATCCAGTGTCCTCGTAATAGCAACAGAGAATAAATTGATAAATCTTGGTTGCTCTAGGTGAAACAGTTTCTGTTGGACATAGTTTTTATTCTAGATAACCATTTAAAATCTCAAATAAATTGCCACTTCAAATTGTAACCTGCATTTAATCAATTTTAGTTCAATCGATTTACATATTTTCTATATGGCATGTGCGAATTTCTAAATATGTTGACATGGATCATCAAGATCATATGACGATACCATACCAATATATGCCTAAAGGCGCGAGCTACGCAAATTCACGAATACCTAAAATTTAGGTTCACTTTCCTTTTAACCTTTTCCGACCATGTTCCAGGCCAGATAAAGGCCAAATCAGGGAGATAAATAAAGAAGAAAATTGAGGATTTTTGTTGTATATGGAGAGATAAGAGTAGGTAGGATTTTTGTCAAATTGGATATTCAAAGTTTCGCTATCTTCTTGTTAAGATCTTTTACCTAAATGCGAGACCTTACATCTGCACGCATTCCATCTATAGTTAAGAAAAGAAAGAAATCCTATTCCACTCAAATCAATATTGGGAAGATAGTTGCCACTTTCCTCACAAGTATCGAAATTACATTGGCAGCCACCCCTCTAAAATCAATTCACTATAACCAAGGAAGATGGAGGAGGAATCGGAGACCAAATATCAAAGTTAGTATTGGATTGGAGGATCAATGACGGTAACTAATGGGCAGGAGAATCTTGCACCACCACTTGCACTCGACGAGGGGGGTCTTACCATGAAAAGAAGAATGGTGATTCCTACAGCAATCTTCTTCTTCTTCTTCTTTTTAGCGATATTGAGCGAATACACTCGCATCGTCCTTATTCACACTAATCGTAAGTCCCTTACAAGAGTGTGATGTCAGGACGTTGCGCGCACTATTGTGCGGACAAAGTCGCGCCTTGCTATTCGGATCGTTAGCCTCTTCATCAGTTGAGGATGTGCTTACAATGCTCATTGCTTTTCTATCGATTTTCTTGTTGCAGATGACGCCACGGCCAATGGAATACTGGGTATCCCGTTAGTCACTTGACATGCTAGTACAGATCCATCAGTGGTTGCTTCCAAGGGTTCAAAAAGTCCCTTACCGTGTAATTTCTCCCTGCTCCTATCATTGTCTTGTCTTTTTTTTTTCTACGGCTACTTCTGATTAAAAAGTATTTTAAGTTTCATATCTCTCTGATGATTCTAAGTGTGTGTTCGTAAAATTCTGCACGTGTCAACGAACGTGTTGAACAAGTAATACAATGATGAGAAGAGTATCGTCCCACAGAGATTGATGATAATAAACCAATTAAATATTAAAAATAGATTAATTCTAAAATTTATCTAACAGATCAAAATATAATTGAGAATAAATAAAAACTGACAATTTTTAAAAACGAAATTTTATAAACTAAAGACAGATAATCAATCAGGTAAAATATGTTAGAGCATCCGATTTCACCATAACCACTAGATATGAATTTCGGATTATTATGCATACAAGAAAGATATCAAGCATGTGATAGCGGAATTTCCTAATCTATTTACTATCCTATCTCTAGGTATAGCAAACCTACTCAGTTTATCAATTCACTATATTTCTATGTGAATTTAAATAAACATAAGCGCATTAAAATCTGTGAATATTCCCAGTTTACAATGAATCTTTTGGACCACCTTATCACCGAAAGCTACACAAATAACATGGTATATTTCTATCCACATTTAATTCATGGTTATATATTATAAGGAGCAATTACATATTATCACTTCTCAGTCTCAAACATGCACATCAGATCATTCAAGTGGTGGCCAATCACCTAAACGCATTAAGCACAATAATATATAACTCACATGAATGAAATTACTTGCAAAGCATAAAAAGCATGAAATTCATATCATCATGGTTAGGCTACATCGTAGCTCTAACAAAGAAAATTAGAACATAATAGAAGAAGAAACGAAAATAGAAATTAAATCAAACATCTTGAATCAAAGAACAAGAATTCTGTCACCACTTTTGTCTTCTCTTCAAAATACTTGAAAAACTCTCAGAACACTGAAAACAAAAAACGATCTCTCTTTCTCTCTCTCTCTATATATATATAACTCAATGTTCCCCCAAGTTATCCTATTTATATAATAACATCCAAGACTCCTCTCACAAGGCAATTACTTCTTTTTTTCACATAAAATTAGAGAATAAATCGCAGAATTCCCAACGTGATATCCACCTTCCAACTCTTCTCTAGGTCGCATATTCCTTTCCTTCTTTTTGCCATATTTTCCTTATTTTCTCCATATCTCAATATTCTGCATAAACAAGGAAATATTAAGTAAATAAAAGGAAATCCAAATATATTCTAACAAATATTGCATTATTTATTGCCTAAAATAGATAAAATAACTCTATTTTTATAGAGTTATCAGTGTGAATTTTTTCAATGTATTTGTTGTTGATTAGTTATCTCAAGTTTTGTTTATACTATCACTAGTTTGATCCCTCTTTTTAATTTTTAATATTTTACACTTTTTATCCTTGTACTCTATCTATCCATATATCTCTTCTTACTTCTTCTCATAAGGGGGGAGATTTAGCCAGTTGTCTGTGATCATTTCAACTTTCATATCCTAGTTCATGCTTTCTTTTATTGTTGAATTCTTTTAGTGATTAAACTTTGTATCATCTAAATCGAGCGCTGGGTTATATAAATTTTTATCCTTTATAAACTTCATTAACTTTTTAGCCGAAGGAATTCCGAGCTCTGAATGATAACCCATAGTAACTAAAGTAAAGATGCAATTGCAGCGTCTACACGAGTTCTTTGGGCGAAAGTATAACAAAGTTAAAGAGCGAATGGAAAAGGGGACGAGGGATGAAGATGACTCTTCAAATATGTGTTGCAGAACCGATCGCTTATGCCATCTGCTCAGTTCATGACGCTCTTTCATGATCACTTTGTGGAGCATCCAAAGTCAAATTAACTTCGATTGACAAATGCAGGATGAGTGCAAACAAACGGAAGAAAGAGCTTATTTCAATTGTGGACACACATACCATTTGGAATGCACGCTGCCAAAGAAGATGGACAACTGCCTCGTATGCGGACAAGAATTATTTTGTCATCTCTACGTCGCGGAGGGAGAATCAATATTCTGGTGAATTCTGTAGTTTTCTTACGTTCTGAAGACAACATATTATTCGTGGTTGGTGGAACTCTTATCAATTATGAGTTTGGTATGGATAACTCTATCTCTATATATTCGAGTTTGATGTACTAATATTTTTTGTTAGCTTTAATTGATATCCGCGGAAAAGATAGCCCGAGTTGGACATATGGTCCACATGAAGAGATCCGTATGTATAACAAAACATGGATAGTAAATTCGCTGTATTTCAAATGCGAAGTCGAATACCAAGACCTTAAACATTTAGGAGGTTGAAGTGTGAGTCTTGTCGATCGAGATAAATCATAGCTAGTAGTGCGATAGAACAAAAATAAATAAATTTGAGAACCACTTGCAGAGCACATGGACTTTGAGTCCTCGTCCATTGGATTCGTATAAATAATAGTAACAAGATTGATAGTTGGATAGATAATATGTAGAATTGAAGAAATAAGAAAAAGTACATGTACAACTTACACGATAAATACATGTGAGAATATGTTTGCCAATATGTATACCTGCGCAAAAGCACGGTCTACGTATTTAGTTTTCATTAGAAGAAGAAGAACATATGTCCACTTTTGTATTACCTCTTCTTACTGCCGTGTTTATGTTAATGCATTTTCTAATGATACGTAAGCAAGGTATTTCTGGTCCTTTATAGAGAATATAGATCATAGATATTTGTAATCAATCATTTCTCACTTGAGGAGGAACAATAGTATTTCATTGCTACAAATATGGATTATTGAAAAGAATAAGACATGTATTTGGATATTTCCCTTCAACTATACAATCTAGTATTCTTTATTTGACACGAATAGTTGAAGTGAATTTTCCGAAGAGAAAATGGATTATGGGAGTGCGATTTCTAATCATAGTGAATGTTGTTGAGAATTTCCGACCAAAAAAAAATGTTGTTGAGAAAATTGAAGTCCATTCTTTTGTATCATTAACATGTATTCATTCAAGAATTTTTTCTTCCTTTTCACCAAGGAAAGACATGCGAAATCAAATAACACGTCGACCAATTTAAATGAGTTGTTTTAGTGGGAATAACCACCTATTGAAATACTTTAAATTTCCATTTTTGATGTTGTCGCTAAAAGATATTTGAGTACATTTTGAGAGAGGTCATCAAATTTAAAAGTTCTCCTTAGTTTCAGTATTTCACAAAATAAAAGGCAAAGCATATTTAAATTTCTTTAATAACTCAATAATCTTTTAAATAGGACAATATGTTTTAGACCTTTTTTCCTCAATCACTAGCTTTTGACCTTTTCCTTCCTTCCATGCGATATTATTCTTTCGTTCGGAATATTTCAGAATATAGTGATACCAAAATAGAAATACACCTAAGAGTAAAGTTCAATCATTCCCTCCATATCAAAGCAAATCATTTCTCAATTTGGAAAAAAATTACTTATAGCTCCTCGTTTCCTCACAATTTGAAGCACCAATTTTACAGATATGAGTCTTATTTTGGAAGTCCTCATTAAAAGTTCAAGTGCTTCCTGACAGTTTTACAGTAACCACAACCACCAAATTTTAAATCACAATAGATATATACTTTTAAATGTGAACCATTTACTATTTACGGCTCACGCGGTTACTCTTTTTTTTTTACATTCATTTATCTTAAACTTTTGCTATCAGATCTCAAATTTTATTCTAGTAGAACAGGACTTATAAAAACTTAGCTTATTTTATTACTATTATTTAGTTTCTCTACCCAAATTTTCTCAACTCCGCCAAAAAATTACTATTTAGTCTTATTTTCTCCTTCTGAAATTCACTTATTTCCAACTTGCGATTGATACCCATACATTGATATTATTATAAAATCAACTTTCAGATTGGGTATTCACTCTTTGATCGAGTGTCCTCCTAAGTCCGAATAGGAAACAAGAATGAATTAATCTTGGTTGCTCTGGGTGAAAATCACTACAAAAAAACTAGATTTTTGCCACGAAAATTTGCGACGAAAAAATTTTCGTTGCAAATTTGCGACAAATTTTCCAACGAAAAGCAAAATTCGTTGGAAATTTCCAACGAAAAATTTTCGTCGCAAAATTCGTTGGAAATTTCCAACGAAAAAATTTTCGTTGGAAAATTTGTTGGAAATTTCCAACGAAAAAAAATTTGTTGGAAATTTCCAACGAATTTTCCAACGAATTACAAAAAAACCCACATTTTTCATATTCGTTGGAAAATTCGTTGGAAATTTCCAACGAATTTTCCAACGAATTTCAATTTTTCGGGAAATTAATTCAGTGTGTACAATTTTCGTTGGAAAATTCGTTGGAAATTTCCAACGAATTTTTTTCATTGGAAATTTTCAACGAATTTTCCAACGAATTACAAAAAAACCCGATAATATTCGGCATTTTTTATATTCGTTGGAAAATTCGTTGGAAATTTCCAACGAATTTTCCAACAAATTTCAATTTTCCAGGAAATTAATTCAGTGTGTACAATTTTCGTTGGAAAATTCGTTAGAAATTTCCAACGAATTTTCCAACGAATTACAAAAAAAACCCGATACTGTTCGGCATTTTTGATATTCGTTGGAAAATTCGTTGGAAATTTCCAACGAATTTTCCAACAAATTTCAATTTTCCGGGCAATTACTTCAGTGTGTACAATTTTCATTGGAAAATTCGTTGGAAATTCCCAATTCCGGACAATTATTTTAATGTGTACAATTTTCGTTGCAAAATTCGTGAGAAATTTCCCACGAATTTTGCAACGAAAACCCTACTTGTTCCTTATTCAATATTTTCGCGCTTATTCAACATTCATTCTCTCTCTCTCTCTCTCTCTCCTTCGCCTTCACCTTCTCCCTCCGTTTCCCCCTCCGCCTCCTCCCCCGCCGGCCCCCCTCCTCCTCCGGCTCCGGCTCCGGCTCCGGCTCCGGCGCCACGGACACCAAGCCTCCGACGCCCCCGACGCCACCAAGCCTCGTCGCCGGCGAGGCTAGGAGACGACGACGACGACGGGTGGCGACCCCGCCTGCTCGCGCCCTTGCTGCTGCTGCTGCTTCTTCTTCATCTTCTTGTTCTTTGCGCAACAGCCTCGCCGGCCACGAGGGCAAGCCTCGTCGTCGGCGAGGGCCGAGCTCGCCCAGATCTGGGCGAGCTCGGCCCTCGCCGACGACGAGGCTTGCCCTCGCCGGCCATGGCGAGGGCCGAGCTCGCCATGGCCGGCGAGCTCGAGCTCGCCCAGATCTGGGCGAGCTCGGCCCTCGCCGGCGGCGAGGGCTATTTTTCGACCAAAAAAAATTTTTTTCGATGAAAAAAAAATTTCCACAATTTTTCGACAAAAAAAAATTATAGTTTCCAACGAAAAAAAATTCGTCGGAAAAAAAAGTTCGTTTCCAACGAATTTAGCCACGAGTTTTCCAATGAATTTTCCAACGAAAAAAATTCGTCGCAAATTTCCAACGAAAATTGAAATTTTTCGTTGGAAAAATTTGCGACGACTTATTACCAACGAATTTTTTTTCGTTGAAAAATTTGTTGGAAATTCGTTTTCCAACGAATTTTTTCGAATTTTTCGTTGGAAATTTTGTTGGAAAAAACATGTTTTTTTGTAGTGAAACATTTTCTGTTGGACATAGTTTTTATCTTGGGATAATAACACAAATGGTCCATGAATTTTGGCTTAATGTGCAATATGATATCTGAAATTTAAATTTGTTTAATGTGGTGTTTGAACTTTAGCTCAATGTGCAATGCCGTCCTTGAATTTTTAATTTCTTCAATATAGTATCTGGATTTTTAGTACATATTGAATTTAGTCTCTGAAATGTATGAAAATGTTCAATATAGTCCTTTCATTAATTTAAGTTCATGAACAACATTGAACATTTTTCATATAGCCTAGAAACTAAATTGAATATGTACTAAAAATCTAAGGACTACATTGAGCAACTTAAAAGTTTAGCAACGACATTACACATTGGATTAAAGTTCAAATATTTAAACAAATATAAAGTTCAGGGACCATATTGTATATTGGGCTAAAGTTTAGTGACTATTTGTGTCATTTACCCTTTTATCTTTGATAACCTTTTAAAGTCTCAAAATCTTTTTCGACAAAAAAAAAATAGCCTCAAATCGTTGCCCCTTCAAATTGTAACCCTCTATGACCAAGAAAAATAAAAATTGTAACCCTCATTTAATCAATTTTATTTCATTCCTTTTACATATTTTCTAAATGGCATGCACCAACACTCAGCCTCAAAATATTTCAATACAGATAATCAAGTTCATACCAAACCAAACACATACAAACTTATCAAGGGCGGCTGCGTAACGACACAAATACGTAAAATCTAGGTTCACTTTTGCAATTCCCTCTCTCTCTTTTCCCACTTTGCTTTACACTTTTTTCTGACGGTGTTCCGGGTCAAATGAAGGCTAATTCAGGGAGATGAGTAAAAAAAATTTTGTTAAACAAGAAAGATTTAACTTCCAAATGAACGATGACCTGGCCGTTCTCGAAAAAAACGACACCGCTTGATGTTAAACTCTGATTCTCTCTCTCTTTTCACTTTCTCTCTCAGGGCGAAGCTAAGAAGTGGTCATGTTGTCACTCTCTGCTTCGGAATGGGAGCAGGAGAGTGTCGTCTCTACTCTCGCTCGTGCGTCTTAATTGTTGCAATTTCTCTTCGACTCCCGAGAAACTTTGCTTGAAGGAGAAACCCTGCTCTCTACTGCAAATTCCAACACCTAATTTTGCCCCCAAACAAAGAATTTGTTCCCAATTCATTAATTTGCGATTAATACACTTCGAGTCCTTGCCATGTCTGCTATCTATTATCTAGTGTAGAATAAAATTTCCTATTCACTTTCGGGGAGATGAAGCAGAAAATTTTGAAAAAGAAGATTTGAAACGGTCAAAGATTAGAAAGACTCTAATCCAAGTTTGAAAAGTGTTTGAGATTCTAAGGAATCGTAATTTGAAGGTTTAGAGATTCAGTTACGATTTTCTTTCTCACCATGATAATCTACCATCATAATTCACAGTGGGTTTTTCATGAAATTTATTGGCAGAAATTTGAGGGTCAAACTATCTTCTGGGTTGATTTGTTATATAGAGAGATTAGAGTGGGTAGGAATTTCGGTCAAATAAGATGTTCAAAAGTTCCCTTCCTTTCCTAAAATTGCGAGACTTTACAGCCAGCACGTACTCCATCTGTAGTTACAAGGAGAAAGATAATCCCATTCCCACCCAAATCGTTACTGGGAAGATATCTGCCACTTTCCTTACAAGTATCGGAATTGCATTGGCAACCCACCTATAAAATCAATTCACCAAAACTCGAAGAGAAGAAGACATCGTTAGCGTCGGAGAAACAATGAGGGTAACTCAAGAGGAGAGGGAGAATGTTGCACCGCCGCTTCAATTCGGAAAGGTCGTTCCTATCATAAGCTTCTTCTTCTTCTTCTTAATATTGAAGAATAACCTCGTGCTGTCCTTTATTCAACATCGGTTGTGATGGGTTAAACCCCTTTACTAGGGCGCGATGTCAAGACATTGCGTGCACAAGGAAACCAAGATTGCAGATTTGCCAAGCTAGGGTTAGCGCGATCATTAATTGAGAATGCTCATAGGTGTTTTCTCTTGATTTTGTTATTGCAGATAAAGCCATTACCAATGGAATTCTTGATATCTCGATTCACACTCGATCAACTAGTTGACATAAGTTGATTTTTGGTTCCAAAGCTTCGAGAAGTCCCTTACCATGTAATATTTCTCTTGCTCCTATCACTGTCGTTTCTTTTATCAAAATCTATTCCAAGTTTCGTATCCCTCTTATGATTCTAATTATGCAAATTAGACAAAAATATCCTATACCAAATTGAGTAGGTTGGCAAAATAGTGTAAACCAACGTTGTGTTTCTCTTTTTCATGCTAAAAAACTTAGCCCTACGTTCCTTTGTCATTCTAAGCGTCTTCCTTCTGGAAAATTATTGGACATTCGCGCCTTATGTTAGTTCAGTTCAGATGAGCCATCAGATCACTTAGGACATACATGAAATTCTCTTTTTTCTTTGATTTTGGTGCTTTTTTTTTTAATTCGATCTTGTGATTGTGAAAGGCAAGCATGAAGTGAAAAGAAAATATTTTGTGCAATCTATTTAACATATACTAAAGTTAAATGAGAAGGCAACAGAAAACATAGAGAATTTATAAAGAGAATATCAATTTAAATTATCGCTCAATTAGACAGATCAAGGTACCTAATATATTGAAATAAATTTCCTTTAAGTTTAATAATTATAATAATTTTTCATTGTTGCGGAACTTAACACACACACACACACACACACACATATCTTAGTAAATTAAAGTTGACAATAAAACAAATTACAAACTTATTTTATCACCAAAAAATTTGCTTATAGTTTTAAGTATTGCTTATTTGATTATGTGAACTTGTATGGCATAATCATATATTCTTAGTTATGGGTAAAATACATAAAGAAACAAATATAAACGTCATTTGAAAGAAATATCATATAAATTTAAACGGAAAACCTAAGAATATATCCTTCCTAAAACACATTACTTATAACTTAAACAATAGCTTATTTTAGTAATGTGAATAAATAGCAACTAATAAAGATATTCACTTGATTTATGATTAAATAAATGAAGATATTATAGATGTTTGTATTCTATAATTCATTTTGAATAAATAACGTTTAGATTAAATTGAAATTTAAAAATATGGGATGTTTTTTTTCTTTTGAAAATGAGTCATCAAAAAGTAATATTCAGATTGCTCGACGCTGTTGCTTTTAGATTACAACAAGGTCAAATAATCAAAAATTGAAAATGGAACATGGTGGAACCAACAAATATAAAAATCAAAAAGTAAGTTTAGATTTCTTTAACTATTTCCTCAATTATGCTCTGGGTATTTAAGCCTTCATAATTTTCAAGAATCTCAATGGAGAATGTGTATGAGGTTTAAGGCAGAATTGTCTTTTCAAAATTAGAGACTCCGATAAAGTTGTGGAAGGATACTTTTTGATTATGAAAATATCATTTCCCTTATCTTATTGTAAGCGCAATTGTAAAACCTCAAGTGTAGGTGACTAAGTATAAAGTTTGAGTATAGGCAAGTGATATGATTTTCTTTTTTTGATATCGACTTTCAAGCTTTTCCTTCTTAGCATTTTCTTATTACTTGCGAGGGACTTTGGTTTACCAGTCATATGATAGAAACTCCTTCCTCCATTTGGCAAAATATTTTATTTTATTGGCCGTTAGGAAATTATGTAAAGAATTGGCAGAACCCATATTAAATGCATTTTTCAAAATAACACACTTCATATGCATATGGTCATCAGGAAAAAAGATTGTCCCTCATTATTAATCAGATTTCTACGGAAAATTTAACGAATACAATTTGTGACATTTGATTTTAAACTTTGTATTATTAAGATCTAGCAACTAGTTAGAGAAGTTCTTATCCTTTATAAACTGAATTGAATTCTTAGCTAACGGAATTCTGAGCTGTGGATGAGTAGAAACATATTTAAATGAGGATTTGAGGAGAAAGCTAAGGTAAAGATGCAATTGCAGATTGTACATGAACTATTGGGGCAAAAGTATAACAAAGTTAAAGAGAATGGAAAAGGGAACTATCGGTGAGGACGATTTTGCAAAAGATGAAGAACCGATCGTTCGTGCCATCCGCTTGGTTCGTAACGCTCATTCATGATCTCACTGGTGTAGCTTCAGCTAAGTCGAACTATGTCCAAACCAGTCCGAATGACAAGCTATTTGTCTACCTTTGCTGATGACTTTGCAGGATGAGTGCTAAAAAGGGGAAGAAAGGGCTTATTTCAATTGTGGACACACATATCACGGGAAATGCATCCTGCCAATGTTGAAGACGAAGGTCAACTGCCTCATTTGCGGAAAAGAATTGCTTTGTTATCTGCGCATCCTAGAGGGAGAATCAATAGTTTGGCGAGACAATCAACTATGATTTATCAGCTACTTAGTTTTCTTACATTTCAAGACAAATTTCGTGTCATATACTAGAGTATCTCTTGTGGCATCCCCTACAGACAAAGTCACGAGGAATCAATCTTACGATCAATCACAGTTATTATCAATCAATCACAGTTGTTGTCATTCCTATACAGATATCCTTTACAGACGAAGCATCTATCAGCAATCGCAGTTAGTATCGATCCTATACAAACTAATGTGCAGTGAAGTAAACCTATCGTCACAGTTATTATCAAACCTATTGTCGCGACCGACCTCCACACCTATATAGACAGTTGTCAACTGCCAACTGCCTTCATATTACAGTGTTCGGCGAATGCCAGCATCAATTTGTGGGTATATTCTTTCCATCCAAATAGCAATAAGAGGAATCCTACGAACAACGTGTCACCAAGCCTTCTCACTAGAGCTCCTCCTGTCAATTTGGAGGTGCTCTAGATACTTCTCGACGCCCTCATTCAGGGATAACATCGGCGCCATTTGTTTATCACTGCCAACAAGATAAAAAGGACCTCAAAGTCTAATATTCACAAATACAAATTACTTCTAAAGAAACAAAAACGTATTCAATTTTACTATGAAGGAAGAGAGCAAGGGATCATCTGGCTTTCCAGCTGAAACCACATCTGAACAAATGGAACGGACGGGATGTCTGCATTTTTTTCGGCCTCCTCCATAAACAAGCTCGCGAGATCACTTAGTCCAAGTTGAACAAGGTACTCCTTGATGTAAGTATTCAAGTGGCAGCGGAGAAGTTATAGAATTTAGGGGGTGTTTGGTTCAGCATTTGGAAGGGACTTTCGGCCTCGAAAGCCCCTTGGCCAAATGGTGAACCGTTTGGTTCAACTTTTCGAATTCGAAAAATTGAAAGCTAGCATTTGGAATGTAGAAGCCTATTATTCCATTCCCAAATTGCCCTTACTCAAATTTCAATATTCCGATTTTGCCCCTATTACTGTTCATCTTCCTCACCGTGAGGGTGGCTGGCGAGGGCAGATCTGGGGGGCGAAGGGCCGGCGAGGGGCTAGCGAGGGCGGATCTAGGTGGCGAAGGGCTGACGAGGGGCCGGCAAGGTTGCCCAACCCCAAGTGGCCGTCGCCTGGGTCGCACGACCTCGCCGGCCCTTCGCCGGCCAGATCCACCCTCGTCGGCCCTTCGCCGGTCACCCTCGCCGGTGAGGAAGATGAACAGTATAGGGGCAAAACCGGAATATTAAAAATAAAAGTTGCCAAAGCCCTTTGCAAAAAAAAATTTACCAAACACTATTTAGGCCAAAGTAGCTTTACAAATTTTTTTTTACCAAACACCACTTGCATTTTCCCAAGTGACTTTCACCTAAAGGTATTTGCATTCTCTCAAATAACATTTGAAAAGCCGAACCAAACGGGCCCTTAGTAGGCATGAAGATACAATATGACATACAACACAACTTATCAGTAATTATTAGAAATACATTATTTGGGACAACAATTCAAACAAGAGTAAGTCATCAACAGTTGACTCACAAAAAAGAATCCCCGAAACAAAATGTCATTTGATCCATTCAAAGGAAGCCAAATTTGATCGCCGTGACATTCAAATTCCATCGAGAGCAATAAACTCAAGTCACGACGCATTGATCGATAAGAGTTGCATACAACCAAGAACATCAAGAACAGTGGTTAAGGTTTAGGATTTTTTTTATAATCATTCCATGTTTATAAGGCCTATATAAATCCCGAACAGAAGGAATAAAGTATACTTGGACACCAGATATGTAACCTTGAATAAACTCGCATCCTACCCGAAAGCTCCAAACTAACAAGTGTACAATTGAAATGCGCAAGAGAACAAACATGACGTTAGCTGCGATTCTTACTGAATCTTTTTTTTTAGTGTACACAAAGGAGAACTACGCAATCTCAAGGGCAGAATCCCACTATACATCAATCCACAGGGATGCGTCCAAAGATAGAGAAGAGAACAACATTGAGCTTACCTCATTGGAGAAGATCTGCCGTGCGAAGCGACCGCGGTAGAAGGAGGAGCAGCCGCCGCCTGGAGACTGCCGACAGAAATGGAGAAAAGTCAGGAAGTATTTATACTCCCGGCGCGGGGAAGGCGGAGAGCCTCTCAGGCGCATGCTTGTGGGTAGGTTTTGTATCCATAAGCAGATGAGTGCCATACCAGGGAAAAGCATATTACTCAAACATCATCTCCAGTTAGTTTGCTAAGAATTTATTTTAGATAAGCAAAAGAAATTTATTGCACAATGGCGTCAAGCAGATGCTAGCCCATGTAACAAAACATGAACGCAATTTGCGTTATTAGGTATAGGAAAGAATGCACGTTAGTAATGTCATTTCCACACCACCAAATGGCGTGGAAAGCCATCAATCATTCGATCTATAAAATCAGTCATCCCATTCTCAAAGGCTCTCCTATTTCTTCCTTCCAAATAAAACAGTAAGCTAATGAAATGGAGAAACCATGAACACAGCCCATAGAGCTGCTGCTCTGGCAAAAAATGCGCTGAAACAACTCGTGATAGCCTTTGCAAGCAACAGATGAACTCAAAAGCCGTGATCACGCCAGTACAGTAAGCAGACCCGAAAAAGAAACACGTAAGAAAGATAACATCATGTCGACTTCAAGTTCCTCGGTTCTGGCGGAACTTTCCAAATGAAAAACCCCCGGTCCCTAAAATTCTTACTTAAAACTAGCCATACGCATTGATGAAATAAGCAAAGAACAGAACTAAAACAGCAAAAAAAAGCAGATCTCAAAGATCGCGCAGTGGGCAAACCTCGCGAGAGGAGGAGAATCATCTCGCGACACCGCCGCAGGTGCATCAGAAGAAGGTGCCTCGTCGTGCGAAGCGGAAGGCGGACTTCAAATCAAAAAGCAGAGATCGTCAGGAGGAAGAAGAAGACGGAAGAGAGAGAGAGCTTGTTGAAGAAGGAGAAGAAGGAGATACCTGAGAGGCGGCGGCGACGACCAGTGAGAATCCCAGTCGCTCATGATGAAGGGGGAGGGATATATAGATATATATACCACCGGCGGGGAGCGTGGGTAGGGCGGGAAGCCACTCCCCGTCGCCGCCTCTCCCTCCTCCACACCTCCAACTCCTCTCACAAAAGCGAATGGGAAAACGCGTGAAAAAATGGGCATGGGTTTCCCTCACAGTCCTCATATACTACTCCACCGACTCTCTGCTGAGCGACCGAACGAGCGAGGAGAAGTGTGTCTTCGTGCTCTTGGCTCTCTGTGTTTTCTGCCTTGCTAAAGCGAACGAGCGAGCGAGCGAGCGACGCTGGAGAAAAAGAGGGAACGGGCAAGATGATCATATGAAGTAGCAGTAGCAGCAGTAGAAGTACGTCGTCAAATTTGTTTCTTTTTTTATTTCTTTTTCTTTTCCCCCAAAAATCGGTGGGCCCCGCGCCACGACGGAGCAAAGAGACAAAACATCCTTAAAAAAGTCTTTAACCCTATTTCTGTTCTCATTCGTACCAAAAATTTTTTATTTTCATTTTGTTTTTGGGTCGGAGCCCTTCATTTTTTTATGTCCCCGAGTTTACAAAATGGGTTAATATTCCCGGGACAGTTCCCTATTATTGATCCCGGTGGAACATTTTTTGTTGCATGTTTCATGAAACTATATGTTTTCAAGCCGAGCAAACCAATTATCTCATGATTTTTTTTATGTTTTAAGAAAGAAGAAAAAGTCATAAGATCTTTCGTGGGTTACTTGGGCAAAAACAAGTTAGAATTATTCTGATAATCAAGAGTACTCTGTTTTAATTAAAGCATTATAAAGGTGAAAGTTGAAACATGGAGGAGATCTTGCAAATTTAAATGGAAGGTGCATCTGCACTTTCAGTCTCTCCTCCTATTCTGCCTACTAAGTTCGCAGACCACGCTCAAAAGCTGGCGCAACAGTGGATGGGATGGCACAGTGACCGGTCTTGACGTTTGCACCGTTTCCAAATCTTCCACTTTTAACAGCTGAGAAGCAAGCTCCTTAGAGGATGAACAAGATACGCTTGCTTAGACGAAGGATAGGCATTTTCTACGAACCAAGTGAATCTCCATATATATGAAAAATGCTCTCCAAGAAAAAGCTTGCTTTGTTGGGCTTTTCGCGCCGTCGTCACGAGAATGCAACTATGATTTTAGTTGTTTTAATTGATCCAATTCCTCGACATGATCAAATTCTGATGACGTAAAGTTGGATCAAAAGCTTGGAAATAAATGAGTTTAGAAATCGTTTAGAAAATCGGGTGATATGAGTTTTGCCACCTACAATTTTTGAAAAATGTAAAAAAATTTATTGGGATTATTGGAGAGATCAAAACTTATTTTTATAATAAATTTAGATATACGTGAATATCGATTTAATATCGTAAACCATCGAATTTGGACGCGGTGAAATTTTAATAAAATACAAATTATCAGTTGAAATTAGCAAATCCCATTTTATTTCATTTTCTTTGGGTGGGTAAAGCACTTGAAATTAGTGAAAATAGTTTCTTTTTTTTTATACCAAAAGCAGCCATTTTGCTTCATCTCCAGAGACGACAAACCCAAAACTCTCGTCCCCATCTTCTTCGTGCAAATCAATGGTGATCTCGCTCGCCAAAACCTCTGGCTAATAAGCACTTGAAATTATTAAGGAAGTCTGAAGCTCGACGCGCTTTTGACGATGGAGATCCTGCAAATCAATGGAGATGGATTTGCACTTTCGGTCTCTCCTCCTATCCTAAGCTCCATGGACTTATTGATGCAAAAGCTGACGCAGTGATGGATGAGATGGGATGTGTACAGTGACCGATTGTGAATATCTTCGTTTTCATTATTATTGCTTAAATATATAGATTAATGGAGATTTTTTTGGTCACAGTGACTCTCCTTCTGTCGAGGCTAATATGGCTTCGAGCTTTATTACTGGATTGCCCTTGAGTTTTCAAAAATTTCACGTGGATCCTAACATAAACTTTTTGTGGAACTCAAAATTTTCATTCCCTTGTGAATATTTAGTTTTCAAATTCAATCTAATCAGGATATTTTATATTATAGCTTTCTAATCAGTTAGATGTTGTTGCATCATCTAAATCAGATTATTTTTGTTCAAAGTACTATTATAAGCTACAATTTGTTGGGCAAAAAAATAAGTAAGGATTGCTCTCCTATTTAATTTCAATCATTATAAAGTTCGCAGACTACTGCTGCAAAAAGCTGGGGCAGCGATGGATGGGCTGTGCGACCTTGACGTTGCTACGCCATTTCCCAAATAGCCTTCTTCAACTTTAACAACAACAAATGGCTTTTTAATATCTTCATTTCCTCTTCTTCTTTTGCTCCTTTTTTTTATTTGCTAGAACTTCTTCTTTTGTTCTTATTTTGCCTTTCAATTTCTCTCTTTCGGGTAAATATCATCACGTGGCTCTTTTAACATTCGTTCAGACGGGAGGACATGGTTCACATCTGCCACCGGCAATAAAAAAATACGGGATAATGACACAAATAATTTTTAAATTTTAATTTCATATGTAACGTTGTCTCTTAATTTTTAATTTATTTAATATGATCTCTCAATTTTGAATATATTTTCAAACTAATTCCTGAACTATATAAAAATTTTCAATATAATTTTTAAACTTAAATTAATATAATGATAATATTGAATAGTTTTATATAGTCCAGGGGTTAGTTTGAATATATACTAAAATTTCAGAGACTACATTGAATATTAGGCTAAAGTTCAGGAATCACATTAAACAAATTAGAGTTCATGATCGATTACATATTAAGCTAAAGTTTATAATTATTAGTGTCATTTTTTCCTAAAAACATTTCAATCTTTTCATTAATAATAAATTAAAACCCAAAGTCGACTTAATTTGTAAAAAAAACTGAGCTTTTACTTCAAGTCTCATTCATTTTAATATTTTTTATAGAAAAATAGAGTATTTCAACAAATGATTTGAACTTTCGGAAAGAATGGATGATACTCAACGTTAAGTTAAAAAGGAGTTAAAAGAATTGCTTATCGTTTCCCGTCCATGAAGTTTTCCTTTTTAGTACAAGTGAATCAGTACTAAATAAGATTTTATCTCATGGATAAGTATTTGAATATATATTTCCCCAATGTTGTTTGTTGTTGATCATTCTCGGGCATTTAGTTTTTTTTTTTTGTGTCTGCTAGACTTTATTACAAATTGAGTAGAACTTTTATAAAAAAGGTATTTTGACTTTGATTTCACACCCGCTGGAGATAGAAAATCTTTAACATTTATCTAAAAAAACTATGTCGTCCACAGGAAAGCGTGAGTTTTTTCATTACTATTGCTTAAATTTTTAGAAAACCCACAAAACATCCACGACAATACACATGTTATGATCGTAACGACCACCAATTGAACTGCCATGATCGCGAGCTTATATCGAGCAGCCATGACCTCGAGCGTCCAAATCCAAAGTCCAATGGTTGTTGCCACCTTGACCATGGTTGCCGCAAGCTTAGAGCTTGAGCTTGCGGCTATGATGGCCGCAATTAACCTCCATCTCTCACTCTCTGTGACATCCGGAGTTTTTCACGTTTTGTAATAATATTTAAAATGATTTTCCGTGATCATTATCACCCGAAGTCCGGTGTGATAGGAGGTTGACACGTATGTTGATGGTGTAGTGCGACGGTAATTAATTAATTGCCGCCATATTAGTTGAAGAAATGATTTATAAGCTCGGAGTTTCATATTGGATGATTTTCAAACATTAAAAATTTTATTGAGTTAAGGTGTCACTTTTATTCTATACTTTCATTAATGATTTTAGCGGTTTCAAACAAATTTCTAATTTATCGACATTTCAAATGAATACCGATTTCTCTGTTTATTTACCGCAACGTTTAGTATATACCCAAAATAACCTAATATCTTCCTCTATTCAATTAAATTATGCTATTGTCACTATATTAACATGAATAAATGTCTTAATTCTCACCCTATTTTTGTCACATGCCTAATTTAAATGCTTTGAATCTAAGCCCATGACATCCTGCGTGACTTATTACATTTTTAACTCTAGCAAGTTATTATCTAAATGTAACTATAGTTATTTGTTATTATAGTTTTTAACCCAAGTCATTTAATGTGACCCCAAAATACTTTTCATTGTGGCAAAATTTTGAAAGATAAAAGACTAAACGGCATTTCTTCTTCTTCTTCACGTGGACATCACTCCCTTCTTCTTCTTCAAGTGCAAATTTTCTTTTTCACTCTCTTTCAACAAAGAAATCAAAGTTCAAGCTCACTTTCAATCTAGTTTCTTGATAAGGTATATTATTGGACTTCTCTTTCCTTTTTCTTTATCAAATAAGCTTTGTTGTTTTTTTAAATAATAAGATTTGTTAATTTTAGTATCTATTTTGATTTCATGGTTAGAGGCTTGCTTTGTTGAAGATTTCACTTTGGGTAGGTGAAAACTCTAAGGACTAAGCTAGAATGATTTATTTAGTACTCTTAATCTTGGTTGATTGATTGTTTGTTATCTAGTTTAGATCTTATGATATGTGTGAGCAAGTTTCAATAGATGTATGTTAAGCTATGGTGATTGTTGAGCTTGAACTAAAAAGTGTGGTTCTTGAGAGATTATTAAAAGGTTTTGGTGTATTTTTTTGTAGGAAAAGTGTGGAAATGGTAAAACTAGGCATAAAATGGTACGTTGGTAAATTTTCTTTTTAAGGTAAGGAAGAATTTCGAATTTACAGAAATGAAGAGGGGCTGTGAACAGTGTTGTATTATGATTTTTAGTGTTAATTAGTGGGTTTAAGTATTATTAATTAAAGGAAATCAAACTGGTTGAAAAAAATGAGTTTATAAGCTTAAGGGGTAAATTTGTAATTTCACCAAGTTAAGGGGGCCGAATCTGTAAAAATTGGAAGTTCTGGGGACTGTTCACAACATGTGGAACCTCATTTTGATAAGTGGTTAAGTTAGTTTTTAGAGATAGTTGCTTAATTAGGTCATATGTTTAACTATGCAAAATTGGACCAATTTGTATTAAGTAATTGAAAGTGGGCAGTTTTGGAAATTTTGTAAAATATGTGGTATCTATGGTGTAAATAAAATATTTGTGTGTTTTAAATAGCATATTAATAGCATATAGTTTTTATTTTAATTATTATGGCTTGGTGGATTAAAAAATAGAAAATTAGAGGTAAAATTATAAAATGAGAAATTTACTAGGATATTATTCTAATTCTAAGAATTAGGAATTATAAAAATAATCTCTATTATATGTGGTAAAAGTGAGCTTAATCGAGGGGGTTTATAATAAATAAATAAATAAATGAAAATTAAATGAGATACTAAATTATGGAGTAGTAGTGTTTAAATGCTGTAGAACTTGCAAAAGTTCTTTAATTGATATTGGCTTGGTGAAAAGAAAAGGAAAGTTCTCATGTTGAAAGGTGCATAATTAATTGATTATTTTGTACATTATGTGAAATGTAAATAGATTGACATATCATTGTTTGCGATTATAATTATGAAAATATGTGACATGTTTTGCGTTGTAATTAATTACGTATGTCTTTGATGTTAAGTGATTAAGACCTTTGTCACGACCTATTCACCATCGAGTGAATTCCCTTGTATGAGTATATGCATGGGACTTTGGAATTAGCCATATGTTCTACCGTGTGAAACGGTTCTCTACAAGGTTGAAATGATATGAAATCTTATGATGACATGGCTCTTGTAGTCATGGATTGAGGCGTGGCAAAGGATATAAATGATTTCATTCCCCATGAGTTGGTGGTGACGATACATCGTTAGTCGAGATGCCTTGTGAATCGAGATGGTCCTAGCCAATGACGAATGTGAATTCATATGTATGAATCGATGAGATTATATGTGATATTCATGATATATACTATGCCATCCGCTTGCACATGAGTGATTGATTTTATGCAATGTTATTGTTGTTTCATTGACACGTCATGATTAGAAGGGTAGTATAATTATTTATGTATTTTTGCACTCCTTGAACTCACAATTATTGTTGATACCAAGTTGAGTAGTAAGTGAATCTTCTACCTTAAACTTAGAAATTTCAATTACTAGGCCTTGGCTCACTCCTTATTTTTCAGATATGTAGGATAGATCCATCGCCACCGCCGCGTTTTGGAGCCCCCATGTTATTTTGATTATAATTATGAAGATGTATTTATACTTGGATCACCAGTGGTTTATACTAGGTATACTTTCGTTATATGGGTCGATGTAGGGTTACTGGAGTATATAATCCATCATTATGTCGCTTGGTATGTTAATATTGAGGGCGAATTAGTTGGACCGCTTGGAGGCTTTGATGGTCCTCTACGGTTTGGCATTGATGGCACGTCGTTGGGTGAAGTCATCGATCCTTAGTTGATGGTCCGACAATATACAAGCAAGCTTTTGGGCGTAGTAGTATCATGCTGAAGTTAAGCGACCCTGATCTTTCCCAAAAATTATATTTTTTGTTTTTTGGCTGAATGTTGTATTGTAGAACTGGTGATATTGTTTATAAAAAGATGCATATGTATTTTATTAAATTTGTATGAGAATTTTGTAAATGCTTTGATATGCTTCCGCATGTTTTTTATAATTATTAGTAAAAATTGGAAAAGACACGTATCGTGCATGACATTCTAGGGCGTCACACTCTCGATATGGGAAATGAACACTATTCTAGAGTGTTCTTGTAATTAATGCTGGAAGTTGGTAGATGGGAAGATAGAATCTTCACCCTTAGATTAAGGAGAGATGTAGGGTTTTAATTAAAGGAGTACTTATATATATAAGGTCTCATCTCCCTCATTTGTATTATCTCACACAAATAATAAAATTCAAGAGATTTTTTCTAAGAGTTTCTCTTTTTAGAATCTTGTGAATGTGATGAGAAATGCCGATTTAGAAAGAAATTCCCGCACGCTAAAAGCAAAACGTGTAAAAACCTTATCACTTGCAAAAGCTCTTCGACCAGAATACATTGAAGCAATAGAAACCACACAAAATAAGTCGCAGATCATATGACACACTTCACTGAATATCAAGTTTCGGACTTCTTCGCAACTGGACCAATCCCTAGGTTTCTAGTTCTAGATCAAACGAACCATGAGGAAAACTACGATTGTGACTCATATAGATTATTCAAATTGAATCCTTTCGATTGGCATCGGCGCAGCTACGGGTTCTAATGCTGTAGGAGCCTCGCGCGACCTATTTTTTTTCCCCGTTACCTTGCACAAATTGGATTGACTGATCTTGCCTCGTTGTTCCTGGCGAAGGCTGAGAGAAATGTTCAAGCGGGCATTCCACCCATTCCGTTTGTCCGAACGTGGATTCATTTGGACAACCGATTGACTCTCAGCCCCGCTGCGCATTGGCATTGCTCGTTAATTGTAGTTACTGCTAAGATTGTCTCTTGCACTTATAAATTTATTCATTAGTCTTTTTTTGCAGCGATAAGCAGATGGCGATGCTCGCCCTTAATCAGGGCATTGTGCAATACCTTCACCACCTAAATGTTGACACATATGAATTTAATGAAAGAGCTTGGAAACGTCCTAACCATCAAGTTCATTTGATTGAGATATGGATGGATCGTATCTACCTAGGCTCAATCTCCTAATTTATCACAGGTGTACTAATTTGGGATTTTTGGTAGTCAAAAAATTAATTTTGGGTAAATTTGTCACATGTGTATTACTTTGGAATTTTTCGTGATAATAACCCTAAATTAATTGACAGAGTTGCGTATAACAAAAGAGAAGAATATCGAAAATTGCATTTTCATCGGAGATCGGTTGACCTGTGGCTCATTTTCATTTTTGTTTTTAAATTGGATTGCATATTTGGAACAATCGGGTCAAGAGTTTTTCGTAGGTGCAAAAATCGAATCAATGGGATGTCGAATAGAAAAGTTATGACCGGTAAAAACTTTGGTAAAATTTTTTTAAAATTTTTTCCGATAAGATGATCTGAAATGCAACATTGTGATATTTAGAGGTTTCTAATATCTAAATTAGGTCAATCAAGACAATTGAATTCTAACCGAACAAAATATTATGACCATCCGATCGTTTCGATCTAAGAAATTCGCAATCCTAACGCTTTTTCCTATGTTGAACCATATTTTTGGAACAATCTGGTCACGAGCTTTTCATAAGTGCAAAAATCGAATTAATGAGATGTCGGATAGAAAATTTATGGCCGGTCAATTGGGTCACGAGCTTTTTGTCACCGACACTTTTTCTATTAAATTGAACTGCATTTTTGGTTCCATAGGTGCCAAAATCGAGTTAATGATATGTACGGAAATATTATGTCCAATCAAAGTTTGAACATTTTCTTGGTCATCCTTTGCAGGCATATTGAAAACTCATAATATAGGTTATCTATCTATTTCACAATTACGACCGGATTTACATTTATAGAAACTTGTTGGAGTGGTTTTACTTATGTTTTTTATTAATACGTTATGATATTCTATCAAATGCTCCACATTTTTAATTCCTTAGCATAAATTAATGTATATGCCTTATGGGAGGCAACAAACTTACTACCCTTGTTATTTTGTCGAGTTAGCGTTCTACATTTTTTTCCCGCACGCTAAAAGCAAAACGTGTAAAAACCTTATCACTTGCAAAAGCTCTTCGACCGGGATACATTGAAGCAATAAAAACCACACAAAATAAGTGGCAGATCATATGACACACTTCACTGAATATAAAGTTTCGGACTTCTTCGCAACTGGACCAATCCCTAGGTTTCTAGTTCTAGATCAAACGAACCGTGAGGAAAACTACGATTGTGACTCATATAGATGATTCAAATTGATTCCTTTCGATTGGCATCGGCACAGCTACGGGTTCTGATGCTGTAGGAGCCTCGCGCGACCTATTTTTTTCCCCCATTACCTTGCACAAATTGGATTGACTGATCTTGCCTCGTTGTTCCTGGCGAAGGCTGAGAGAAATGTTCAAGCGGGCATTCCACCCATTCCGTTTGTCCGAACGTGGATTCATTTGGACAACCGATTGACTCTCAGCCCCGCTGCGCATTGGTATTGTTCGTTAATTGTAGTTATTGCTAAGATTGTCTCTTGCACTTATAAATTTATTCATTAGTCTTTTTTTTGCAGCGGTAAGCAGATGGCGATGCTCGCCCTCAATCAGGGCATTGTGCAATACTTTCACCACCTAAATGTTGACACATATGAATTTAATGAAAGAGCTTGGAAACGTCCCAACCATCAAGTTCATTTGATTGAGATATAGGTGGATCGTATCTACCCAGGCTTAATCTCCTAATTTATCACAGGTGTACTAATTTGAGATTTTTGATAGTCAAAAAATTAATTTTGGGTAAATTTGTCACATGTGTATTACTTTGGAATTTTTCGTGATAATAACCCTAAATTAATTGACAGAGTTGCATATAACAAAAGAGAAGAATATCGAAAACTGCATTTTCATCGGAGATCGGTTGACCTGTGGCTCATTTTCATTTTTGTTTTTAAATTGGATTGCATATTTGGAACAATCGGGTCAAGAGTTTTTCGTAGGTGCAAAAATCGAATCAATGGGATGTCGAATAGAAAAGTTATGACCTGTAAAAACTTTGGTAAAATTTTTTTAAAATTTTTTCCGATAAGATGATCTGAAATGCAACATTGTGATATTTAGAGGTTTCTAATATCTAAATTAGGTCAATCAAGACAATTGAATTCTAACCGAACAAAATATTATGACCATCCGATCGTTTCGATCTAAGAAATTCGCAATCCTAACGCTTTTCTTATGTTGAACCATATTTTTGGAACAATCTGGTCACGAGCTTTTCATAAGTGCAAAAATCGAATTAATGAGATGTCGGATAGAAAATTTATGGCCGGTCAATTGGGTCACGAGCTTTTTGTCACCGACACTTTTTCTATTAAATTAAACTGCATTTTTGGTTCCATAGGTGCCAAAATCGAGTTAATGATATGTACGGAAATATTATGTCCAATCAAAGTTTGAACATTTTCTTGGTCATCCTTTGCAGGCATATTGAAAACTCATAATATAGGTTATCTATCTATTTCACAATTACGACCGGATTTACATTTATAGAAACTTGTTGGAGTGGTTTTACTTATGTTTTTTATTAATACGTTATGATATTCTATCAAATGCTCCACATTTTTAATTCCTTAGCATAAATTAATGTATATGCCTTATGGGAGGCAACAAACTTACTACCCTCGTTATTTTGTCGAGTTAGCATTCTACATTTTTTTCTTTTTTGTCTGACTCTTCTCCTAAGGCAGCTTTTATTCGAGCATTTATGTTAGAAACTTTGAAATATCTTCTTCAAGTTAGCGTTCTCCATTTGTTTTCTGTCCAAATCTTCTTTGACTAGGGTTCTTGTTCAAACATTACATCGTGTTATGTTCTTCTTTTTCTGTATTTTCTTTGATTGATCTCTAATGGAGCCACATATCTTGATGTTTTTTTTCTCTTTCATTGTATACATCTGACTATTATTCTGGAAAGTGTGTATATATATATATATATATCTGGAAAGTGTGTATATATATATATATATAAAATATCTCCATCTATCTCATTGAGTAATTGATTTGTAATTTTGGATCATGTTTGTCTAGTATGCAATTGTCTATATTTTGTGAAGTTGGAGATCTACTTTTCTACTTTTTGTTTGATTCTTCAAGCTAGTCTCCGCCTTCTTCCTATTCTTACTGGCAACCTGCATTTCGATTGGCGATGATGAGGCTACTTTTGATATTGTGGCAACTTCACACGATGTATCTTCTCTAACAAGTTAGCTAACTGTTGTTGACACATGACTTCGTCGGCAAACCCAACACGCATCTTCTAAAGAAAATCATTTCACGAATCAAGTTTCCCAATTATAACGGAATTTTACCCACAACAAACAACAATCAGTTTACATGACTCTATATTCATTTTTCTCATTGCATTTCTTCTACATGTACAAAACTAGAGGTATTGGACTTCACTAATACCTAGATGTCATTTCACATATGCCAGTCATGCATCCCACAAAGTTTAGGGATCGAGTTCGCGGATAATGTCCGAATTCGACCCCTAATAAAAAACATCAGCGTTCCGCCGTCATACACTCAGTTCTTCCAACAGGTTTCTTCTGCACTTTGCACTACGGACATCATAGCATTAAGACGTTAGGCCTAGTGTAAAAGAGTTTGACAAATAAATGCCCCAAAGCCCACGGGCAAATTAAATCCCACAGCCGAACTCAACCGGTTTTTTTAATGAATTTTTTACTCTGCGTCTCCTTCTCGGTTGAAGGCCCAAACGAGCTTGAAAAATTACAAACTTGGCATTACAATGAGCGTCTTTGAGTCTATTTTCCAATGGTATATGGCCCATGCATTGATTCCAAGTGTAGCTTCCCAGGTTTGGCTTTTTCTGAGGTGTTAGCAGAGCCGCTGTGTGAAAAATGATAATGTAGGGCCTCCCCCAATATCCTGTCGGCGCAAATTTTTTAAACAAGCTTCGTAGACGTGTTGTTAACTCAGTTCTCTTAAAATTTCAGCCAAAACGGACAAACGAACCAGTACGTACTCGCTGTTTTTGCGCAACTGTACAATTTGCCTTGGAGTTGACCGACTTTTCCTCGTGGGCAGCAAGGTCCCTTAAATCAAGGGATGTCCATGTGGGCTTGATTGAAGAGATTTGAACTTGACTTGAATGACTTAATGTGACCCCCTTTATTTAAGGAGCAAATCAAGTGACCAGGATTTCTTGGATGACTTGATCTAATCTTGAGGGCGCTAAGAAACATTGGGTAATAGACATGAAACTGTGGCCATTGGATAGGACCTTTGGACAAAGTCCCCAAGGCCAATCCTACATAAGGCCATTCAAGCCATTTTTTTAGGGTTCTTTGGCTCATTTAACTCTTAGACTCCCTTAATTCTCTCTTGCTCTCTCTCTAATCCCCCAAAGTACCCTTAGGTCGTAGGCCCCCTTCTAAGCCGTGTATGTTTACGTGTGTTCCCGAGTTGTGACTGCCCCGCCTTACTCACTTAAGGTATGGATTGTCCTATCTCTCTTGTGCTAAGACTTTAAGTCATTCGCCGAGGATTCCGGATTTAGATTGTTGTCTAAAGCCAATGTCCAGCGGTTCACCTCGTCATGGGCGTTGCGAACCTATTGCCTCTATCTACTATCCACTAACTTGGTAATGTCACTCTATTTATGTGGTTTCATTTAGTATATTGCATGTATGTGAATCTAAATGCATGTTAAGCGTGGATGTGTGATCCACTGGTCCTTCCTCGTGTAGCCGTGCCCCTCTAGTATTTGTCTTCTTATTTTTGTTCATCTTTTGAGTTAAAATCTCGTACATTTGTTTCGGATCTAGCTGTGGGCGAGAGCCAAGTGTAACATTTAATCCCATTCCCTTCGTCGTCCAGGTTATTTATATTCGTATCATGATGTAGTTGCTCGTTGGAGTCCATTTGCCATCAAAATTGCATCGTAGAAGCTTGTATGATCATTTTGTGAGCTCGGTCCCTTAGCGGACCTCTTGCCTACCCCCGATGCTTGCTGAACCGCGACTGGCTCAGCACGTTAAGGGGCTTTAGATGCCTTTTCCCTATGTCCTGAGGTGGCCCCGGGGACCCGTTGTCGCATCTGGGGATTTCCGTGTCCAATCTGTTCCATTTAGAGTGCAAATAACAACTCTTAGCTTGCTTTTAGCACGCTGGACAACCCTGCTTGGAGTCCTCATTTGACTTCCCTAAGGGTCTTGGATGGTCCAGGCATCCCTACCATCGTCGTGTCTTATCGTTGTTGGATTATTTATATCGTTATGGATATAAAGATATAAATCGCGTCTTAGTATATTTTAGACATATAAATCATGTTATTATGGACATAAACGTAAATGGAAAAAAAATCATAAAAAGAAAAGTGCAAAATTCACAATTAGCGAGAAATCGTGCTCTTAGAGATGTTCCATCTCATTTTTAGAGACACCTCATGTTAGGGTTGCATTTAATGTTAAAAATATGAAAAGCAGATTGACTTTCACTAGTAAATAGCATTAATTTGTTACCTAAGTATAGTATGTTTTCATTTGGTATTGCATGGTCATCATCTAGTTTTTTATACGAAGCATGCTTTTTTTTTGGGGGGGGGGGGGGGGGGGTTGGGGAGAAAAGGGGCCGAGCTTGAAAGAAGCATGCCTCATTTAATTAAAAAAGGAAAGCTGCACGTTTAATTTTGAGTGTTAGCTCATGGGGTCCTATCCCAGGCTTAATAACAGGACGATGTGATATTCTTTGCCCGATATTGTAATGGGTTTTACTTTCCGTAATTTATATCATGTTAACATATCATGCTTTGTGTTTGATATCATTGTAATTGTGTGATTGTTTTATGTTCTTGTACAAATTCGTGAAGCATGCATGGTCATTTAGATGGATGTGCTTAGAATTTAAAAATAAGCAAGATCACACGATCGAAAAGTTTTCAAAATGACGATAAAAGGCACCAAGTATGGGTGCCAATAGATTTTAGCGTAATCAAATTCCTATTCCCCAAATCTCTATTTTGCGGAAGTGAATGAGCTCCCGCATTTAACTTAAGCTCCTAACCGACCCAAAATAGGTCAGTGGCGACTTTCAAAATGAAATGGCATGTTAATCATAATGAAATGAGTCAACTAAATGTCGCGGATCGATTGGATTTGAGAGGACTCGCGCTAAGTGTTAACACAACCTCACATGAGGCTCTGGCCGCTCTCACTCAACAAACCATCGTCCTAATCAATGTCCATTGTCCCCCACTGGAGGAGGGCTCACGACACTTGTTCAAGCATATAATTTGAAACTTGAGGAAATTGTTCAATCAGTCTTAAACCTCTTGTACGGATGCCAATTCAATTCTAAAATTTTCAGATCTAACAATTTAGTCATAAATTTTTGCATGAAATTCCAAATATATATGACGGTGAAGATTCTATCTTCCCATCTACGAACTTCCCACTTTAATTAAACTAACACTCTAGAATGGTATACACTTCCCATATATTGCCCCTAGAAATATTCTAGAGTACACCAGAAATCCTAAGTCTTGGATCATCCTCAGTCCTTCGAAAATCTCTGGACCGTGACACTATTCTGTGTCATTGACTTACTTTTTGAAAATCTGGATGTTGTTCTTTAGCATTTGGAAACTTTATATCTAATATTTGTAAGTCCAGTAGAGAGATTCTATTGTCCCTGATAATTTATTTGTGAGAATTACTAATCATATAGTATTTGAAAATCTGGTTGTGCTGATTTTTATATTGTATCATCGATTTGCATAATCTCTGTAACCTTAAATGCTTGAATGTGTACATCAGTGCGATATCCGTTCAAATATAGTCGAGTTTTTTAATATGTAGTTCCCTTCCAATGATTTCAGAAGTCCTAATGAATGTGGATTCTAGGTCTTTGGACAAATCTCAAAATAAGGTATTTTTTGCTCTAGTAAGGTACTACTTAGTTTAATTCCTTTCAATCGCACTCCGAATTTCAATTGTCTTTGAATTATTTTTAGAGCGAGCTGCATGTCACTCAACGAGTCTCTTGGACTAGTTTGTTTTTGTTGTTCGACTGCATTTGTAGCGAAGATCCGCGAAGTTAACTAAATTTTAGCCCTTCACTATATTTATAGATAAGTAGAATTTGGGGAAAGTATCAAAAAAGTCGTAAACTTATTGTATTTGTGCCAATTTAGTGCTAAACATTTTTCATTTGTGCCAATTGAGTCCATCTAGCTAATTTTGACTAGAAATTGCTAATGTTAAGGCCAGCCGTCCTACATGATAAAACCTGCTAGGATTATACATCTGGGTATGCAATTTTCATCTAGTAAGTTGTAACGTTTCCAAAATCCTTACCAAGTAAATTAACCTCGCTAGCATGAGCTATCTTCCGGGTCCTTCCATGAAAAAGTTTATTCTCAACAACTTATCTTGAAGCAGCAAACATTCATTTAAACCATTTGCCCAGTTGAAGAGCTTTTCACCATAATATTGCTGCCAACTGGGTAATGGGCATTAGGGCTCTGTGCTACATTTATTGTGTCTGGAAGGGCTTGTATGTCTTGAGATCTTGGATCAGTCCCTGGACCGAACCGGCGGCCGCGACAAGCGACACGACCAGGCAAGCCCAGCTCAGTATCTGCAGCCACGTCCACGTGAAGGAGAACTTGCGCATCTTCGTCCTCGCGATGTACATCTCCACCGGGAAGTAGACGGTCAGCGGCCAAAACGAGGCGGCTCCCAACAGTCCCAGGAAGTCGTTGAAGAAGGGCAATATCATGGCTACGACTGCGGTCACGACGACATATGCGGTCCTCCACACGAGCCTGAAGAGATTGAGGTGGTAGATGCCGTAGCCGGGGATGTGGATCGGGATTTCCCTCGTTATGACAGTGTTGTTAGGCCAGCGCTTGGAGCAGCAGTTCTCGACGAATGCGAAGATGGGCTGACAAAATACCTGCATGTCGATGTTCATGTTTAAACGCCAAAATATGTACGTAGGATATTCTGCAGGTCCCCGTACATAATTCAATCAACAATAATAGCAAATCAGATTTACACGAGCTTATGCATTGCGATTGTTTCTCAGTGTGTATCGTGCAATACGCTAGATGATACAACTATGACATATATATTGCTACCTAAACTCAATCTAGCTCCATAGACCCAACCAATCACCAGATGCATCAATAATGCGACAAGTCAAATGTCAACTTGAATACTTAATAGCAAGTTAATGGCAGCAAGTACCACGTCAGCAAATTCCATTAGCCCATTTAATGGAAGGATTGCATTGCATCAATCTTCAAAAGTGCAAGGACCACGATGAAAAAAATGAGTTCATGGACTAAATTCAATACTGAGTAAGAGTTCGAGGACCTGGTGTTATCACCACAACTACATCATCAACATAAAACTATTTGATTTAGCAAGTTCCATAAAATGGTTTACCTGGTAAGCACCTATCAAGTGGACTGCAATGCAGACATTGGCGAAGTCGACGAGCCAGAACGGCTCGTAGAATCCGAAGCCAGTGAGGAAATTCCCTGGTGCAGCGTTCCCGAAGGCCGCATAACCGACACAACCGCAGAGCACATAGAACGAAGTGGTGGTTGAGATGCCAATGAGAGAAGCCCTTTTCATGACTTTGTTCTCCGGCGGGCTCGATTTCAAAGTGTCCTGCAGAGAGTTCAAGACTCAAATGTCATACAAATCGAACCTACTCAAGCACATTTTCCTCGTATGTCAGCACACGGCTCTATAATCAAACATCATCTTCCAAATAACATACTCGAATTCAAAAAGGGCACACACGACACAAGCGTTCACCGTGTATCTAACACAACCAGCCTAAATTCACTTGTTTAGTAACAAAGGCCATGTTGTATCGAAGAAAAATCGGTCTTTATTTTTCCACCAACATCTTCGATGAGCTTGCCGGGTCTCTAATATTGAGCACATAAGATCATCAGGACAATGATAAGAACATCTTTCGATCCGACCGACCTATGAATAGTTTTGATGCCAGAAAAATCTTCATCCTTATACATCAAACCCAATCCGTAATTATTATGGAAGGAGAGACGATCCACAATGAACCCAAAATACTGTGCGTCAAATCAATAGCTAAAGCGAGTTGACTTCAATTATTGAGGCAACATTCACAGGTTGATAACGCACGTCACAAATGACATCAAACACAAGTAGTTCATCGCCTCATCCTTTGTGGTGTCGTGTCGAGTGTGACAACTGCAATTGCATGCGACCACGTAGGTCGTGACCATGATGTGCGGACATTGCATTGCATGACGACTGATGATAAAAGCAAGAGAGAGAGAAGCAGGACAAGAAGATTTCATTTCAAGATGGGACCTCACTTCATTCCTAATAGGCCAAGGCACATTCGGTGGCCCAAAATTTTTAAGAAAAGAAAGAGACGTGGTCCATTCATTTCATTTCATGGTCCACAGGAATCTCCTTCACAGCAGGATAGTACTTTCAACCCCTAAAAAGGAAGCCTCCTTTTGCCTCATAGACCAACCACATTCCATCGCCCAAGCCGCGTTTGTCAACCCGTTTGCTAGAAAGCGTGAAGTCGAGACCGAAACGGAATGTTAACTCACCTTCTTTCCATCCGAAACAACGCCTGAAAAATCGATTTATTCGATGCAGATCGTACCGAGAAACTAGCTAACCGTGAACGTGTACAAATGATGCCGAAGGTTACCGCACGCGACAAACACTCGATCATGCCATTATCATTTCAACCTTTTCTTGATCTACGGAGCTGGATTAGGGTTAGTCGGGGGGTGGGGTGGGGCGGGGCGGAAAGGGGCTATAGCCATCTTTTTGTCTTGCGCCTGATTGTCGATATTCCTACTTTGACTAATAACCTCCTATCTCTTTGTTTTGAGGACAACTTTCTTTCCTACTGCACATCTCTTCATTAATAACAAATATTTTATTTATTTTCCTTTGTTTTCTATCGTGACTCCAGTCGCATTATTACATGTATACACACACTTGATGGAAAGCCCTAGAAGCATGAGATGCTAAACGTGGCAAGAAAGCCAGAATTGCTGGGCACGCACTCCAAACTTTCATGACTGTGCTTGACTGTGCTTGACTTTGTCCTGAAACGGATTAGTGTTTCATGATTAGTGTTTCATCAATGCAAATTGCATGCAAGCATGTCTTTCCTATTTCAATCCTTTCTGTTCTTCTTCAGCTGTTCATTTATAGGAGCTTTTGCTTAGACCATTGGGGTTGACTCTCGTCGTTCCATATAGGACTCGTCCAGAATTCAGTGAGAAAAAAGAAGAAAATCTATGGACAGATGAATATTATGCCTTCTCTGCTCCTAAAACAACGAAATGGAAAAGGCAAAGAAATGGTAGAACTGACCGATTAAGGTTTGATGTTCACCTGAATCTCGACAAGGACGGTGGAGTAAGCGTAGGCAAAAGCGATGTTGCCGACAGCTTGGAAGACTCTCCACACCTTCTCCGATCCCGACACATCCACCCCCACTGTCGTCCCCGTTAAGGTCGTCCGCGCGTGACCTCCCCCACCTTACACCATCGAAATTCGCCGCGTTTCATTATGTGACATCCGAAGCTCATTCTACTAATCAATCTAACATCATATCAAGAATTTCCTAAACGTCTTTCAGAAGTACATAGATTCTCTTTACCTACGACTTTGGCAATGGAGAGTCCGAGGCCGATGGAGGAGTAAGCGAAGGACATGACAGCGGCGAGGATGGAGAGCCAAGAGAGCTTGTCGAAGTCTGGGATTTGGCTGAGGACGATTTGGATGCACGCGAATATGATCATGAACGGATAGTTCGATGGTTGGCACTTCGCTTCGTGCCCATGTCTGTGGAAGCAGTTCGACCTCTCCACCGCCCTGGAAAATTGATTATATTTTTTGGAAAAATAGAAACAGAAAAGAAAAAACTTCGGTCTAAATAATAAATCAAGCCCCATCCTATACTTAGTACTTACACCATGCTGATAGATGCGGTGATGGTGTAGCCAATTGTGATGCCCACGAGGTTCCCATATTGAGCCAATCCACATAGCTGAACCTTCCTACCTCCTAGAAAATAAAAATATTCGAGAAACAAGCTAATTAATTATAAGGAAAAAAAAAGCGCATGTCGTTCGTTCGTTCAATTGGCGAATTTAATGAAACCCATTTGAATCATTTAAGGAAGTGAATTCAATTATGGGGTTCTCAATCTCATGGGGAAGTGGGGTTTCTTTTAGGAAATGACAAAATGATGCTTGTGATTAACCAATCTCTTGGTAAAATCCTCAGTCAAACACATTCATCTCTTCTTCTCTGGAAATGCATTGCTAATTTCCCAAATCTAATTGTTAAAAACAAGGAGGAGGAGAAGGTGGAAAGAATGGGTTATGCCAATTGAAAAGTCTTTACTTACCCAAGTGGGCTCTCACCACATCCATGTAAGTGTAGTTCCTCTTCCCGGCGACGGGGTCCGGCGACCGGTACGAGTCAGCGAGAAGGGTGGAGGTGAAGTAGGTGACGAAGGAGAACGCCATGAGGACCGCCGGCCCTGCCGCCCAGCCCAGCTGAGCGATGGCCCATGCCAACGACAGCACTCCAGACCCGATCACGGCCGTTATTATATGCGCGCTCGCCGTAACCATCGTCCCTTCACAAAAAGGAACAAAAAAACCAAAAAAAAAAAGAAATTTATTGCATGCAAGAAGAACAATGTTAAAGAGCCTGTAACAGTCAAAACTCACGTCAAGCCAGATTTCAATACATTACAGGACTAGGGAGCAATTTGTATGCAAGAAAACAAACGACATAATTCTTTATGATTCAGCTCATACCGGTTCGTTTGACTCGGCCATCGTCATCCAGGTTCTTCTGAACACCACCGCCTTGAAAAGCTTCAGGATCCTGCTCCACATACAAGCTGCTCCCTGGCATCGTCTCTCTCTCTCTCTCTCTCTCTCTCTGAGAACTTAATGGGGGAAAATGGGAACGGTGGGGTTCTGGTTCCGAACACAGGGGAGACGTAAGGAGAGAGACAACTGGGACACTGCACTCAAAAAGGTTAGCAGTGCCTATACATATATGATATGTCAAAGGAAACCCGCACAGATAAACTCAGTGGATCTGAAAAGCTTGTTTTGGCAAGAGGAAGTGGCCTTTCAGGGAAATTTAATCAATTCTAAGCCGTTGCTGGACTGGCTCTCCAAAGGGGAGGAAAAAACGAAGGGAATGGGTGATTAGATTGCCACAAAAAAGAACATGCGAAACAACAGCAAGACAGAGAGAGAAAGAGGCAACACCCACCTAAGAGGGTATAGAGCTGGACCAACTTGGAAGTTCTGGATTTGGAATTGAATTGGGTCTTCTCTACCTTCCTCTTTTACCTCCGTCCACTTTTGATGGTGTGCGTGCTAAGCCGTTGGTCCCCACTTCATACGAGGGCTCGGTCCGTCCTCCATCAAACTTGTATTCGTCAAACCTGTTTCTGATCTCTTCTCGACACTGCCTGAAGTCGGTTCCTAGCTATATCTTGCTGTTTGGCCCTTGGAGATATCAGAAAGTCCCTCTCTCTCTCTCTCTCTCTCTCTCTCTCTCTCTCTCTCTCTATTTGGGAAAACTTATTGACCTGCTCTATGGTGGAGATGGACTTGCGATTGCATGTATGTGGAGGAGAGCATTGATGAGGATAAATTTATGAGGAAAGAGATTGAGATATTTGACCCAAATCCCTTTTTGGTAGGTGAGAGTGAATGTCACTTTTCCCGAATGTCATGGACGTTATTGTTAATGTTAACATAAGGGTTGGATCTTGTTTGCCTTCCTTCTTCTTACTTTTGTGCTCTTTATGGAGTCCTCTCTCTTGCATGCTTCCCATGTACAGTTGTACACTAATTTAATTGCTAATGATCTACATAAAGAAAATATTTTGAGTGTCTTTGTGTCATATAATCCATGCTTAAGAGCATACCAATGGGTATGTTTTGTACTTTTATTATGTATCGTCGTCCCTTAATTTTGCTAGAAATAAATAATTGAGACTTACATGCAATTTTATCAGTTAAATGTGATGCACAATTATTAATCATGACTCGATGGTCAATTCTTTTGAAGAGTGAATTACCCCTTTTTCACGTTCCTTAAATGCTTATTCGTACAAGACAGCATAATAACAAATTTTATACAAACTCTGACACGAAAATACATCCGAATTGAGAGATAAACATCTTGGCCACGATACATTTTCCTTAATTACTATTTCATGTGAATGAACATATCTTGCATTAGCAATGAGCATTAATGGGCAGTCTTCACTTGGTTTCGACTTAGGTCAACTTAGCTATTTCAATGTGCAATTCGGGAAAAATCATGTCAAGGGGTTCAGTCAAACACCTTCTTTTTTTAACCTTATATTTTTCAATCTCTATCACGGCCACTGAATTTGCCTCCTGAAATTACGCACCACACAAATATGTCTTGTAGCAATTATTGTTAGGGCAATGATAAAACTTTGATCAAAGGGGGCATATAAAGAGAAGAAACATCTTATCTTAACAATAAAAACAAAAAAGATCAGACAAACAATAAAAACTATATAATTAAATTTAAAATTAAAATAGCAGCCGCGGCAACTTGTGGGGTGTGTAATCTTTTTCCAAGGAATTATGTTCAAAATTATTTACTTATTTTTTAACCCTTTTTTGGCAGATGGAAATGAAATGATGTGGACCTAACTCCAAATTACCCCAGACAGCACTCCTGGACCGTGCGATTCTTCCTGGGCAATTCCTGCAATATCCGGAGGAAAACGGCACGAGCGCTGTTGGTCTTGCTGAGCATCGATTCCCTCGCGGATCACCGCCTCTGTCGACGTAGTTATCAATTGGTTGAGTGATCAGACAAATTTCAGATTAGAATCTGTACCAAATTCTCGCGGCAATTTTTAATTATGATGGGTTCACGTTCACTAAGCATAAAGTATGGGTCGGGCCTGCAACTCTTTTATATAGCGTCCGGCTATACTGAGGAAAATATTAGGTACAAATATTTTGCCACGTTAACCTTCAATCATTGATCGCCGCCTATTTGAATAGAGCCCACTTTCAGATTTTTTTTTCCTCCCTCCTTACTCTCTCTCTTCTCTCACTGTTTTCTTCCTTTTTCTTTTTGCCTTTTGAGGCCATGGAAGACGCTCACGGCGGATTGCCGCATCATCGCCCAGCCATGGACAATCCGCTCACAAGCATGCTTTGATCCCCTGGGTAACCATCTTTCACGTCCACCATGGACCAAGGAGGGATTCTTTTGAAAGATTTCGCTAGCCACCATGGATGACTGGCTCACGAGCGACACCGATGCTTGTCCATTGCCGTCTTCGGTGTCGTTTGGGAATGCTATTAACCCCTATGCTAAAAGACACCTCATTGTTATCATTTTTTATTATGTTGCGATTGCTCCGGACAAGTGACTCACAACTCATCCATGGTTGTCATTAGCATTGTTCAGCCAGATCTCGTCGGTTTAGTCAGAAATAGCAACTATACCGGTGGCGACGGTGGGGGAGGCGTAAAGGCCGAGCTCAGGTGAGAGAGAGGGTAGGTGAACTTCGACGGCCCGTGCAAGTGAAGGAGAGGGCCGAAGGGAGAAGGAAAGTAGGGGTAACCGAAAAAAGAGAAAAGATCTGAAAATTCAGGCCATTATGGCCACGTGGCAATTAATGAGCGAACTTATGCACGGACCGTTTGACAAAACATGTGCACCCATGCATTCTCATGTACACATGTATGCGTACATATAGCTCCATCAAAATCTACCAAAAAAAATGATCTATTCATTATTGTTGCGCCATAAAAGACTTGGTTGATCACTTTGGATAGTTTAATTCACTCCAATGCAATATGTGATTTTATATTCTTAATTCCATAATTTAACATCCACCTTTTGTGATTAGTGGAATGTAAAGTTGGTTTTCTGAATGTTGATAATGGACGCAAAAACAATCTTTTAACTATTTCCAAAACTTAATTACATTAGATTAGACATTAAATGAAACATCAATTCATTAACCCACCTTAAATATATATTTTTACACATCTATTTTCTGACACTTTTTTTTTTTGTTTTCTTCGATTGAATGTAGCTTTTATAGCTTATCTATTTTCTTACATTTAATCACATCTATCTAAAAAAAATCCCAGAGCAATCTTTATCTGTATCCTGGTCATAGAAATGAGCTTATTATAATAGAGAGTTGGTGGGCAGAGAGTGACAAAAGTTCAATAAATTAAGAAAGAGGGTGTGTTGGGGTCGGTCAAGTCGAGGCAAGGCAACCCCCATGAGCCAAATTTTCTTTATTAATATTGATTTCCTTAATTTTTTTTCCTTTTTAATATATTAATTTCCTCGTGGAAGCAACAAAACAAAAGCAAATTAAGGTCAGGAGAGATGAGGAACAAACGTACGATGGGGTCCAATAGAATTTTGAGGTCACATGTCGACCTCGAGCCCCCAAGTCACCATGATTAGGGGTGAGCGTGGTTCAAGAATAAAACAACCTGATCAGTGGAAATCTGTAGATTTTGAGTTTTAAGATATGCATGATAGATTTCAGGTTCAAAAAATTTGGAAAACTATTTCGACGGGTAGATTCTAAGTTCTAGGTAGATGAAATCTGGAACCTGAACAAATTTTTTGTGTTTTTTCATAATTTATGTCTTTGCGTGATCCTACAATGTTTCATAGCGTTAAATGATGAGTATATAATCTGAAACTACTAATATGAGTTTTCATTTTATGACATGTTAATGTTTAATATTTTTCATGTGTTTAAGTATAAGCTATAGTTAGTGGATCATGGTAGAAAGTAGTGGTTGTTAAATATGATGATTCGGTACAATTGTTTAATTAATAATATGGGTAGAACCTTGATGAACCTTGAAATCGACCCTCAAACCTATGATGGGGTAGATTCCAAGTTCAAAAAAATGAGAAACCTATTATCATGAGTGGAATCTATACGAAACATGGAACCGCTCACCTCTAGTACTGATTCATGCAACGACTTCTCATTTTAATTATATTTATTTGAACCGTAATGACGGAAAAACTAATCTTTTGCATTCTCTTTTGTGAATGACAAACTTGTTTAGTATTGTTGTGTCGTTTTATTTAATTAAAAATGAAGAAAAAAAAAGAACATATTAGACCCTGGAATCTACCCTGAAACTTGTACCTAATGGTAGGTTTCAGGTTTCATGTAGAACCTGTAAAGAACCTGAAATTGTTCACCCCTAACCATGACCCAACAAGTTAGAGACGAGACAACTTGATTAATTATCCTTTTATTTTTCTTTGTATTATTGGCCACAACCTTATTCATCTATTTATTCATTTCAGGTTGCATTTTGAATTTTGAGGTCCCCTTTAGGTGTGCTCCTTGTCATATAACATTTTCCATGAAAATTGTTATTTTCATAACACTTTTTCTCTCTCCATTCACCGTTGTGGCTACCTCTTCGAGGGCCAAGGGCTCAGGCCTCGCTCAGCGAGGTTGTATCATGCTAGTGCAATCACTGGTGAGATCGAGCCTCACCTGGCCAGTGAGGGTTGCTCGCAACTTCGCCGGCCACAATAGACCCTCGGCTATAATGAAAAAAATAGAAAATAAAAAAGAAATAATAGAAAAAAAAATCTTTAAACTTTCATAAAATTATAAAAGAAAATTGTTCACGTCAATACCGACGGTGTCACGTAAGACGGCTGGTGTCCACATCAGCGATTTCTGACCAATGGACCGAATTAGTAAATTGTCAAAAGGTTTAGGACTAAATTGATAGGTTTAGGACTGAATTGACACAATTACAATATATTTATGACTTTCTTAGTAAGTTTCTCACTAAAAATGTGCCGGTGAGACTCCAATTTCCCATGAGATTCAAAGTATTTTTGGATGGGCTTGGTTAATGACATTTAACGAGAAAGATAAGCTTGGTTCAGCCCGAGTTAAGCTCGACTTGATCGGAAGGCTATTTCATGCTGGGTGAACGTGGACGGAAGTTCAGGCCCAGCCTTAAGGCCAAATTTAGACCATGCCCGCTCAATGATCGACTTTAAGTAGCACGTTATTATACTGTGAATAAAGTACATTATAGTATGAATCTATCTATATGCCTAGTGCACATGTCGCTCGATATACCCCGCGTTACAATTCCCCATCCCTTAGTGCAGATTACGACATAAAGGCAATGTCGGAATTAGCCAATACTACGTTAGATGTTTTGACTCTCGATGTCCGTCGAAAACCTATGCGGTTGGTATGCAGATTTCCCCTCTCGATTCATGGGCGGCTCTCGCCCTACAGAAACCTTCCGGAGGTGGGATCCCCGTGCCACGCCGAAAGGCCGGAGAGCCCGGCCCCATGTCTCCGAAAACAGGAGTCGGCCACGAATGACTTTACCCGAATCCCCTCGTCTTGGTGAGAAAGTCTAACGGCGGATCATACGTCGGCATCGGGGTCCATCCTCCCCTAGTACCCGTAATTTCACGCCAGCCCGAAGATGACCAATGCCCACCTCGTAAAAACGCAAAAAAGAATACATCGATAGCAGGAAAATCTAAATCTCGTATCTCCGAGTTCCAAGAGAAAATCGAGAGGTAGTAGTTACTGGAGGTACGATGACTAAAATTTTTGCTACTTGGCATCCACGCACTTCGAGATTTGGCAAGAACCGCACCTCCAAAAGTCGCAGAAATCGCCAAACACATGCAGCTGTTATGCATGCCACTCCAGCGGTCCGTGATCCATCCTAAATTCTAAAGTTAAATCTGTCGATACTCGCTTTCTCGCTCGTCTTCCCCCTTGCTCGAGTCCAAGACGAGCGGAGTCGCATCGGTCCCTTCGAAGCAACGCCAGCAGGTCCGCTACCGCCGGCGACGGCGACGGCGACGGCGCCGGCGACTAGGGTTTTCGCACCCAGAGACCCGCGAATCCGGCGATGCGCTTGGCTGCATTCCGCGCGTAACTCCCCGGGGGATTGAAGGGTTCGAGAGAGTTCACCTCGACTTTGGGGTGGGGGGGATTTCAGGTGAGTCGTTCCTTCGAATCGAACTCGGATCTGCGACGCGGGAGCCCTGTTTTGTGTGTTCTCTCTGTTGTAAGGGTCTGGTTCGAGCGTGAATGGGGGGCACTTTGAAGTGGGAATCCGGATAGCGAGTGTTCGGATCAATGGGCCTGAGGAGAGTTGGTTTCTTTGCTGCAAATGTTCTGCATTTCGTCGTGGCGGCGTGACAGCCGCCGGTCGCGGTTCTATCGACATCGCCAGGCGCTGCGATTTAATTCTACGAGCGATAGTCTAAAACTGGAAGCTAATTAACGTCCCTTTACCCTTTATTAATTTAATAGGAGAGTGAACTGGGAGAGGGATTGCTGGTGAGCTAATTGGTGTGCAAGTCTAGGAAGCACCATCCTCTTTTCGGAAATATGGTTTGATTGGAAGGGTTTTAAAATATAGTTTGATCTTTTGGCTTGTGGAGCTGGAGATATGATGCTTGACTGAAAGGAGGTGGAATGCGAAACTGCGGAATTCTGAATAACATATGTTTCGGCGTATTGGGTGGTTTATTGGTCTGAACAATCATAGTTATTCAGCGAAGAGGTTACCTGATGCCAAACCACGACCGGCTAAGGTTAAGCCGGTGGCTATTATGGACACGACGCAGGAGATTGCCATTTACATCCACAGATTCCACAATCTGGACCTTTTTCAGCAAGGGTATGTGTCTATGGAACACTTCCACTGATGGTTATAATCTCCTGGTTTCTTTAGTTAATCCGGGACAGCGTGCTTTAGCTTTGAGATCATGCTTTGTGCAGGTGGTATCAAATTAAAATTACTATGAAGTGGGAGGACAGCCAACATGGCATACCAGGAACTCCAGCAAGAGTCGTTCAGTATGAAGGTGTGTCAAAGATTAAAGCGATTATTTTGCTGCTTTTTTCCATAGCAAATATTCTCCATGCAGGACCAGACATACACCGTAGAGACAAGGTTATGCCAAACACTTTTTGAGCATCAACCAGTTTATGTGTTGACTTGTTTTGGCACACACAGATGTAATTACAATGTGACAGGTTGCAACTCAAAACAAATTAAAGCATTGAATTTTGTACTTTAAGCCAAAATTTCTCCTTGAACTTCATGATGTGTCGTGGTATTTCCCTTGGTATTCTATTGTTCTTTCCGTGTTGTACCTTGACCACTGATAGCAAATTATCGAGTCACATATCACGTAAGAGTAAATGGCATCTTACTTTGATTTAGAACCATACCCGATCTGATGCTGTTGAAGATCCTATCAAAATTCTGTGTTGAGGCATTCATTTTATGTGGATAAAACTTATGCATATGAATGTTAGGTTCATTTGGAACCTTGAAAAACATCAATTGTTCCAAAATATTACTATCGTCTATTGATAAGTAGAAATTAATAAATTAAAGATAGGTTATTACAAACATTTATGAAGTGTGCAAAGGGATAGAAAAAGAACCTATGTCAGAATTGCTGTAGGAAAAACCCTAAAAAGGAGCTCCAATACCAATTAATAGTTGAATTGAGTTGATTGGAAGTTGGAACAGAAAAGATAGTCTAGGGTTTATAAAAATCAGTTATCTTTATTGATTGAGAAAAGCTAATGACAAAAGTGACATAAAGGCCTATTTATAAGGTTACAAGTGTAGGACTATCTCAACCCTTAATCTAACATAATAACTTTTAACCTCAACCATTGGAGATCATTAAAAGTCACATAATTACTACGACCACTTATTAACCTCAAGAGCCTAAGTAAAGACCAATGAAAGGAAAATACTTAAAAGTACTAAACTAATATGATGTTCCTGCATCAAGAATGCTCTTCTAAAATAACAAGTGGTCAGACAAACAAGTAGATGATAAAGTCTTGAACGAAAAGGAAGAGTGAAGTCTCTTTGTTGTCAAATAGTCCTCTTCCTTTCTTGCCAAATATTTGTCATTAATATCAAACAAAAATGAGACAAGTCTCCTGTTTCATGTACATTTTGATCTTGAGACAGGGGATGGAATGTATTATACTATAAGGACAATGAGATAATCAAAAAGAAACTTCTCCCATATCATTAGTTGATCTGTGCTCAAGTGTTTCTTGCCAAACTAAAAATATGCAAAAAAATGGCCCAAGCATTGTTGCCACTCCAAGGGGTTGAGGCCCCACTGCTTGCGGCTGCTGTGTGGCAGGGGCAGGGGAACGCATCACTGCTGTCGCATGACCCCTGGAAAGCGGTCACATGGGGCTGTGCGACCCTTATGTAGTTTGTCTCTCTGATTTCTTCACACCAAAGCCGTGTGCTTGCCCAACGGTTGTGGCTGGCCCAATTGCCAGCGACCCTCACCGCCAGCCATCCGTCACTTTACTTGGTGTCTCACAATCGTTGTTCCTATTTTAGTTTTTTCATATTTTGTATTTTATTTCTTTAATATAGGTCAACAACGAGATGGAAGAGCATGCTGATGTGGCGATGATGCGGTCTACCATGTCAGCATTTCTATCCATAATTTCCACGGAAGGATCAAAGTGAAAAAGAAACATATAGTTTAGAGACCACATTGGCAAAACAAAAAAGTTTAGAGAAGAAATTGAACAAATTGAAGAAGTGCGGGGACTAGCGGTGCCATTATCCCTTTAGATAATGACGACAAGAGATTGTTAACTAGTGAATTGCGCCCATATTCCATTGGCTGACCTGCTGCTTTAAGCCTTTCATTGGTCTTTATAACTTCAAGTTCACTGGTGTGGTGAAATGATAGTCTTTGGCTCCTTGCTTGTGGTACTCTTGATAGCGGAACCACAGAAAGCCTTGTCTCTTATCATGCACATTCTTTTGTCATAGTTTTCTTGAAATTAACAAGTTATTTGTGATTCAATTCTATCTGTTTGTGCTACTGATTTGATGCATTTCGTTTTTTCAAGTTATTTTTTTCTTAAGAAAAAGAAGGAAAAACTACTAAATGCAATTTGTGTAAGGCTTTTTTTTTGCTGCAACATTTTGTGTAAGTTATGCACTCTATAGTGTCTCCTGTTGTTTTTCATGATACTTTTTATTCTGGAAACTGCTTTCACCACATTGACTACATTTTTCACACTCTTCTATTGATATTTCCCACAAGAAGCTATGACGATTTGTCTTTGATCTATGCTTGTCTTGAAGAGTTCTAGAAATGAATCTGTTTGCTGCAGATAAATGCTGAAGATACATTTCAAAGCTACCCATCATAAATGAGAACATTAATGGAGTCCACGATAAATTGGTGATATTTTCATAAAAAAAAGAGTGAAGTTTTGAGGATTGACCTATTGCACTATCAGTAGATTCAAACGGATGGTAAGTGGCAATTTTTTAGGTTCAATACATGCATTAGGTGTTCGAATTAGCAATAGTAAAGCGGCTGCCAAAGTTACAATTCTTTCAAAGTTTCCCTTAACTTTCCCCTTATAGATTTATATAACCTAATATTGCATCCAAAGAGCTAAATTGTGCAAAAAGGATTTATGGACCCAGCTAGAATCATGATCAATGATAAGTTCTGGGGATGAATGTACTGCTATGTTTAAGGATGCTATGTACCTTAACGGTTCCTATAGACTTACCAAACAGTGACATTATGCTATTGGAGTTGAGTTAGGTGTTATTGATGATAATTGTTGGCCATTTTGGAAGTTGTAGACATCTTTTCTCTGAGGTTTATTCTGATTAAATTTTTACTTGAATGCAGTGTTTGATAATAATACTTTCGGAGCCATTTATTTTTGTGCCACCCCATAGACCTTTTCTTTCACTTAAACTTGGATATGTCACCAAATATTATGCCATTGATGTTCATTTTGATCGTTTTCTGTCTCAATTGACCTTCTGGCTTTTCTCTTTCGTGCTGCAGTTCCTGATTTGGGTTCTGATGACATACATGGTATATGGAGGATCAATGATACAGATAACAGTTTCTCTACACAGCCCTTTTGGATCAAATATGCGAGGCAGGATGTTCTTTTATCAATCATGGTGTCATTTAATTTACCTCTTGGTAAATTTGAGGTGGTGCTCCCTTTCCTTCCCTTCCCTTCCCTCCCCAACATGCCTTCTCTTTCACACAGTGATGCACACACGGACAAAATGTGACTCGTTTAAGTTACTTAAACCCAGAAGGAAGATAGATGGGAAGTAAGGGGACCAATAATAAGCATTTCCTGTAGTTACTTAAACCGGGAAGGAAGATAGATGGGAAAAAAGGGGAGGTGCCCTTTATTTAAATAGAGTTATCAGATAAAGCACCAATAATAAGCATGTCCTGTAGTTTTTTGTAATGTTAATCGCAACTAAGGCGAGCGCAATATAAGATACCAAGAGAGTGAATAACTCTACAAAAGTTACCTAATTCCCTGTCCTCACCTTTCTAAGTCTATGTTCCGTTGGCTACTACGTACTAACTGTGTGATTGGCAACAAATGAAAGTTGATTGGTTGTGGAATTATCAACTCTAAAGAGAAGTATTCATGGGCAGATGAAAACCTGTAACAGGGGATTTTTTGGTGATATGTGTCAATAAATGCTGATAATTGCCATTTTTTAACTTAGATGTTTGTGAACTATTTCATTTGCTTTATGTAGAGGTTTAAATTCTCATTTAGGTTAAGGACAGAGGCAACGTATCTCTGTGACTTTCTATGGAGGATAGAGAGCCATTGCACCTGGGTTTGTAGTCAATTTTGCCAATCCGATTTTATCTTGTCTTTCTTTTTGCTGCTTGTTTGAGTAAACAACCTAGTAACACATCTATAGCTCGTATTGAAAATATTTTCAGGGTCCATCCACATCAGCTGTAGTATTGAAGTTTGAGCTTATGTATGCTCCCATATCCGAGAGCGGGTTAGTCATTCAACCTAGTTTTGGTTCTAGTTGAATTAAAAATACAAGTTCCTTGTCTTTTTCCTCCTGTTCCCTGTTGCATGTGCTTACAACATGCAATGTTCAATGTAAATTGAGCTTGATTCGAGCAATTTATAGAACCATGAAGGTGATTGTAGTGTACTATGTGAAGGTCTGGGTTGCAGGCTTCTCTGGATTCTTGTGCTGCTGCTGTTCATGAATTCAGAATACCTCCGAAGGCTCTTCTAGGATTGCATTCATATTGCCCTGTCCATTTCGATGCTTTCCATGCTGTGCTTGTTGATACAACTGTGCATATCAGTCTGTTAAGATCTGGTTCTGGTGTTTCACCTCCAAAGGTAAACAGGTTCGTAATCATCCTTCTTTGCATGTGTTAGAATTTTTGTATATCTGTGTCATTTGTTACATTGGCAAACTGATACTTTTGCCTCCTTAATCTGTTGAAATGTTTTTTCAGAGATTCTCGTAATGTGGAAGAGCTTTCTGGTGAAAATATTCATGGGCTTGGTCAGGTACTATTTCGTTCTAAGGGGTTCTCTATGAGACTTCTACCTTCTCTTTTGTGTCTTGTTCTTTTTGTCAATTCTGCTGTTGTTGCTTCTTATATAGCATGTGTCGTGTACATATGAGTAGCTGCATCGGTTTACGCAAATGAAGTGAAGATCTTCGTGGAGTTGAGAGTAGGTTGCTGGCTATTGTGCTTGTATGCTTGCTTTAGCGGGTTGTTTGTGAATGTATTGATGATCTCTGTATGAAGAAGAAGTAAATACAAATTGGATGAGCCTGTATTGTTTCCATTGATCCATACTGTGTATAAAGATAATGTCCCCAAGAGGAGTAAAAATTGTTTATTGAGCTGCGGCGGCCTTTTAATTTGAATGTTCTCTCTTTCAACTTGACATAAAAGGACATAGGAGGACACTCTTAGAAACAATCTTGAGTAGTGGGATTCTACCAAGGATTTTTTATGCTGAACAGATTGTTGGGGAAAGACTTACTTGTTTCTTTTGGCATCTGTGCTCTCTTCTTTGATTTTTTTTTTTTGTGAGTCTTATTCTTTACTTTCATGTTTGTGATAGAATCAAGGACAAATTAGAGAATGCTCATGCCTACTTGCTAGTAAGAAAAGAAAATTAGCATGGATGTAGGTTACATATAAGAGGATGCATGTAGAAAGAGGAATGAAGTTTGTGGCTTTACCTTTACGAGAGAAGGATGTGAAATTTTACATACGAAAACGCATTGTGTTCCCCCTTCGAAGTTTAGAAAGAGGAATGAGGTTTGCTGATCCATTAGTTGCTTAAATTCTGGATCATATATGTTGCCATGGAAATCATCCCATGCATATAGAAGTGTTGAATCTTCAGCGTATCTTATAAGGCTATTGAAAAATTGGTTAAGCGGTGTCGTGTTATAAAAGTTCCGGCGATGGCCTGTTTCACACCATTGCTGGAGAATGTGGACTGTTTACCTTATATTTGGGAACAAATACAAGTCATTGATGGACCATTATGAATCTGCCGGTGAATTTTGTATTTTAATAATATCTATTGCGAAATCATAAAACCACGATTCTTTGATTATGACAATTGGTCTTTGTTCAGGCTGTAGGTCGGCTGTCTTCCTTCGATGAGAGACAATTGACAGTTCTAAGAGGATTATTAGCTGCTCGGGACCTACTAGTTGAAGAGCTGCAAAATCTCAGCAAAGCAATTGACCGACCTATAGATTTAACAGATGTTACTGCAGTAGATGATAAGACACTGATTGACCTGAGAGCTGAATTGGGTATTGCAGATGAAAAGGTCTTGGGCCCTGATAAGCTACAAAATGGTATTGAGGTCTGTACTCCATTTAATGCGAAATAGTATTTTGAAAATTGAATCTGGGTCTTTCATTTCTTAGAGGATGAAGAATCGATAATTGTTGCACTCAGTCATTTCATTTTTCCTTTGTGCTGCATCCTGCTGGCTTGTGAACAGAAAGCAAATCAAAATGTAGATACGCGGATGGGTGGATTGCTCCATTCCTCATCGAGGGAAGACTTGTTTCATTCTTTTCATTTGTTGGGAAACCAGGCGCTACATTTGTGGAATACTTTTCTGAAGTTCCACAGGTTTTCTTCTTACCTTTCTTAAAGGTTTCACTTTGATCTCTCAAGCTATTGTAACAAATAACCTCCCTTCTGTACTTACATGCTTGGTTAATAACACACGAAACACAGGCAACGCTGCAAATTTGCACATGTATGCATACCTATGTGTGCCAGGGACATTGGACTGGGGGACTTTACTGCCTGAGTTTGTTTCTTACTTCCTAGTTCCTGCTTGAGTTTTGGTGGCATGAAAAATCTGGCACCAATTTCCTTAATGTGGTCTCACCTGAAATTGAATTGTTAGGTGGCAATTTGCAAAAATTAATCATCCACGTTCACATTAGAAAGGCAAATGCGTCAATGTTAGGATGAGACCAGAAATTGCAGATGGAGCATTGGATCATATTTCTCAAAGCATTGCATCACATTGGTCAGAAATGACGTAGATTTTGAATAGTCAAATTGACAAGTTATATATCTCATATTAGAATTAAACTCTTAAGCCTAGTAATTGTGCTTTTATGAAACTTATTTCCTGATGGTATATCTCCAGGGCTAATAAAACTAGCATAATGGAATATCTTCGCGATGCATGGGCTACTGATCGAAGAGCTGAATGGTCGATATGGATGGTGTATACAAAGGTTGAGATGCCACTTCACTATATCCACAGTGGAGCTGATGAGCCAACTCACAGGAGAGTCTCAAGTTTGTGGAAATTAGCTGATGATGTACTGAACTAGAACTCATTATTTCTTCAGATTCAAGTACAGGCCAGGATGTCTTTTGCTTCGGGTTCTGATGTCTTCTGGTTTCAATGCAGCCTGCCCAAAGTGCAGCCATGCGCGCTGATCTCCACCGCCGTAGTATTGCCCAAATGAGGGTTAGATCTCCGACTCATACGTGCAATATCTGAGCCTTTTATAATGTGCTTAGGTTGCAGTCTTCTAACAGCTGTCCTTCCTCGCAGATAAACAGTCGTTCTATCCAGGACATGCATATATTCGGAGATCCTTCACATATTCCAATAGTAATTGTGGAGCGTGTGGTCAATGCACCGAGACGTACAGTTAGTGTAAATTCATACTTTAATCACATGAATCTGAAAGATCATCCAGGTTTGCTAGGTGGACCCAGTTACGAGGCTGCCAAAAAACCATCTACGCAACAGAATGGTCGCATTTTGAAGGCGGTCGTTTTTGTCCATGGATTTCAGGTATGTTTACCTGTCCCTTGCTCTTGTTGTTATCATCTTTGCGTTTCTTTATATTTATGTACTTTGTAGTAGTTTTCACATACTTAGTCACCAAATCGGCGCTTATGAGCCATGTTGAAGATGTAGTCATTTTTACTTGCTTTGAGCATTGCCAAGTATTCATTTGGCTTATCATGGTTATTGATTCTTTACTTCTTTCCTTAAAGAAGTAGCATTTTGCTGACATGATCGCATGCTATATCTGCCTCTTCCTTATAGGGACATCATCTTGATTTGCGGCTTGTCCGAAATCAGTGGTTGCTGATAGATCCAAAAATTGAATTTCTCATGTCTGAAGTAAATGAAGATAAGACATCTGGGGACTTCAAAGAAATGGGACAGAGGTTGGCACAGGAAGTTGTTTCTTTCCTTAAGAAGAAAATGGACAAAATTTCAAGGTCAGGAAGCTTGAGAAATATCAAGCTGAGCTTTGTTGGCCATTCTATTGGAAACATTATTATACGAACTGCGTTGACTGGTACTTTTCTTATTCCTTTTCTTTTGGTGGTATTTCATACTTACGATCCAGTTTTAAATCTTGTCTATTCGCTGATGCAGAGGGCATTATGGAGCCATACTTGAGATATCTTTATACGTATATTTCAATATCTGGTCCACACTTGGGGTATCTTTACAGTTCAAACTCACTGTTCAACTCGGGATTATGGCTTTTGAAGAAGTTGAAGGGCACCCAGTGTATTCATCAGCTTACTTTCACGGATGATGTAGATCTCCAAAATACATTTCTGTACAAACTGTGTAAGGTATTGCGAGCAACACTCTCTCTGTCTCTTCCTTGTCCCACCGCCCAAAGAAAAAGAAGAAACTCCATGTCTGTGGTTTGCATGAAGTGTTGGGAGTATGTATCACCTTATCACCGAACAAAATAATTGACAAAAGGTCTCAAATCTTCTTTCTTTTCTTTTTTTCCAGCAGAAGACACTGGAGAGTTTCCGGCATATTATCCTTTTATCTTCACCACAGGTGGTGCCTTCGTCACTTTAAAACTTTGAATTGAACGAAGTTCTTTTCTTTTTCTTTATGCTTCTGTATACGCATCTGTCTATGTGTAAACGATGCGATAATGTGTTCATTTGCTTTATGTCTCAGGATGGGTATGTTCCATATCATTCTGCACGAATTGAATTGTGCCAGGCATCCTCCTCTGACTACTCCAAGAAGGGCAAAATTTTTCTGGAGATGTTGAATGATTGCTTGGACCAAATACGGGCTCCCTCATCGGAGCATAGAGTCTTCATGCGCTGCGATGTCAACTTTGATACCTCCTCCCAGGGAAGGAACTTGAACACCCTGATCGGGAGGGCTGCTCATATTGAGTTCCTGGAGACCGATGCTTTTGCCAGATTTGTAATGTGGTCTTTCCCAGAATTATTCCGTTGAGAGTCTGAATATCTCGATCGATTACACTTGTCACATCAGCTCCTTAGCCTATCTCCAGCGAAACCTTTTTGGCGCCCTACTTTGTCAAGATGATGGATCAGTGTTGATTGGCTTTTTGTGGCTAGATTTTACAATGCCAAAGCCAAGAGCTGGTTCGCAAGAGTTGGGGACATGAAGAAGCACTGCGCCCTTGATCTTTTGCTTGCCGCACAGGCGCTCAGGTTTGAGCTTTGGAAGACCTCAGCTGCTCTCGTAGAAATGCCTCGAGAATAGGCTGTGATGAATATATTCGGTTTGTAGGCTGATGAACTTAATCAGCAACTCCTTTGACATGGTTGCTCTATATATTGATTTGTAAATACTGGGGTCCGGAATATGGTAATGTGTATTCAGACCTCATTTTGGCTTTGCAATAATTTAGTAGCCATCTGTGTCTTGAGTTCAATATCCGTTCTGAGTTACGAAGTATGATTTGAAAAGACGAAAATGAGTTTTTGATAAGCTTGGAATTTATTAGAATTAGATCCAAAATTGGGTTTTGATAACTCCCTACTTTTGCCATATATGCAAAACAAGAGATTACGAAGTCTTCTTAAGAACGCAGCGCCACATCAAAGTGGTTTTCTCTCATGTATAGTTCTATGCACTTTACATAATCACAGCATGATCCCGCTTCTTCCACGACGTGCTGCCCCACATCCCTTCACCAATCATTCTCTCACAAAACTTAGAAGCTAATCCATCGTTTAGAGATGTTTCCATGAGCCCTTGAAGAGAAGCTTCAATCGTTCCTAATTCATCTTCTTCATCTAGTGATGTCTCGATAATATTTTCCCGCGCCCCCCAGTCCTCGGAACTCAGCTCACTCAAGTTATCCTCCGTGCTTATGGTATGTACAGAACACTCGCGGAAGAAGAGGTTTCTTGCAACACTGATACATCCTGGTGCTACTCCAGATCGGTATAATCGAATTTCGTTATACAAACACAACATATTGGTGAGGTCTCATAGCACGGAACATGTCATAGAAACACACGAAACAATTATTAGACATTATCTTGGAAGCACCAAATTGCAAATATGTAGGAAAGTAAACAGCCACATTACAGTTTTAGGTAGCACAAAACTAGAAAACAAGGTTTTCATAGACCATCACAGCATTACTGAGGAAAAATATTCATGAGGCCGAGAATCAAGAATATTCGTCTCCCTCATCACCATCCTCCCCCTCGGCAGACTCAGCTCCCACCTCTTCATAATCCTTCTCGAGAGCAGCCAAATCCTCACGAGCCTCGGAGAACTCTCCTTCCTCCATACCCTCACCAACGTACCAGTGCACGAAGGCACGCTTGGCATACATGAGATCAAACTTGTGGTCGATCCTAGAGAAGACCTCGGCCACACTGGTTGAGTTGGAAATCATGCACACAGCTCTTTGCACCTTGGCAAGGTCGCCTCCGGGAACCACAGTAGGCGGCTGGTAGTTGATACCGCACTTGAACCCAGTAGGGCACCAGTCCACAAATTGAATGGTGCGCTTGGTCTTGATAGTGGCCACGGCTGCATTCACATCCTTGGGCACGACGTCACCACGGTACATGAGGCAGCATGCCATGTACTTGCCATGGCGAGGATCACACTTAGCCATCATGGAAGATGGCTCGAAGGCACTGTTAGTGATTTCAGCCACGGAGAGCTGCTCATGGTACGCTTTCTCAGCTGAGATAACGGGAGCATAAGAGGACAGCATAAAGTGGATCCTAGGGTAAGGCACCAGGTTGGTCTGGAACTCGGTCACATCCACATTCAGGGCGCCATCAAACCTCAGTGAGGCAGTGAGGGATGAGATCACCTGCGTTGAAACAAGGAATTGAGAAGTACATTCAAAATCTTACTTTCATAATTGCTTCAAGAAAGGGCATTGAGTTATCAAAACTAGATAGATGAGCTGGCTAGTCAATTTACCTGAGAAACAAGGCGGTTCAAGTTGGTGTAAGTGGGGCGCTCAATGTCAAGGGAGCGCCTGCAGATGTCATAAATAGCTTCATTATCAAGAAGCACTGCAACATCAGTGTGCTCAAGGAGGGAATGGGTCGAAAGGACGCTGTTGTAGGGTTCTACAACAGAGGTGGAAACTTGGGGTGAGGGATAGACGGTGAAACTGAGCTTCGACTTCTTGCCGTAGTCAACAGAGAGACGCTCCAGGAGAAGTGACCCCAGACCAGATCCAGTACCACCTCCAACAGAGTTGAACACAAGGAATCCCTGCAGGCCAGTGCAATTGTCCGCAAGCTTGCGGATCCTGTCCAAGCAGAGATCCACGATCTCTTTCCCAACTGCAAAATCGTAAGAGAATTGTTAGGCACCTCACCACAGAGACCACCAATAATAAAAGATCAGGGGTTATCAATATAATTACTTGTGTAGTGACCACGGGCAAAGTTGTTGGCAGCATCTTCTTTGCCGCTGATCAACTGTTCTGGGTGGAACAGCTGGCGATACGTTCCAGTCCTCACTTCATCAATGACAGTGGGCTCGAGATCTACAAACACGGCACGGGGGACATGCTTCCCGGCACCAGTCTCGCTGAAGAAGGTATTGAAGGCATCATCACCTCCGCCGACAGTTTTGTCACTCGGCATCTGGCCATCGGGCTATGAAAAGAATACGGAAAGCACCAATCAATTATAATGAGCTGAACATGCTCCTAGAACTAACGAATACGAGGATATCATGTTACACATTGCAATGACATCTAACACGACCATAACCGTAGCAACACAAGCAACCGCAAGAAACGGACATTCAGATATATGAATGTCAGCATCAACAGAGTTCAGAATTACAACAACAATGAGACCAAACTGTACGAAGAACGGATACAAATCCAATTGCAGGTAGATCTTATTGTGATTGCTCGACCTAAGGGTCTAAGACTCCAACAATTGAAACAGGACGACAATGTGCGGCATTTTGTCCAGATCTACATGAAAACGATTGAATGTGCAACAGATACATGTCAAAGCTCCATCCTGCCCGGATCTAGAGCATTTCTAGCAATGAAACCCACGGAACGCGAACCAAAAGGCTCGGATCTAGCTTATTTTGGCAAAAAAAATATATCTTCACACGCGATGGCGTCAATAATCGGCGTCGCTAACCAAACGCGAGCTCCATCTCGCCCCGATCTAGAGCAGTCCTAGCACCGAAATTCACGGAACGCAAACCGAAAAGCTCGGATCTAGCTACCACGGGCAAAGATCTTCGCACGCGATAGCCTCGACATCCGCGTCGCCAACCAAATGCTGAGTCCGATTCCACCTCTAAACTACGCAAAACACAACACGAACCGACCTACATCCCCCAAAACACAAAACCCTCGCCGCCAGAGAACGCACATCCACCAGCGAACCACAAACTCACTTAAAAAAAAAAACCTCCGCAACAAGCACGCCGGCTGCGGCGGCGGCGGCGGCTCACCTTGATGCCGTGCTCGAGGCAGTAGAGCTCCCAGCACGCGTTCCCGACCTGGATCCCGGCCTGGCCGATGTGGATCGAGATGCACTCCCTCATTTTCGGCGCTCGCACGGGACCGAGGTCGGAGGAGGCTCGAGAAGGTGCACGGGCGAGAGGGGAGATGCAGGGAGGAGCGAAGAGGAGATCGGCGTTTATCAAGACGCCGCCGACGAAGAAGAAGACGAAGAAGATGAAGATGAAGAAGGCGCAGAGCGTATGAAGAACGAGGAGCGGAGGTCGGGGAGATATATATAGCAGGGCGCCATCGGGGAAAATTGAAAAAATATCTGGTCGGTTAACCGCGGTCAGTTTACCCGTGGGTTTAATTATAGAAGCGCCAGCGAGCAAAGGTGGTGGGGGGGAAGTAATGATTGAATTGAAGCGCCTAGCCTAACCATGGTTAGTTGCCCGCCCCGCCCAGCTTCAAAAAATCCCATCTCGTGTGTTTTTTTTTTAGTTTTTTGAATTTTGCGCGTGGGGAAATGGGGCTCGGACTTTGCTGGAATTTGCAGCTCTGCCACTCCCCCTGCTTCCGCTGGCAACGGACGGATCTGGTGGAGGGCAGCATGGTCGTTCCGTCCCAATAAGTGGGGCCCGCCGTCACATCTTAAAGGAGGAAGATGGGCTGTCGAGGATGAAGATGGAGTAGATCACGGGTTTCAATCCAGGGGGCCCAATTGGGGATGAGGTGGGGATGAGTTTTGCTATATATATATATATATATATATATTCCCCCTTGGCTCTGAATTTATTTCTGAAATAAATTGTATTATAAAAAACAAAGAAAATCACCTCCAATATTTAAAAGAAGATCTTGAACATAAAAAGGTTGAGAAAAATCTTTCTATTCCCACGATAAAAAAGAAAATTGATGATCTAGAAAATTATATAAAAGCTTCGATATGTTCAACAATTCCTAATGCCTTTTGGTCTAGAAAATGTCATATAGTCGATTTACCTTATGAACCATAATTTCCTGAAAGGGAAATCCCAACCAAGGCAAGACCTTCCCAAATGAATCATGAAGTCATGAATTTATGTCAAAAGGAAATCCAAGAACTTCTTGATGAAAATCTCATCAGGAAGAGTCAATCGCCTTGGAGTTGTCCTGCTTTCCATACCAACAAAAATGCTGAACTAGAAAGAGGAGTCTCAAGATTAGTCATTAACTATAAAACCTTTAAATACGTCATTACAATGGATAAGATATCCAATCCCTAATCAAAAGGATTAGTTGAATAGACTGCACAGTTCAAAAGTATTTTCTAAATTATATATATATATATATATATATATATATATATATATATATATATCGCGTGACGTGAAATTCTTTACAAAGGAATTTCCCTTTCTGGCGTTTCCTACGAGTGAACCTATGGAGGCTGGCAATTCCCGACACGATCTGTTAGCACGACACGGCATGCGATTAAGTAGGTTTGGGCTTGGCATAAGCAGGATCGCATGATCCCATTTATGACACCACAAAAAGTAGTGCCGTGCATGTATTTTAACTTGCTTAACCCGTCTAGATGCAAATTAACACATCTTAGCTGACATGTTAGCATGTCATTTGTTTTGACTCTTAACATATTAGACATGTTTTAACACCTTCAATACTCGTATTTAAAGACTTTTTCGTGTTTATAAAAAGAACGCCGAAGTTAAAAAGAATAAATGATACAACAAAAACGTATTTAAGGATGAAAAAATCATGAAACATAAAAAACTACCCGTATGATCTAAAAAGATATTAAACGCATCGACGTGAATTATTATGTGTAAATGTGTTTTATGTTTTTATCATCTACACATATTAACGTTTATCTAGAGGTGAGCGATTCCATTTCCATGTGGAACCTAAAACTTACTGTCTAGGGGCTGGTTTTCAGTTTTTGAAACTTCAAACCTACCCTTTTAGGGTCTATTTGAGAATTGATCGATTCCTTTTTTTTTCCTTTTTGGCAACTACCACAAAAAACTCAAAACTATGTTCGCTATGACCCAAGTACTCCAAACTTTTTTTTATCACAAAAAAGCCTAAACTTGCCTATTTGACACAAATACCCCAATTTTTTTTAATCACAAAAAAACCCAAATTTGTATATGTGTGCCATATATACCTTATATTTAAGTTCCATCCAAGGTGAATTCGTCACACTAGTATGAGTATGAGACTTTTAATGATACAAAAAAAGTTTGGGGTATTTGTGTTTCAATGGGCAAGTTTAGGATTTTTAATGACACAAAAAAATTCAAGCTATTTCTATTACAGTGAGCATAGTTGGGGGTATTTTATTGTATTAACCCTTCTTCTTTTTATTTCATTGTTAGTCAAGCAAAATGTTATCATACCGTGCTTGTGTAGGGGCTTCAAGATGATGGAGAAGAAATAAAGAAAATGGATGTCATAGACTAGTGTCACGGATTGAATTCTCTCGTACTCTAGTACCCTTGTGAGTGAAACTTTGTGTCATTGGGGTGAAGAGTGCATGATGCAGAAGTGATGACACAACTGGTTCATATGAGTAGTATCATAAGGCTTGTTCTAGGAGTTCTAGGATAAAACAATTATAAGTCTAAGAAGCTCTTAAGGTGGGGTAGTCTCCTATGCAAAAATTAGTCGGGAGCATATCCCACTCTCCTAATAAGTCGAAATCAGTTGTTGTACCAAAGTACTATGTGTGTTTCTCTTGAGAGATTGAATGCCCAAGCTAAAGTGGGCATGGTATGATCCAATACAAAGATGATATTCGCCAAACTGTTTTTAAGAAAAACTATAAAAGGAATGCTGGCCTGGTATTGTTGGCTCACTAGGCACCGCATGGGCTATTCCATAGTTAAGGATCTGTCGGGTCGTGACAAATGGTATCAGAGTAGCATCTCTCCAGTAGGTGGGTGATTCAGGGAAAGCTCTTGGTGTCATTAGGTTGAAGAGTACATGATGCAAAAGTGATTATACAACTTGTTTATAGGAGTGGCATGAGGGTGTTTGTGTTAGGAGTTATGAATGGAATGGTTATAACTTTGAGAAGCTCTGAAGGTAGGGTAAACCTCCCATACATAAATTGATCGAGAGTTGATGCTATTTTCCTAATGTGGTAATGGTAGATCGAAATTAGTTGTTGTGTCAAAGTGTCATGTGTCTCGCTTGAGGGACCCATACTCACCCCTACGTTTATCCATAAAAAGGTTAACTTAGCTTTCCTAGTGACATGTCAGATAATCTTATTTTGCCGTGTCACCTGCTTTATTAGGCCTTTCAAAACAATTCAACATGTTTATTAAACACGTCATGTACAGGTTAGACATATGCGCCTTGGCCCGGGTCTACGGAGGCTGGGCCTAGGTCCTTGGCACTTGGGCCTGAGTTAATTGAGGCCGGGCTCGAGAGTTCGGTACAAGTGCTTACACCCGAGTCCATTGAGACTGGGCCTCAAACTTGGGACATGGTCCCCAACTCCCGGACCCTGGACCTTTGTGCCCATGCCGTAGTCCATTAAGGCCAAACCTCGATCCTTGGCGCCCAAGCTCGGGCCCGGTGTCAATGGATTGAGGTGCGAGCACAAGAGACCCAGATATGGGCACAAGCACAGGAGTCCTTAGCTCGGCCTCAATGGAATTGGGCTCAGAAGTTGAGGACCCGCGTATGAGTATAGGGGTCCAGGGCCTAGCCTCAATGGATCCAAGTGCAGCGTCTAGTGTCTCGAGCACGGCCTAGATGGACTTGGGCCCGACGTCCCGAGCATGAGCATAGGTGTCACGAGCCCAGCCTAGATAGATTCATCCTCGGCCTCTATGAACGCTTCCTTGGCCTTGACGGACCTAGTCCCACTGTCAAGGGCTCGAGAACCAGCGTTGGGATTCCCATGCCCAAGCATCGATATTTAGTCAGTATTTGAAAAATGATTTTCGATTTTTCAAAGAAGAAATCATTTTCCTAAATTAAAGCTTGGTAATGAAACCTTTTTCCATTGACTCATTACATTTGCCACTGACTCATTTCCCTAAGCGATTCGAACACTGAAAAATGAGAAAAATGTTTTTCCTAAAAATATTTTTTATGAAATAAACGGAGCGTAAAACTGTACTTGACAAAAAATTCAGCCGGGTAAGGTTTACAATTTCATAATCTGGAGGACAAGGCTTGCGCTCGAGCTCATGCTGCGATTCAGCACGCGAGAATCTTAGTTGTATGGTTTGGCCCAAAAGAGGAGCAGAAGAAGAAGAAAGCAGCAGCAGCAGCAGCAGCTTCTTCAATGCATACAAGCCTCGGCCCAAGTTAGAAAGGTCAGTGCAAAATGCAAGCCCAAGCCCGATTCAGCGCAGTTGAATATGAATTTTTCGCTAATAGTCCTTTAAAAACGTTTGAAATCAAATCCATCTGCGAGCAAATCATTTCGTTTTTCTCAAATCCACTTACTACATCAGAAACAAATGTAGGGGCAAAGCATAATATAGCTTTGATATTATTTTCACATGCTATTCCAATTTTTGGATTTTTATTAACTAATCATCAGCTCATTAGCATGGTCTGCCTAGAAAAAAAGCTATTTCCCATCATTTCAATGTGATAATTTTATTCGTAGAAAATCCTGCTCAAAGTATAAGAGAATACAAAAAATAGCATAAATTCAGGAAAGTCATTCTTTGATCGAGAAAAATTCAGTTGGTAAGTGCGTTAACAAAATAAAACGTAATTTTTTTCCGTCACATTGTGCGGTTTTTTTCTAGTGTGAATGATGTAATTGTGGTAGTGCGCCTGACATGTTTGTGATATCGTCTCAACGTAAGTGTATCCCTGTTTTATATTCATTTCATATCCATAAAGTGGTTAAAATTAGTGTATCCCTATTTTATGTTGATGCTTTCATTTAGATAAGCCTTTTTTGGGCAAGTGGGTGTTTGGTCTACTAGATGATCGCCAAACTACTGTTGCTCACACTATGATGCAGAGCAGTAAATTGAGTGCATCTGAGGATTTCCACTGTCTTCATGGCATTATTACCAGTTCCAGTGCACCACTCAAGGCATTGTGATGTATAACACGCGCATTAGACTCATCATATTCAAATGTACAGTGAAACAACATTCATGGGTTTTATAAAATATGTTCTGCAGCACTTGATTTTGTGTAATCATTGCCCCCACCTTTTGTAATGGTGCTGTGAATGTTCTTGGCATTCTAGCCAGCAATTCATTCACCTCACTCATGAGCCTTTTCTTTTGCTGTCTGATGAGCAGAGGAACTTAAATGAGATGTGATTGGCGAATATGTTATCGTTTTCTGTGATCCGACGCGCCTCAATCTTGTCTGAACGAACCCCAAGAGAGATGGAGATAGCTCCCCTCTACCTAGCAAACCTTTGTGTTTAGGTAATCATGAGCTGGGCTTGTGGCGAAGTACATAGTGTCTTTTCATGAGGTCGCGAGTTCGAAGCTTAGTGTTAGGCCTGTGAGCAAGGTCACATGCGAATGAGCGCTATTCGCGTTGGATTGGTAGCAAGGCTACGACAATAGGTTTCCCTATCTAAATTTGTCTTGATAGGTCAAGTCAAACTGAGCATTTTATGACGGGTGTGAACCTCTCGCAGTGAAGGCACGAGAGTGCTACTACGCTAGTCCCCTTCTCACATGTTATAAAAAAAGTTCACGGGGAAAGTGCATTTTACATAAGATATATCTCATGTCGCTAATTAGAGTCAAGATATCATATAATTTCAGAACATAATAAGCATTAGATTATCACATTTTTCTTGACACACAAAATTGCTTTATGAAAAATGATTGGATGGTTTTGCCATCTTAATAGTATAATTGTTAAGGAAGACTCTTTTCTCATCAAAGGGGAGGCTAGGTAGCATGAACTTCTCCTATCGACCTAATATGTCAGTTCAAATGCTAGTCTATCTGCTAAAAAAGGGCACCTGATATAAAGTGTTTGAGACCATTGGGTCCACCTGCTACAAGGGCATGCAATAATGGCTCGTATCCTTCCGTCCGAGAGAAACACATGGAAAAGAATGCAGAACTTCCATATCTGTTTGGAAAGCATTCGTTATTGTTACCTCTACATTCAGTCATTCAGGATCTATGTTCTTGATCGTTTCAAAATTTAACAAGACCCTTCTTTTCTTCTGATAGCATCAGTTGAGAAACCAAGTATAGTTACTCGAGAAAGAATGAGATCGGTCGACTTAATTTGAGAGACGTAGATGTACCAGTTAGTCTAAATCTGATGTATTCCTAAATTGCAGATTCTTTGACTGTTGTGTACAAAATGGAGGACAAACATGACCTGGAAGCTTTTCTGGCTATTCCTGTCGTTTTAATGCTCAAGAGCATCACCCTTTGATCAAAGCTTCCAACTTTTTCTTTATGGTGTCTCCACCATGCCATAAAGATATATATTTAGCCAATGAATCTTATGCTTCTTAGAGGACCCGCAGGCCACTCATAAAAGTCAGGACTAATACCTTGCAAAGTGCCAAAACAAGAACTTCCATGCTCTTGCGCGCAAACACGTGCGCTTGTAGTCATGATCAGAATTTGATATTGTTAATCATCGGAGCCATAGTGTATAAAAATTGACTTCAGATGAGGTCTTGGTCTACTAAGTCGTTTCTTGAAGTCGATTATGGGTAATAGACTATGTTTCTTGAAGTCGAATTGTAACCTGTTGGATTATGCTTCCTGGAAGATGAGTCAATTCTTGGGTTGCACTTGCGCAGCAATGACTCTAAATCGAGTGAAAGGACACAGACATATATAAGATTCTTATCCCTCGCTTGGTATGCCTTCAAATAGGGCGAGGTTCTTCCAACTTGCAAAGCCACTATCTCCGGGAAAACGATTTTTGTTCCTTCTTTCCCTTAATAAAGCAATCAAATTCAACAGAGAAAGAGACGGATCATACAAAAGGTGAATGATGAAAAGGTTTCTGCTTCCTTCGCTGTCTCTGACTTAGATGGGGACAAAGATGCTCATCAGTTAATCGGAGGCCTATCTGTCTTTTACCAGTGGATGGCTCGGTCGAAACGGTTCCTCCATGTAGAATTATGTCTCACTTATCAATTCAGAATCAGGACCCACTTTGATGCTAAGGAAGCCTATTGTGAATCACAGCCCTCCACCCCTTACCAATGCGCTTGCTCCTTTTGAAGTCCTCTTTCTTTGCATCACTTTCATCTCCACGAAATGAAAAGGCAAAGACATAAAGGAGCACATAAAACAAAATTTAAAAAGCTTGGTCATGAAGGTGGGACTGTGAAGAATACAGTAACTATCCGTCATACCAAAGATGTCATACTCATTTAGTTCCTCAATATATTACAGAACCAGAGAAACAAAAATTAAAAAGAAGGAAAACTAAGAAAGTTTTAAGCATTGGCATAATCTACAAGCCAACATTTCTTTATACATAGGAACAAAGGCAAAAAAGAGCTGTTGAGCTCTAGTTTATGTAAATAGTCTCTCCTTAGTGCTCAGAGACTGTACTTGTGTACATATAATAGACTTCCTACATGCCTATACCGAGAAGCCCACCGAACTGCTTGTCAGATCGTAAGAGTTACTTTGCTTTTGGAGGATTGAATGTTTCTTTAGTCATGTCCGACAACTTGCGAGAATCGAATTTGCAAGGGTCGGCCTCTATCAGCAACTGAACAACCTCATTCATGGTTGGACGTAGAGCAGGGGCTCCATACGTGCAGCGAATGGCAATACGAAGAACCCGAATTATGTCTTCCCTAAATGAACCTGATAATCGCTTGTCCAAAGCTTCTACAGTGCTTTCTTTGGTGTCCACTTTGGTTGAAATCCAGCATATGATGTTCTTGTTCTCCCCAAACTCTGGCTCTACTGGCCTCTTCCCAGTTATTAGTTCCATTAAGACTACCCCGAAGCTGTAGACATCACACTTGGTCGTCGCTTTTGATGAATATGCATACTCTGTCTCGGAAATCAGTATTGTTAATGAAAGCAATTCGCGACGAATTGTGAAATAGTAGCATAATTTTTCATGCAGTTGCACAGTAAGAACTCATGACTGGTTCCTACTCTTTTCAAAACATTCTTTGCCTATTATGGCGTGCTGCTGAATCAGTGACCTAGTTCTTTGGCGATGGCACACTTTTTAACATCCTACACCACAAATTAACTTCTTCGAAAATTAATTTTTCTAGTTGGAATAACAATAGCCATGTTTTGTGGAAGATGCAACAACTATTTGTCAGGTCAAACTTAAAGATTACCTGGGGCCAGGTACCCATAAGTCCCCGCGACGGCAGTAGTAGTCGAATCCTTACCGCCTCTTGCCTTCAAAACTTTGGCTATGCCAAAATCCGCCACCTTGGGTTGATAGTGAGCATCGAGCAGGATGTTGGTTGACTTGATGTCTCTGTGAATAATAGGTGGTAACAGATCATGATGGAGGTACGCCAAACCCTGCGCAATCCCTAGCGCAATCTGATGACGAATGGGCCAATCCAGATTGTAGGGTCCCTTGTGGAGTGCTTCATAGAGATTTCCGTGAGGCATGTACTCGTAAACCAGCAAACTGCAATCCCGACTCGAGAAGTAACTGTACAGCTTGATTATGTTCTTGTGCCTAACATTTCCCAAAGTTTCCACTTCGGTCTTCAACCCCTTGTCCAGAACTAAATGATCTTCAGAAACACTATCTTTCGCACTTTGGCTCCACAACCTCTTCACGGCCACAACTTCCCCGCTGCTCAGCACTATTCTGTAGACCGTGCCAGATCCCCCATGTCCCACTATGTTGTCATTGACCATGGCCTCGATGATCTCCCGTTGATCAAAGTTTATTCGATGGAAACTCTTCACGTCATATGAGAAGAGTGATGAAGAGATCTCATCACGTTCCATGACCGATTTGTCCTTGCTGCACTGGCGCTTGAGGAACAATATTGTTCCCAGGGTAATGATAGCCGATGAAATTCCTATTGCCCAGATAGAATTCAGCTTCTTCCGGGTGGAGGTCTGTGGGCATATGGGGAAACTCCCGTTCGATGAATCAGTGGATACAGAGACGCAGAGTCCTGGGTTGCCTGCAAAGCTTTCTGCTAAACCTCCTTTCACGAATAAAATCGGAATTGGACCGGACAGAAGATTGTGCGAGAAGTTAATGGAGTTCGGCAGCAATTTACAGAGACTTTCAGGGATTTTCCCCATCAGTCGGTTGTTCGAGAGGTCAAGAACATTAAGTGACTTCAGTGAAGACAGGGACTCGGGGATGGAAGAATTCAGCACGTTATTTTGCAGCAACAACAAATTTAGCTTCTTGAGATTGCCAATTTCCAAAGGTATTGGACCCCCAAGCGCATTACCACTCAGATCAATCTTGACTAAGTTGGCGGCACCAGAGATTTCGGGAGGTATCACACCTGAGATGTTGTTTTTCTGTATGAAGAGCTCCGACAAGTTCCTTGCATTCCCGATTGTACCAGCTATAGGACCACTTAGATTGTTATAACCCAAATCTATGATCGAAGCGTGAGGCAAACCCAGAATTCCTTCTGGGATTGGCCCCTCTAGGTGGTTAGAACTAACCCGAAACCGTAACAGAGTCAAGCAGTTCGCGTAACTGGACGGTAACTGTCCAGAGAAATTATTATCCAGGAATAGGAAATACTGCAGTTTACCTCCGTTGCAGGCTTCTGTTGGCAGGAGACCGGAGAAGTGGTTTTCGGATAGCTCTAGGACGATCAAAGGCGACAATTGCCCCAAATTCCACGGAACTTCCCCTGTGAGCTGATTGCCATAAATCGACAGAATGGTCAGGGTTGTTGAATTGCCGATCACGCTTGGGAGTTCTCCAGTGAGGCTGTTGTTGTAAAATTGCAAGACTCTGAGATGAGGGAGCTTGCATATAGACTCCGGGATTTTCCCCGTCAACAGGTTGACCGACATGTCCAAGTCCAGGAGCTCGGTAAGATTCCCAAGCACCTCTGGTATGCCGCCAACGAGCTGGTTGTAGTACAGCTCGAGATGTGTCAAGTTCTTTAGCAAGCCAAGCTCTGTGGGGATCTCCCCCATCAGGTAATTTCCACCCAATTCAAGATCAACCAACGATGTCATGTTTCCTATCGATGGTGGGATCAGCCCCTCAACCATGCACGTCATCAAGATCATGGACTTGAGTTTGCTTAGCCGCGAGATGCTCTCAGGAAGTCTCCACAAGTTGAAGCCGTCATTCTCGTTGAAGTTGAGCAACTCGAGATTGGTAAGGTTAAAGACTGACATGGGGAACTTGCCTGTGAAGAGATTGCACGAGAGGTCGAGTATCCGGAGAGATTGCATCGGCGAAAGATCAGGTAGAGTTCCGCGGAGGTACAAGAAGCTCATGTCGAGCTCTTCCAAGAGAGAGCAGTTGATGAAGCTGTCGAAGAAGTTGCCATGGAGCTTATTGTGGCCAAGCCTAAGGACACGCAACTGCGGCAGGTAAGAGCAGATATCGGCAGGAAATTGACCAGAGAGCGACCACCCGCCTATGTCCATCTTTACCACGTCCCCTTGATCGTTGCAGCTGATTCCTGCAAAGCTGCAGAAAGAATTCTCTGTCCCTCCATTGAGATTCCACTTCGACAGAGCGTTTCCATATAGCGAATTCTTCATCAGGGTGAAGAACTGGGATTGGTTTGTGCTGGCCGCCTGAGATAGGCACGACAGACATACAAGCCACACGCAGAGGAAGATGGTAGCGTGAAGAGCCATCGAGTGTGTTTTCTGTGTGTTTTGTGAGAGAGAGAGAGAGAGAGAGAGAGAGAGAGAGAGAGACAGAGAGAGAGAGAGAGTTTAGGAAGTTTGTTGTTGCAGAGAAGGTAGTGAGAAGTATATAACTTGCATGACTGATGGGATCACCGGGTGCAGCAGTAAGAAGTCCTGTTTGACAGAAAAAAAAGGTTGGTTTGTGCATACAAGTACCCTGCGCGCGCGCGCACGTACGTCGATCTTTCTCTGAGAGAGAGAGATGCATGACTTTGCATAAAGGAGCTTTATGTGTATGCCCCCACTAAATCAAGTAGAGAATAACCATTCAATGTTTTGGTTCTACTTTATACTGATGAGACACGTCAATAAACCGCATCCGATCCTGATCAAGCTCTATGTTTCCATCTCTGCGTTTTCCATAGCCAAGCACGCAGCACTCGCTGCGTTGCCATCTCGCCCATCATTGCACATGCCACTGTTTTCCTAAACGCTTGTTGCTCAATATCATTTCTGGGTCCGACACTTTAATCTTCAACTTGCCGGTTTGACAACCGGCCAAACAATAACTATTTCTATTCTTTTGTTCTTAGAATCAGTTTTGAAAAAGAAATCTGTTTGGTAAATTTTTTGTTCTCGGGCACAAATTTACAAAAATTTGTTCCTCGAATTAGTTTTGGAACGGAATCAAGAAACAAAAAAAATTGCTTCTTGATTTTGGGAACAAAAATTAGAAATGAAAAAGAAATTTATTTTTTTCCTTCTTCTTCTTCTTGGCCTATTATGGCCGACGAGGCTGATCGGCCCTCGCCGTCGCCCTCGCCAGATCCGGCAAGGGCGGCTCGCGGCGGCGAGGGTCCAGCCCTCGCCCAAACCGCGAGCCGCCCTCGTCGGATCTGGCGAGGGCGATGGCGAGGGTCGCGACACCCTGGCCAGCCCTGGCCTATGGCCGGTCGCCAGAGTCAACAACCTGGCCATGGCGAAGGAAGGGGAAGAAGAAGAAAAATAAAAAGAAAGAAATATTAAAAAATTCAAAATATTATTAATAAAAAAAATTTATACCGTTACCAAACGCATTTCTGTTCTTTTTCTATTTCAAGAATAGAAATATTGTGTAATTACCAAACACTTTCAAATATTTAGAAATTGTTTTCGGGTACGGAATAAAAAATAATCATTTTTGAATAGAAATTATTTTCGAAAATAAAATGGACGATAAATGCACCCTTAGCTGTTCAAGACCATCCCATGCATGTCCATGGTGTCTTGTTTGTACTTTAACTGAACAACATGCATGATCGCATCACAGTAAAAAATTGATTCTTGAGCAGTGTGGGGGTGGTAAAAGAACCATTTCCATAGTTGACTTCGTGCAGGGCCACTCCAAAGTGCTTGTTGGTTTGCTTTCACTGGTTTTTTGGGGTGAATGACACAGAGAATCAGATCAAATTCCTTCAATAGACAAAAGGTGGCAGGCCCGGTTGGGGAATGGTATCCCTGCATCTTTTCGCATATTGTTGTGGGGAATCCGGTGGAGACCACACGAAATAATTTAGCAAAAGGTACATGGAAGAGTACAGGAATGTCTTTTTCTCTGTTCGCTCAGTGGGTTCTCTATTCATAACACGGCAATCATCTGATATGTCCCGAAGACAATCATGGGTTTTGATTAGTTGTGACTGGCAACTTCAGCTTTGCAGACTTTCTTTTGGTGCATGTTATAAAAGAAACGCCATTTGTTTTCGTGCAAGGATGTTGGAACGATCGATAGATGTCATCTGTCATCGAGCAGAGATTTAAAGAGCTCTATTTTCCCATGAAGCAATTCTTTAAAATACATCTCTTGTTAGAGGCTGCTGTGTATCTACAAATTATATCTATATATATATATATATATATACACACTCTTTTTAGGATTTTCTTTAATGTACTTCATTTTCATCGAGGCATCATTTTTTTTCCGTAAGGCGGCTCATAAATATCATTATCGCGATTGATCATCGCTTCTTGTCTTCGTGATGTGCAAGTACTCACTCTCGCGGTATTTGGGTTTCGATCGGCATGATGGGTTTTCTTGATAAAAGATCAACACTTGCTTAAACCCCGGGATTCGATCTAAAATATGCTTTGACGGATTATGCCTTCCGGCCAATCGGTATTTGGAATTAATTCGTATGAACAGGGATTTCACATTGATTTTGGCTCTCAAATCAGCTCACCCACGGAGCATATCCAAACATTAACAAAGATATTTTTTCCTTTGGAGTGGAGGAATGCCGAGCCCAGTGATGAATTCCCAAAGCAAAGATGCCCACTCTCCAAAAGCAGGATAGGAGAGCAGAGGAGAGGTGGGCTTGGCATCTCGGATTTGCTCGAAGGGTGCGACGTGGCGCCGCCCAAGAGGTCGTCACGGCTTTGTCGCGATAAACAAATGATATTCTTGCAAAATTGGCCAAGTATGAGCAAAAGGGGGGATTAACAGTTTAGCCAATCATAGAGGGCGGGTGCATCTTCTGCTTGGTTGATGACATTGGGTTTGTGCTCTTGTATAGTGAGTGAGGGAGGGCAGGGGTCAGACGAGGACCCAAAGGCCATAATCAAGGGCCACGAATGCTTTCTCTCGCATCTCTTTTTTGTTAATCTTGCCAATCTTCATTCTGCGGCCCGCCGCGTCCCAAAACCCTAAACAAAGGTGACATTCTTGAAAAAGAGATTCGTCTGCTTTCTTTTGAGGATTCTGCTCGTTAGTGTGATTTGTTCTTCCCAAAAGATCGAAGGTGAAGATTTGGTTTGCAAGAGTAAAAGTCTGATTAAGTATCCGTTTGTTTCATACAAAATAAGTGATAATCGCTTGTATCGCTTGAAAAATGGTATGTTTGTTTCGCAGAAAACGAATGATGTAAAAAATATTTTTCAAAAAATGGTCGCTTCTATCCGTTACAAAAATGAATCACCGAATAATACTTCCACCATCCACGAATATGTTGAGACATCAATTGATGTCAATAATGAAGAGATTTTCTATTGACTAATTATTTCAAGCATATGTGCGATCATTGTTCTAGCGCTAAATTTGTACACACCTCAAGAACAACAATGATGAGGATTCCAAATCTACGGGATCTCGAAGGGGAACCAAAAGACAATCGGCTCTGCGCACAAAACCTTGTTGACATCGCTTCGCTTTGCTCCTCCAAACTCTGTTAGGATTAGGCACACAAACATAATGAAATAGAAAGTAAATGCGAGAAAGAAAAATTGAGACACGAGTTTATTCTGGCTCACTTTAGTTTACCCATAAACTAGGGTTAGAAGATTACACTATCATTAGCACATTCCACCTCTTTAATTATAATTCTTTATTACAAGATAAAGATATTATATATATGCGGCACAGTAGCTATTCATGGGCCAAAGCTCAAACTACTAAAAAAATATGGGCCTAAACTATAAAAGCCCTCTAGCGGTTTGAGGATGCTACTCTTGTGACCCTTGTCAGGGCAGCCCCTACAGACCCCCGCCCTCTAGCCGGTGGAGCACGAGCTTCTTCATATTCAATGCTTCGACAACGTCACCTACTAACTCGAGCGTGAGAACACGGACACCGCCGTGCAAATTTGCTTCAAAGGCCTACACTAGACCGGTTTGTTCACGAGACTTCTCGAGCTTTTCGCAAGGCTTCCAAGTAATTTGGTCTCTGCGCTCGTACGCTTGGATTCTCAAAAGAATAATAATGAAAGAAATATGAAACCGAAACGTGACGCTTTTGAAGCTGAAAACACCCACGAATCTTCTACTGTCTAGTCGTTCATCTGGTTTAACCTATGGCTAACACTCCAAGGCCAATTTGGGCCACCGGCCCAGCAGCGTAGATGCCAATACAGATTAGGATCGAAGATGACCTGGCTCGTATCTTCTTAGGCTTTAATTACTCTGTTTCAACATCTTCCGCAACAATTTTGACAAACTAATAAAGCTTATACGAGAATCGGATAATCGTCGCGATCGGCGATGTCGTCTTGCAATATGGAAGTAGGTTGCGTTAGTTCTTGCTATTCATAAGAGTTCTTCTGATTGTGCATCGCTTCCTAACTCTTAAAAATTCAGATTTGCTTTTCGTTTGGAGCCCGTAGTTCCATACGGAGCGAACAGATCACAACATGTCACGAGGAAAAAGGAAAAGAACGTCGGAAAATGGTACATGCTTGTAACTCCCATAACCTAGCAAAGATTAATGAAGAAATTGACCACGACTTTGGGAAATCCTTGCCTGAAAAGAGAACAACGGACAGTTTCCACATTTACATTGAAGTTCCCATACAATGCAATCTGAAAATGCTCCCATACAACAGTTTCTCTTCGTTTGTCCGGTCTCCGACATTCCATCCCATGATGTTCGGGTTCCGAAGCAAGCATCGGGTGCTCCCGGTGATATGGAGCCCTCGCCTTCGTCCCGGGAGTTCGATGTCTCGCTCCGTCGGCATCGGGCATCGGCTAATACCCCACTCCTCCTATTTAGTTGTACATCTCGGTCAGCCTTTCCCACTCTCCACGCCGAACTTGCCATCTTTCTCGACGACAATGTCGACTGGTTCGCACGGCTCGGCTTCCTCCAGCATCTGAACCACGCGTCTCATGGTGGGCCTGAGCGAAGGAAGCCTCTCCGTGCACCGAATTGCGATCCTCAGCACCTCGATGGCCTGCTCCCGTGTGTGATCTTGCACGATCCTTGGGTCCATCAGGCGCATCACGCTCTCTCTACACTTCAAGTTGCTCGCGACCCAGCTCACGATGTCCATGTTCTCCCCGTACTCCGGCTCTATCGGCCTCTTCCCCGTCACAAGCTCCATCAGGACCACCCCGAAGCTGTAGACATCGCTCTTCTCATTGATCCTGGACGTGTATCCATACTCTGCGACATAGACCGTGCACGAATTATAAGCACTGAGCACTGTCAAAACTTTATTGGCTAATTAATCGTTTTCTATCTGGTTTCACTCGAAGAGAGCTATCAGAAATTAATTTAAGAAAAGGAAATACAAGGGCATGGCCATGATCAATTCCTTACCAGGGGCAATATAACCAGGTGTTCCTGCTATGACCTGTGTGGAATCTTTGACGCCACGACCGGCTTGAAGGATTTTGGCAAGCCCAAAATCAGCAATCCGGGGCTTCATGAGCTCATCCAGCAAGATGTTGCTCGACTTCACGTCGCGGTGAATCATGGGCCTCTCACACCCGTGATGCAAATACTCTAGTCCCTTGGCCGCCCCGACCGCGATCCAGTACCGCGTCTTCCAGTCCAGCTCCGACTTCCCGGACGAGTGGAGCCTGTCCCACAGGCTGCCATTGGGGAGATACTCATAAACGAGCAGGCTCAAGTCCTCGCTGGTGATGCTGCAGTACAGCTTCACCACATTGACGTGCCTAATCGAGCTCAATGCGCGGACCTCGGATTCAAATTCTCGGGATTTTTTGCCGCCCTTACCTAGCATTGGGCTAGTACTGAGGTTCCTTCTCTGGGTACTAGACTCCGCCTTTGGGATGTTCTTCACGGCGAGTTCTTGACCGCTAGGGAGTTTCGCCTTGTACACGCTCCCGGAACCCCCTTTTCCAATGAGGTTCTCGTGCTTTATGGAATCAAGAATCGCATCCTCGGTGAAGGTTAATGTGTGGAACGACTTCACTTCCCAGGACTCTTCTCTTGACTTGCTGTCTCCATCCTTGTCTCTGTTCTTGTTGCAAATGAAGCATGCCAGGGATGTCAGTAGTAGCACTGAAGCTATAAGGAAGCAAATCACGATGGTTCGGATGATCTTCGATGTGCCCGGATGAGACGAACATTGCTTGAAGGAACCGATCCTTGTGGCGGTGCATAGGCCGGGATTTCCGGAAAAGCTTCCATTGTATGCTTCGAGCGAGAGAGATTGTGGGATACGGCCAGTCAAACGGTTATTGGAGAGATCGAGAAGGCTTAGCCTTAGGGAAGATAAACTTGCTGGAATCTGTCCCGAGAGTTTGTTATCGGACAAATTCAGAGAGTTCAGAGTCAGCAAAGATCCAAGAGACGATGGTATTTTACCGGACAGCGAATTGTGAGCCATGTTAAGGTTGCTTAGTGAAACACACAAGCCCAGTGACTCGGGTATGGCACCAGAAAGCATATTATCCTGCACATAGAGGCTGCTCAAACTTTTCAATTCGCCGATACTCACCGGGATTCTCCCGGAGAGTTGATTGTAACTCAAGTCGATTTTAACCAGCAATTCAGCTTCCAAAATCTCCTCCGGCAACTTACCCGACAAGCGATTATTTCCGACTAGTAACTGAGTCAATGCCTTGGCATTCTTAATATCAGAGGTGATTGGCCCTTCAAGCTGGTTCAAAGAGATGTCAATCATGTCCACATTTGGCAGTCCCCAGATACCAGCAGGAACAACACCCGAGAGACTGTTGTTGCTGACCCGAAAGCGTGTCAAGCTCGAGCAATTCGCGTAAGCCCCTGGGATTTCACCAGAGAAGCTGTTCTGAAGCACGAGAAGCTCCGTCATCGTCCCCTGCTTGCACATTTCCGGTGGGATCGTACCCTCCAAGAAATTCTCCGAGACATCTATGTAAATGAACTTCGCCCATGAGCCGAGCTTCTGAGGCAGAGAACCACTGAACATGTTCGTGTAAAGGGACAGATTGACAAGCTTCTGGAACTCGCCAAACTCCATTGGTACTTCCCCAGAGAACTGGTTCTGAAATAGCTGCAAAGAAACTATGTTTGTCAAGAATCTCAGTTCAGACAGATCGCCCTCGAGATAGTTCATCGACGCATCTAAGTACTCAAGTTTGATGAGGTTTCTGAATCCGACAGGGAACTTTCCGGTCAAACTGTTGCCATAGAGCTCGAGTCGCCAGAGATTCACCAAATTTCCAATCTCTTTAGGTATTTCACCGGTCAAATTATTAAGTGAAAGCTCTAAGCTTTCGAGCTCAATGAGATTCCCGATAACCGGCGAGATTTGCCCTTCGATGCTGCAATTCGTCATGTAAAGCACATTCAACTTCAAAAGGCTTCCTATTTCTTCAGGGAAAGGAGTCCTATCGAAGGGATTGTCTCCGACACTCAAGACGATCAAATCCGCCATGTTCTTGAGGGAACTCCACGGGAAAGCCCCGGAAAACCCACTCTTGTTCAAGTACAGATAACGCAGCTCGCGAAGAGACGAGATGTCTGGGACCGATCCTGAGAAGAAATTGTTGCCAAGGTCCAAGTACTGTAGCTTAACGCAATCATTCAAATCGCCCGTTGGCGTGCCGTGCAAGGAGTTGAATCCTAGCGCGAGCTTCTCCAAGTTCCTGAGCTCGCAGATCAATCCCAGGGGGAGCACGCCCGCCAACTGCCAGTTTGAGAGATCGATCTCTGTCACCGACCCGTTGACATTGCAGGTGATGCCCGTGAATTGGCACGGTGGGTTGTTCGGCGTCCAAGAAGAGAACAGGTCTGGATTTGGAGTTTGGAGTGTGGTTGTGAGGTTGAGGAGTGCGTGGAGCTCATCGGCAGTAACGGCCGAGGAGAAGAGGCAGAGGAAACAGAGCAGGAACAGAGGGGCGAGGTTTCGCCGGCCGGTTGACGCGGACATGATTGGCGCTGGAGAGAGAGAGAGAGAGAGAGAGAGAGAGAGAGAGAGAGAGAGAGAAAAGTGAAGTTGAAGGGAGATTGAAGATGGAGACAATTCAACCTAGGACGATTGTCTTCCCATCATCAACGCATGCTCTGTTTCTCTCTGAGCAGAGGGGGTTTGGCGTTCCTGTTTTCTGTTAATAACGGTAGGTACATGCCTCATTATTAGGCACAGACAATACAAAAAAGAAGAAGGTAATAATTGTGGTGGTGTACATACAAGTCGTCCAACTTTGATTTTTTTTTTTAATACTCAAAGGCGACTAGGTGAAGCGTGATATTGCGTGTCGGAACTATCTTTCTGAAGTTTATTCTAACGTCGTCTGACTTGAATATCAATTTGAAAATCAGATCGAAAAATCGAATGGATTCGAATCAACCGAACGAATTAAATTTTTCTCTCGTCGTTTTTTTATTGGGTTGGAAATCAAAGTGAGTCTTATATTCAACATGAAATGTCCCAACTCTTTTTTTTTTGCCTACTTTTGTTCCGTACAAATTGTATACACCATTATTTTTTAGTTTGCCTTATTTGAACAGGATATACCTTATCACACACAAATGAAAGGACAAGAAGTCACCTAGACATGCACGTTCAATGGATTAAGGTAATTGAATATTTTATATAAAAAAACACTTTTTAGAAAAGGTTAATATCACGAAAAATTCTAAACTAATACACATGCGATAAATTTATCCTAAACTAATTTTTTGACCATCTAAAACCACAAACTGGTATACTAATGACAAATTTATCCAAAATTAATTTTTTGACCATAAAAGATCCTAAATTTGTATCTTTGCGACAAATTTACCCTTCGTTGGTTTACGTTAAACTGGATTAATATCATGAAAAATCACAAATTGAGACGGAGGATAAAACTCCAGTCTGTCAACTGTCACGTTTAATTCAATTTAGCAATTTGAGATATTTCGTGATATTAATCATTTTTAAAAATAGATTAAGGTTGGGGCTTTCTGCTTCAGAAATGGGTGAGAGAAGCAATGTCTTTCTTTTTATCATGTAATGGCGATACACCTTCTAAGCAATGCATGGAAGCTTCGCTTATTATTAAAGCAATAATGGGGGAATACAATTGATTTTTGTGATGCCTGATCCATATGTTTTCTTACCTTTGTTTGAATTTGATTGGTTTTTAGCAAAATGACAATGATTGGTTTTTTTTCCTTTTCTTCTTTCCGTTTTGCCAATCGACCAATTGCTTATTAGTTAGGTGGCTTCATAGCATTTCTTTATTGGGAACCGATTGACCGATGCAGAACGCGGTCGATTTACTCCACCGAACGCGGTCGATGCGAGCACATCGGGGTCTTCCCTGCCCAATGTTTTTTTTTTAGATTAATTGAGGGGTCCAGATGGGCGTTTGTCTACAATGAAATCTAATGATGATTCACCTGCCAAAGAGGACAAGAGGATACCGGCAAATGCATGCTCGATCGGTCCAAAACAAGATTCAAACATGATGTGAAGGACAGTATGATTACATTGACTGATGAGCATCGAATATGCTGTCTCGAAGAGATATAGTCCGAGTACTCCGATGAACCCGGTTCCAAGATGATGCATGAGACAAGGGATAGTTTTAGTTGGATTTACCCTTGATAAAATCATAAATCTTCTAAGAAACTTAATGAAAGGACAATTCGATGCGCATTGTGTTATGATTATTATTAAAGCGAAACTAGAGATTCGATCGAAAATTGAGGTGCTATTGCATGGATCCCGGACCCGTATTTTAGGCAGGGAAAATATAAAAAAAAATCATAAATCTATTGCATTGGTACAAATTCAGTTTTATCATTTTAATTGGACCATTAAATCCTAAACCTTTTGTATTTACGCCGATTGAGTCCATAAGACCGATTTTGATCGGAAATTACTGGCATGGACACCGATCGTCCTACACGGCACGACCGGTGCTAATATAAACAAGACAAATTGGTTGGATAGACTCAATAGGTATAAATGTAAAAGGTTCATAACTAAATTTGTTCAATTGAAATGATAAGACTGAATTGGTATCAATGCAATAGGTTTAGAATTTTTTTGATACTTTTTCCTATTTTAGGCACATCTGCACATTTAAAAGCGATGAGCATTGCCAGAATTTCAACAAAAGAGCCTTCGAATTTAACGGTTCACGTGAACACATAACAATACAATTCATACAAAACTTTTTGTGGGGAAACATGTTTAATCTTCTTGGGTCGCTTGCCTTATAATGTATATCCTAGAATAGTCTCTTAGCAAATTATTGGAAGAAAAAAAAAACAAATTACTGCTTTTCATGTTCTCTAAATGGAATAAAAAGGAAAGCTGGAATGTAAAAGTGAAAGCAAAAACTTCTCCAGGACAAAACGATCAGCAGCCCCTAATCCATACAAAACCCAAGGAAAGCAACACGCAAGTACCAAACTCTAAATGAAAAGCGAGGTGGAAGAAAAGTTAAATTTCAACATTGAACTTGGATGGTCTCTTTTCGTTTTCATTCCACAAAGTGTCCCCAGCATGGCGAGCAGCCGAAGCTGACTAAAGTGTTTGGAAACGAAGGAAACGTTCCACCCCAAAAAGACATGGTAGACCGAGAAAAATGGAACTCTCGTGGAAAGAAACCTTTTACGGGAACGTGCTTCGATGGCAACTCATGTTTTTTCTTCCGTTTATTTTGTTTTATTTTATGTTTGAGTGATGTGTTGGGTTTTTCTGTTATTACAAGAATGAATTACGTGCGGAGGCCGAATACTTAGAAGCTCAATTTTGCCTGCTTGTTTTTTTTTATTGATTTCTAAAATCACGAAAATATTAGATGCCAAAATTACGTGCCAACATTTGCACGCCGTGAAAGTTTCGGATGTTTTGGATTGACCGACGGTCAAAATGTGTGCATCGCAAAATTTAAGTAGAATGTGAAGAGATAAGTTGACAAGAAGTGCTAAAACTCGTAGAGAAAGTGTAATTGACTCTTGAAGCTTTCGAGCGGTATAATCAAGTCCTAAAACTTGTCAAATTGGTACGATCGAGTTCCTCCGTTAAATTTATTTGATTTGGCTCAATGAAAAATGCCGATGAGACCTTTATTTTTAATTACTTTTTTAAGACACACGGCGCATTCTTATTTTACGATTCAAGAAAGAGAAGGACAACGGGAGAAAAATCCGAATTAGCCATCATGATTCTTTCCGAACGGTTCGCTTTGTGGTTTTCTGCAACCGTGTGTTTGATTTTGGTTGGAATGATCTCCAGCAGCAAGAATAACTTTCCAAAAGCCTAACAATAGAATCGTCGGAATTTGTAAGGTTCAAATAAGTGTTGGTTTTAAAGAAGGGTAAAAGCTATCAAAAGTTGTAAACTATGCCTTTGTGATATATTTATCCTAAATTTTTTTTGTGACACCAAAAATTTCAGAACTTATACTTGTGTGACACAATTACCTTCCGTCAAAAGTTCTTTAATGAGAATCGCTAAAAATCTACTTACATAGACATCAAAAATCAAACAGTGTTGACAAGTGAAATAAAAACGATATTGTTTTGACTGAAAAATCACAAGATAAATGTGTTGCATAGATGCGAATTTAGAGTTTTTTATATCACAAAAAAAATTTAGGGCAAATGTATTACAGCAGGCATAATTTCGAGTTTCTGATATCATAAAATAAGTTTAGGATAAATGCGTCATAGTATGCATAGTTTTAAATTTTTTTATGATTTTTTCCTTATAAAAAATGGTGTGGGCTAGTTCATGCTCAGCGGACAATATATAAATTATCCAATCCGACTAAGATTCGACCAAAAAAAGAAATCCGATTGAGGAGTTCTTGAGGAAATTACCTTTTTCGAAAATTAGTCGAAAATAATTACGGCGATTAGAACTATGTAATTGGACACGAGATCCCGTGCAAATGTCGTACCGTCCAGTCATGTCGACTACATATAAAATATTTATCGGGGATAAGATTGATGTACATTGTTCAACATTCGATGTCTAAATGTGTTAATTAATTAAATTAGGAGGTGGTATCCAGGATTTGGCCGCCGGAAATTTTGTTTTTTTCTTGGGCCTTTTCGTGCTGTGCAGGTCCTGTCAATCACTCATTGATTTGAAAACCCCAAGTTCATGAATGCAATCCCCCCCATTTTCCACCGGCAGTCCATGTTCAGCATCTCTGGTGGACACTTTTTGCGTGCACTAGTCCATGCGATGCTGACTATTTCGTTTGACTACTAGTAATGTTCAAATCCAATACATGGTGAGCAAAATAAGCACGTTTGCCTTCCTTGCCCGAGGCATTCATTCATAAAGTCAAATGAGGGGCCCTAAAAAAAAAAAGAACCCTCGCCAATTGCAATTCGCAGACGCCCATATCTTTATTTTTGATTGTCGCCGAATACATACTGAATCTCGAAAGTGCGAGGTACCTAATGAGAATTCTTAGGTACTAACATTTGGTTATCTGAAAAAAGAAGAAGAAATAGTAAATGTGTGTTGAAAAATGGTTCGTTCTAGATACTCTTTGATTGCCATTTCATTTGTGTTTTTTTAAGACCCACTATACGCAAAGTTGCTTAGGCTGGACCTTGCATAGTACTGGCCTACGTTTGGTTTCCATCGCTGTTACTGTCGGTCTGTCTTTCTATCTGTGTGTCTCTCTCCTTCCTCTTCTTGAAATCCCTAAATCTACACCCCAAACAAAACTTCATTAAAAAGATGCATCCGGCTAGATCGGGATTGTAGCCGTGATAGGTCATCGTTTGCAAGTCGTGGCTGTGGCAGAGTTTTTGTTTGCGATGTAAAATTTTATTAGAATACTGCCCGCTGTTTTAAAAGTTTAAGACTTTGATGGCATGTCAAAATTTCATGAAACTAATACCAACTGTTCAAAAAGTTTAAACTACTGGATAAAGACATGATGTTGGCTCCGTTCGTTTAGCTGAAAATGCTTTCTAGCAAAACACTTTCCCTCAATAAGTGAAAACATGAACCAAAGTAAGGAAAATGTTTTCTTCTTTTCAAATGAGGAAAACGTTTTCCCCCACCTTCTTGTTTCATTCATTTTCTTTTTCTTTTTTCTTCTTTTTTCTCTTTTCTATCTTCTTCTCTGGCTAGTCGTCGGCGATCGGCCATAGGCCGGCGAGCCTTGAGCTCGCCAGATTCCGGCGAGGTCGAGCCTCGCCGGCTTGTAGCGAGGCTCCGCCTTGCCCGAGGTCGCCAGAGCCTCGCCGACGTCTGGCGAGCTCAAGCCTCTCCTGTGGCCGATTGCCAGCCGCGGCTTTGGCCGGCGACCCGCCGGAGAAGAAGAAGAAGGAAAAAGAAAAAAAAAGAAGATTAAAAATATTTTTAAACAATATTAAAAGTATTACAAAGAGGAAAATCTTTTCTATACTGAACAAAGGAAAACATTTTATGAGGCTTTTTCATATTTCAGCCGAATACTGAAAAATTATGTCATTTTCCAGGAAAATGACTTCCGGGAAAGCATTTTTTAGAAATGTTATATTTTTCACCAAACGAACGGAACCTTAATGTTGAAATATTTTGATACGTGAGTCATTGATGGCGTGAGACCGCATGGTATGCTTCTCATAGCCATTTCTTGAGCTTCCACTGTGCACCCTCGTCATCGTCGTTCGTGAAATAGATCCGGGGAGGTTGGCCACACCCTTGTAATCGTGATAGGTGGTTGTAGGCGGGTCGTCCTTTTCGAGTTGGCCATGTTTCTCGCGGCCGTTTCTTGAGCTTCCATTACTTATCCTTGTTGTCTTCGTCCGTGAGGCAGAACCTGCACAGCTGGCCGCGTTGCGGTTGTAGCTGTCCCTGATCGTAGTCATGACAGGTTGTTGTTTGTGGGTCATCAGTTCGAGTGGTAGCTGCGACGCATGCTGTTTGTGGTTTGCTGATGGCGAGACTGCATGGCGTGCTTCTCGTGGCAGTTTTTTGAGTCAGCGACGCACCCACATCTTCGTTGTTCTTGAAACAGAGTCGAAGCAGCCGACCACATGGCGATTGTAGCCGTCTTGGTTATAGCCGTGATAGGTTGTGATTAGTAAGCAGTCATTTGCACACATCCTATCGTCTAGTGATTTCGACTACATACAGTGTCTTCTTAACCGACAAAATTGTGCAAAGCACATGTCAACTCAACATGTTGCCGAAACACCACCTCATCACCTCAGGCGCGGGAGGCTACTATACCTGTCTACCCGGCGGTAGCCAGCCGAAGTTGACGTAATGTCTATCTTCACCACCTGAGACCCCCCCAAGCTCCCTCTCTATCTTTATCTTCCCAAAAGAGAGGGAACACGAGAGGTGAGTCCCACCCCTCGGGGGTTCTTCCCCTTATTTCTTCTCTCTTAAGCCTTTTAATGACCTGCTCAGGTCTCAGCTGTCCTGGTTGTAGCCGTGAATAGGTTATCGTTAGGAGGCCGTCCTTTGCATATGTCCTGCCGTCCAGTGATATCGACTACATACGAAATATTCATGGAGGATAAAGATTGATAAACATTGTTCGACATATGATATCTATGTATTAATTTATTAAAATTTGGAGGCGGTATCCAGGATTTGGCCGCCGCGAGTTTTGTTTTCTATGCCTCTGTGCCGTGCAGGTTCGTCGAGCCCTGTTGATTCAATTCCCCATTTTGCCCGGGCAATCCATCCTCTGGTGGGCCTAAACATTTGCACTGGAGTCCAAGTGACGTTGACCATTCACTTTGACTACCGACGTTCCAATCAAATGCGTTGTGAGCATGTAAGCATCTTGTCTTCCTTGCTAGGGTGAATCGGTTCCAATTTGGGCCGCATCGAAAATGTTCTGACCCAAAGTTATCTGTACCCGACCCAACATATATCCAACTCACACATGACCAGGCTCACATTGCTAAAATACTTTTATTTTTAATCAAATATAGGAAAACTCATATCCAAATTCAGGTGAAAACGCAGAGCGAGCGAGTGCAAAATTGGGTAAAGGCGAGAGAAAATCATAGATGTGGGCTAGGTCTAAATAAATTGTGAACCCATATAACATCCATATTATTTTAGGTTATATTATTCTAAACTCATTTATTTAATATGATTAATCTATATAACAATTAAGCCCGTTAAATATTAGTTAAAAAAATGGATTGTGATTCATTTTGATAGGTCTATACCTTGCTTCAGCCCTTCATTCGTGAAGTTAAACGAGAAAAAGTAAACCCCCAAAAAGAAAAAGAAGAGAAAACCCGTTATCGTTTGCAATTTGTGGAAGAGCTCGGCGTTATTTTCGATTGTCACCAAACACTTGCTGAATCGCAAAAATGTGACGCCTAACTAGAATTCTTGAATACTAGCGGAAAAAAAAAATACCAAACAAGCTTAATTGGGCATTTTATTAGATAATGGGGTCCTCCCTTTTAATTTTTAATTTTTAATTTTTTTTGTTTTTTTAATGTTCTGGTGTGGCAATAGCCCATAGGTGGGGGAGAAAATATTCAGTGGTATGCGCGCGCCACGTCAACTGCTGACATGGCACGCATATTTTACTCTCATCCAATAACAAATAGACACATGGCTGCTGATGTGTATTAAAAAAATGATGTGGAATTTCTTCTGTTTCTTCGTTCTTCAACAACGCACTCCTTCGTCTGGGTTTCCATGGACGGCGGCGGCCGGTATGGACGGCCGCTCATCCACTAGCGATGGCGGCACGACTTCTCGTCACATATCTGAAGACACGCAGGAGGGGTGGCCATGGACGGTGGCTCGTCCTGAAATCGCGCGGAGGTGGGCCATGGACGAGGGTTTTGTCTTCCTCTGTTCATCCACGAACGAACTCCAGATCTGGAGCAATAGGTGGCCGAACTTTAAAACTAGGGCCAAATGACTCAAGGCACCATCCATGGCCGCGAGAGAACACCAGATCTGAAGCCATGACTTGAGCAGGTTGGGTGGCCATGGACGGTGGCTCGTCCATAAATCGCGCGGAGGTCGGCCATGGACGAGCGCTTCTTCTTCCTCTATTCATTCACCAACGAAATCCAAATTTGGAGCAGTAGGCATCTTGAAACACAAATCGAGAAAACCCCACGCAGTTCACAGAACTTCATTCCTAGAACTTCATCCTATCGGTAGGGTCAAATGACTCGAGCCACCGTCCATGGCCGCGAGGTTTTTGAAAGAACGCCAGATTTGGCCGCGGATCTATGGACGAGAGGCCGTCCATGGCCGATCGCTACTCTGCATCTCCATATCTGTGGACGAGCGCTCGCGGCCAAGACTTAGCCGCCGGGACAACGGAGAGGGTGGACGCGGAGGTTGGCCTAGATGCGGTGATCGACCGTCGCTCAATAGCCAGATCTGGTTTGCTGCTTAACAGCTTTCAGCTCGAGTCTTGGCTCTTCCATGGTTGCCGGCGACAAGCTCAACAACTTTGCCGCGGACGGTGGTGGCCACGGTGGGGCGATGGATCAAGGATGGCAGCGGCGGCGGCGGCTTGGCGGCGAAGGTAGCCAAGCCCAGCGGAGCGGAGGTTGAAGGAGTTCTCAAGAAGGAAGAAAAAAAAGAAATTCCACGTCATTTTTTTAATACACAAAGCAACCATGTGTCCATTTGTTAGTGGATGAGAGTAAATTATATACGCCACGTCAGCCGTTGACGTGGCATATGCGAACCACTGAATATTTCCTCGTGGGGGGGTGTCCTCGTTATTATTGAAAGAAAAAGAGAAAAAAAAATTTCAGTTTACTCACATTTGTGGTCAACGAACGGTCAACAATCTACATCGCGGTCCAGGCCGCGAGCACCTCTCTCTCTCTCTCTCTCTCTCTCCTGCTTCTGGATGATGCTGCCATGGAAGCAAGACGAGGTGGAAGCGTTCGCGTTCGCGTCCTGCGTCCTTCGCGCGACTTGGGTAACACGACGACCTGGGATTCTTGTGGGCTGATGATCGAAGTTCGTTTTTTTTTTTGGTCCAGGTACCATTGATTGCTCGTTTCTTCTTCTGCATTCTATTCGTTTTTGCTTCGATTATCCAAGCGAAGAGGCCTAGCATCGTCCTTACGTTGCGAACCTTTCGATGTCTATCTGGTCGGCATTGAAATACGGATGTCTTGTTGTTCGAATTCGCGATCAAGTCTGTTTTTTTTGTTTTTTGGGCACTTTCCAAGATTGCGAATGATTGATTGAGGTTGGCTTATCTTCTTGGTTCTTCTTAATTGACTTCCCCGAGCAGTGTTATCTCGGAGGTGAGGCTGTCCTGGACATGGGTTTTGCTCTTTTTTAGCTCGTGGGTGATGAGGAAGTGAGCTTGTCTAAGTCTGGTTCGTGTGTGAAATATGGAACTTTTGTCTGTGGGAAAGAATGCTTCAGACTAAGTATAGTCTAGCCAATCTGTAGTTATGAACATTATGGTTGGTGTTCATCGGGCAATGTTCTGCAGCTGCTCGAATGCCGTGGAGGGTTCTGAATTATGATAATCTGGTGTGGAGAGCTTAGACTCTTGAGCGAGGATTTGAACTCATCAAGTACTGCCAAGTATTGCAGAGTCTAGCAAGATAGTCTATGTTAAGTAGTTCGTGGACTTGCACTTCTTTTGGTGATCGAATGGGATAATGGCTTACAGGAAGTCGGTGGTGGGTGTAACATTGAGTTAGCTATGATGATTCTACTTCTTGTATTCTTAATGGCATTGGTTGCTAATCAGTACATGCGCCAGCTCTGACTTTGAATTAGGAGATTGAGTGGCTAATAAAGAAACGAACCATATAATGGGAAATGAAGGGGTGAATACTGCTTATTTGTCTCCTCAGATGGATTTTGTCCATGTCTGTACTTGCCATGAGGTCATGCTGTTGATTGATTAAGATCTGTCCACGATTTTTATCTACCTCTAAGGCTGAGTTTGCCAATGTTAAGTCATCTTTCTTTCTTGCTTGATATGGCAACAAATGGTTGTGGTTTTCGTATTTGCCTTCGAGAACTTAGTCAAATCCTAGGCGCATTTCTTATCTACTTTAATGTGCCTGATATCCGCCCAATCCTATTTAGCAACAGTCACTAATTGCCAGATAGGATATAGAATATCTTATAAATGGGCGACCCAACATGACCATTAGCTTTGACTATCCCTTTTGTCAAAGTACGTCAATAGTCAAGTCATCTAGAAGGATATATTGAGGGAACCATTTGGGCCCTTTAGGCATTACTTCTTTCGAACATTTCTCAATTGCAGCACTCCTACCTGAATTGCTGGTTTTCATTTCTTCTTGATGCTAATCATAATTATGTGTTGAAGGAATCACAGTGGCAAGCCAAGTGAAGCCAGGTAAAAGCATTTCTCTTTGATCATATTGGTAGAGATATTAGCAATGAAAAGTCAATACCTGCTAGATAAAAATATTCAAATGCTTTAAGCCAAACTCGATTAATGTTGGAGTTATCTTACATGGCTGGGTAGGCTTTGATAAAGGAGGTAGAGAGGTGTGTGTCAGGTAGCTGACAATGGGCGCTCCTTATTCTACAGTTGAATCTCTATGAACCGAGTCCTACTGCAATATTGTGCAAAAACTAGGTCGTTGCTTAGAAATGACGCACTGTGTGGCCCGAGTATATACTGGCTAAGAAAGAGAATAAGAAAGCTGTGAGAGGAACGAATCTGGCAACAATCAATGATGTTTATAATCTTTTGAACAGCAAAGAAGAAGAAAAGTATATGCACAAGTTGGCTAGAGCAAGAAAAAGGATGAGATCTAAATAGGCTGAGATGAGTTAAGGAAGATGAAAAGTCATAGTCTTAGAAGAAGCAGTTAAAAACAAATGGAGTATTTTCATAAGCTCCTTAATGGAATGTTACAAGAGAAGTACTTCACCGGGGGGAACTACATAATTTGCAAGAGTGTAGAAACTCCTTCTATTGGCAAATAAGGAAATGGGAAGTTTCTAGAGCTTTGATAAAGATAAAGAATGGGCAAGCGGTAGACCCATGGTTTTACCCATTGAAGGGTGGATGGTTAAAGGTGAGATCTCTATATCTTGGATCGTAAACCTTTTCAACAAAATTTGCATGAATGAAGTAAAAGCACTTTTATTTCTATCTACAATAACAATGGACATCCAGGACTGTGCCAGGGATGAATGGACTAGCTAATGAGCCACATCAATGAAGCTGGGGGAGAGAATTATCAAGAACATCAGTGGAGGTAACAGGCATGTATTTTTAACACAATCAAGTGGGTTTTATCCCAGAGAAATATTTTAGAGGATTCTTGGAAAGAAAGGAGTACATATTACTTATATAGAAGCGATAAAGTATATGTATGATGGTGCCGGTACCACCACTTAGGCCATGGACAAGAAATGCAAAATTTTCCTGGAACCATAAAGTGGGAACTGCCCCCTCCCAAGAGTCCCTAAGATATTTTCTCCGAATATGGGCTCATGAAAGCTAAATGGGCGGTAAATCTTGGAAGTCTTGAATTGTTGCCTTAACACCTACTAATATATTTTCTTGAACATTATACCTGTACCGCAATATGGAATAAGTATGTGCTGATTTGTCTTTTATAATCTCCTTGTGTTACCACCACCGCATTGGATCAGTGATATTAGAGCTACAACACCCGACAAGTGGTACCATAACTGGTATCATTAGCTTTATACAACGAGACTTTATTAGTATGCAGTCTCGATGTTATCTTGTGTTGGTTACTGGTTTTGCAGGCTTTTCAAACAGGGTTTTATCCACCTGTGAAACTTCCATTTCATCCTTTTCCTGGGCTGATCTCTTGCGAGGTTGTTTCTCTATGTTAGAATATTACTATTTTGTCATCTCTAGTTAAAATTAGACAGCTCATTCTTGAACTGTTTGATCACCATAGGGAACCATTTTGAATCTTCAGTAATACTGCTGAGCATTCATAGTAAATTCCATAGAAGCAACAATTCTTTGCTTATATGAAATGTTAAGTTTGCACAATGTTAATAACTTCTGCTGGTGTGAACTTGAGACATGTTGGAACCCCTGTGACATGTTATATTGGTATGTTGATTAATAATGCAGCTTGTCTGATTTGAGTTGCGCGCTGAAGCTGGTTAACTTATGATTTGAAATGCAAATTGTTGCTGGACAGACAATGAAACATTTCAATCAGCTTTAGTGGTGCCCGCATGAGACCTTGGTTGTAGATTTTCAATTTGAAATAGTTGGATTCGTGCCAAATATGTGGAGCATGTTTTCAGGTAAAAGATGATATGTGGAAAGCACGTTGCTAAATGGCAACCAAAAATGAGTCTTCTGGCAAGCTTGATGATTTCTTGGAGGGAGGTATTTGATGATCACAAGGATCCAGACACTGACCCCCAAAAGAAAAGTCTACCTAATGCAGACATACGTGCATATTATACAATTTACACTTTGTCAATCTTAAACATGGTCTAAATTCTTGACCTCTATATCCATTGTTTTTGACAAACTAAACTCAAAACACTTTCGACTTTGAAGAAACTAACATATTTTGCAAGAACATCTCACTAGCAACACATCCATCAAGTCATCAGAGTATAAAATTCATATGGACTACTGTTGTCTATTATAAGGGTTGGTTGCCCTATGTGTACGTCATATCTACTGCACGTGATAGATCGAGCTCCAAGTGTATCGTGCATGATTTTATGGTTTCACAAGCTTACTTATCTCTTTCAAGACAAACTTACTGTCTTTTCTGCACATCTCTAAAGATGGTGGAGGGAAATTCAACTTTTTGATTGAATATTTCACCTGTTTCTGAATCCTCCGGTTCGTAAACATTAGTTTATGGATTTCAAACCGATGAGGTGTGGCTATATACCGCTGAATCATTTTCTTTCTTTGGCAAAGGGGCAGGTTAAATGTTTGATTGGATTATCTGCTGATTACCATCTATTGACACTATGCAAAGGCTTCTGTTCTGGAGCATCAGTATGCATTGATTGATAATAGATATACAAGTGGGCAACATCCAATGTTGAAGGCGTGCCTTTTGTGTTTGATGCTTTGAAAACCTGATGTTCATGGGGGGCATTTTCACAAAGAGGTTGACGCTTATGCTTTTATCAGTGAGCAACTTATGCAGATATCACTGTTTGTCTCACTACTGCTTTCTAAATGTATAAAATTGCATCGTGGCTTTGATGGCCCGAGAGAGTTTATACTACTAAAATGTCACAAGTTACAAATTCTGTTTCTGTAGGACATGTATTTCTATCACTATGAAATTCATAAATGAAGTAGTTATATGAGGATATTCGGAAGGAACAGTCTTGGATATTGTGAAAGACCCATCACATTGTAGGCATTTTAACTTCTGGTACTTTAAGCAAGTGCTAAATGAGGAAGTTTCACTTCTGATATTTGATCTGAATTTGTTAATTCTCCAGATGTATGTTTCAAAAAGCCTCGTCATTTCTTTAGACAAGCATCTGATGAGAAACAAGGAGACGGAACATTCTAATTGTACCTCAGTATATTTGTGTGTTCAATTCATTCCCTTAACAATTTCAAGTCCTTTAAACCTTGCAATGCCAACTTAAACAATTAGAGCTGTTGTGGTTAAGCGGTCTTTCTTTCTTGTGCTTTTGACCAGTCAAGTCGTTAATCTTCAGCAGGGTGTAGCGTCCGGAGAATAGGACCATGGTCTTAGCAAATTGGTGGTGAAAACTTACCAGTCCATGATGTGCAGCTACATATCTTCTATTAACTTCAAGTCTCTTTGCTATTGTTTGAGCTAATGCTCAAAAGGTGAGGGCTTCAGAAGAGGTATTTTGTTTTATCGATTTGTCTGGTAGAAATTTGTCATGGTAGAAGGAAGTTTTATTGCTCATACTTATTTTTGTCAATTGAGTCAATTTCTACGAGGTTTTCTATTTAAAAATTTTGCTTATTTTTCAAACTCAAAATTATTCAGTACCTGTTTTCTCATACTTTTTTTTATAGCATATTCTGACAAAAGAATTAAAATTCGGATTATCAATATTTGTGCAAAGATACATGAGTCTCGTGAGAGTTGTTAGAACAATAAACAGTAGCACTGGATTGAGGATCTTTACAGTCGGAACTAAAGTGGTACACATTTTGCATGTTGGGAATTGTGGAAGACAAACTATGCAGGAACCAATTATCTTCACGTGCTTGATGGCAACTCGGGTATAGTTTTATAATATGCTTGGTGGGGTATACTTTCCACAAAGAAGGAAATTCTCATTAAAAACTAGATGCTACTTTCTGGAACTCTTAAACTTTTGCCTGATCACCATGGATTTATATATGAAGTAGAGAGTTGCAGATCCAGGAAATACTCCCCCAGCTACTTCTTCACCAACCATAAAAGCTGCTGGTGGTTGGGATATATTCTCCAGAAAGTATCATTTTCCTTTTGATGTAAATGTCATTACGCATGAGTTGCCTAATCATGGAATTGGAATCTCATGCATTTCTTTTCCAGCGAATTTGTTGTATGAATTTGGTCAATTATGCTTAGTGGTTAACAGCTCGCATATAAGTTGTGCTGCTTGAGACCTTGATAGAGACAATACTTGGTGCTCTAAAATTCCAAAAAGCTTGATTGATCATGGTGGAAGGCCATTGGCGACCTCTCCTTTTCCTTCTTGCTTGCATCTGAATCCTGGAATAAGTTCTTTTGTTAATGCACTTATATGTATCTATGGAAGTATGTCTTGCTTTCCTGTTGCTGAGAAGTATTACTGGACGTGCTTTTTGGGTATTGTGTTATAGCTGCTGGAGTCTAAATTTATATTAACTTATGAAAGCTGTTAGAACTTTTCTTTTATCTTCAAGGGTCTTCATTCTTGTTGGGTTTTTAAACTGAAGTTGATCTGAAAGGACTGAGCAACAAGTGCGTGAATGTTTATAATACATAGGTTGAGGGGTCTGTTGGGCATACTTGACTTCAACCAATCTTTGATTACCTGTACAGAGAATTTAAGGTGAAACAAATGTCAGGCATTTATTCTGTATGATGGGTTTGTTCCAGGTTCAGGCACCAACCTTTTCAAGAAAAGTTGGGGGGTGAGAACCGTAGGAATGAGGGGATAGAATCTGTGAATTTGATTCTAATCTCGAAGGGCATAATCTTTTAATTAATGTCAAATCCTTGGCAGGTCCTGTCACTTTTGCATATCCTTTTCGCATTGAGAGTTGCATTACAGTGTCTAAGTACTGTGTTTGCTATGATGCACGAAATTCGGTCTGATGGCCACTATGTGATATTTTTCTCTTTGGGCTGCAATGTATCTTTTTGATACACGTGCAGTGGCATCTCCTCCATGTGATCCTAGAGCTTGTCCATTTCCATGAAAACAGTCTGGTGGGATCTGCCCTCTTCTGTTTGCCCCACTTCCCCAATTGGGGATGATAAACCCAAGATGGATCTTTTTCACTCTTATTAATCAGTGTCGTGCTTTTTATCTCTGCTCTTGTTAGCCCCTATTTTTAGCCAAAATGGGCAGGCATTATTGAATAATTAGGGAATGACTGACGTGTTTATCTCACTAAATCTGGACCATTTTTTTTCCTTCCCTTGTTTTTTAACCTTCATGTCACATAGCTCTCAATCTCCATGTAGAGCCACTCGGTGAGCTGGAGACACATGGACACTGACATACAGGATGTGGATTTCAGGGAAGCTATTTCTTATTCAAGGAAACAGAGGAGAAACTGGTGCTTGAAGTTGCTCAGTCTGAGATAAAAGGCAAAAAAAGTTGAGCTGCTTTTTTTGCTTATTGGGGCAGGAGATGGTGGTGGGAGAGTGGGAGGGGCTTTCTGTTTCTTTTTGCTCAGAAGACAGCCATCTTTGGTCCTCTTTCTGAGAGACAGTTTCTATTCTGTTGTGGGTGAAGGGATACAAATTAAATGGTTGGAATGGGTGCACGTAAACTCCTCTGTTTTGCTCCCCTTTCTTCCATCTGCCGGTACTGTACGCAGCCATTAAACTCCCCTTGTGGTCCCATTGGGAACCCATACACCAAACTGCACGTATCCATCAATATGAACAAATTTTCATTTTAGTGCAAAGAGTTGCAAGGGATTTGATGGTATATATTAAGCACATTTTATTTGTGACTAATTAGTGCAAGTTCTTGGGCCAACATGTTTAAGTAGGTTAGTGTATCAGAAAATTGATTTGACCAAAAGGAGACTGTCAAATGGATCAATTAGAAGTATTATCCCCCGACATTGTTTAGATATACCCTTTCGATCACTGACCTGGAATGACTTTACATGGAGATAGGATGAGTTGATATCTCCCAAATGGATCACAGATCTCAGCAAAAGACCCGATAACATTGTTTAAGTAGACCCCTTTGATCATTGACCAGGAATGATTTTATAAGGAGATAGGATGAGTTCATATCTTCCAGATGGATCAGAGATATCAGCCATATCCCCCTCTCCACTTACTCCCCAGAAACGACCTCCCACCACCAGGTTTTTTTATGTGCATATATTCACCTCACTGCAATCCAAGCACTTTTACCTCATTCGGACTTGATTGAGAGAGAGAGAGACAGAAAGAGGATAGGACCCGGAGAAGATTTCGCACGCGGCATGTTACCTCTCAAATATAGCAACTAGGAAAGGCGTAATGTTTTGGTGTTGCAATAATTGGCACCAGTTTGACGCAATCCGAACCACCGTCTCTATTTACCCAGCATGATCCAGACGGGAGGATTGTCATTCTCAATGGGGATTAATCGGTGGCTAACTGGCTTTAGATATCCCAACGATGCAGGAGAACGTACAACAGTTGCAGACATGGTAGTGGGTTTGCATCACCATGGGGGGATCTTGGGGCAAAGCAAGAGAGAGCCATGCATGCATGGAGGATGACATGCCTCCCTTTAGTGCATGCAAACATCTCTGCTACCAAGTCATGAAGCAAACCCAACCATGTCGCCAAAAACAAGCACCCCCAATTATTCCCCTTGTCATTTCTGGCAGGCGAATTTGCTCTCTCCACTTGGCCCCCCCTACCCCCCTCTTTTCTTCAAGATAAAATTCTTTATCGAACCTTGGTACGTTACGAAAAGAAAGGGAAGATCACACACCTAAAAGCCACAAGCTTCATAAAAACATTATCCCCTCTGAAAGTGCAAAAACATAAAATACTTGAGGTCTCAGCACAGTAATCCCACCCATCCCAAAAAGAGGATCGGCCACTACTGCCATGTAGCCTTGGAAACCTGTACGTTCTCTCACAAACAGTCCAATGTCGGTTTGAAAATACTAATTATTTCCCCACCAATGCCTTCTGGGGTTTCCGCCCTTCTTATATTCAGATAAAGATCACACAACTCGGTTCATACAAAAAGTGTTGCCACTCACTTTCCTCCTAATCTCTCAAGTGTGTGCTCAACTAAGCTGCCAGGCAATTACTATATTCAATCAACCAAGGGCGGACTGGCCTTAGCAGCGATAGGGGAAGGTCTACGCGAAAAGGTAACTACACAACGCGGTAATCTAATCACGGGCCGTCTACCTTTACATTCACCCTCCACTGCAAGCATGTCCATGACCGCGTACTAACCTAACGAAAAAAATTACCCATGGCTACACCAGAAACTTATATGTAGTAGGGTTTCTTTATAATGGGTGTATTGTATAAGTAGCGCACTTGGACTTCCTATGCACTAATTCTGTCTTTTTTCAAATTCCAAGAGGAGGCCCCTCACGCATTACATATAAGTAGAGATCAAAAATTAAAGATGCAAAGAAAAGGCGCACACTTTTGGCGGGTCGTTGACACGTCCGAAGGAGGAGAACCGAAATCGGGCCCGACTCACCCCCCCGGTTGTGTATATATAGACGGCCCCTCTTGCCTCCCCTCTCATGCCAGCAAAACTCTTCATTTAAGGCTCGAAAGAGAGAAGAAAAAGAGAAAGAGCTCACCCTCTAAAAGCAACCAAACGAATCCGCAACAAAACCCAAAATTTTGCACAATCTCGTTTTTTTCATTCCCCTCTCCGTCTCTCCGTCTCTCCCCCTTTCTCTGACGCACAAACATTTGAAATAACCTTTTCTGTGTTCATTTGTCCACTAGCAATAGTATCACCACACACCACCATCATCGTTCATTCGTTTCATCAAAGCTATCATGTGCAACCCGAACCCATCTTCGCTTGACTTCCCTGAGAAGACCCTACTCAACAAGAACCCCGATAAGACCACCATGGACCTCCAAGATGACCTCCACAGATGGCCTACGCCTTCCGAGGTAATAAACAAAAGCTATTATTTCCACTTTTTTGCATGCATGAACATGATGCTCGAGGAGATTTGCTAGGAAAAGATGGCCATGCAAAGCTTTAACATGTTCTTTAAATTTTCTCAGGCTTTGGAGGAGATTAAGGCCATAGGGAAGATATCCGGGCCGACGGTGGTCACCGGCCTGCTCCTGTACTCGAAGGCCATGATCTCGATGCTCTTCCTCGGGCGCCTCGGCGAGCTCGAGCTCGCGGGTGGGTCCCTCGCCATCGGGTTCGCCAACATCACTGGCTACTCCGTGATCTCCGGCCTTGCGATGGGGATGGAGCCCATCTGCGGGCAGGCTTACGGCGCACGGCGGTTCAAGATGCTTGGCCTCACGCTGCAGCGCACCGTCCTCCTCCTCCTCTCGGCCTCCATCCCGATAACCTTCATGTGGGCCAACATTAAGGAGATCCTCTTGTGGTGTGGCCAAGACGAGGAGATATCATCCACAGCTCACACATTCATCCTCTTCTCAATGCCTGACCTGTTTTTCCTCTCTTTGCTTCACCCACTGAGGATTTATTTGAGGACTCAGAACATCACATTGCCTCTGACCTATTGCTCAGCTGTTTCGGTCCTCCTTCATGTCCCTCTCAATTTCCTCTTGGTGGTCCGCTTCAAGATGGGCATTGCTGGTGTTGCTATAGCCATGGTCTGGACTAATCTCAACCTCTTCGTCTTGCTCTCGGCCTACGTCTACTTCTCGCGCGTGTACAAAGACTCTTGGGTCGCCCCAAGTGCGGACTGCCTCCGGGGGTGGTCCTCCCTGCTCGCCCTTGCCGTGCCGACCTGCGTTTCAGTGTGCCTCGAGTGGTGGTGGTACGAGCTCATGATCGTGTTGTGTGGCCTGCTCGCGAGCCCCCGTGCCACCGTGGCTTCCATGGGGATCCTCATCCAGACCACCTCGCTGGTCTATGTGTTCCCCTCGGCTCTCAGTCTCGGGGTCTCGACCCGGGTGGGGAACGAGCTCGGGGCGAGGCGGCCCTCCCAGGCCCGGATTTCCGCCATCATCGCGCTGGTCTGCGCAGCGGGGCTCGGCCTCGGGGCGATGCTGTTCACCACCCTGGTGCGTCACCAGTGGGGGCGGCTCTTCACGGGGGACGCTGAGATACTGGAGCTGACGGCAGCGGCACTGCCGATCGCAGGGCTCTGCGAGCTCGGGAACTGCCCGCAGACCACGGGATGTGGCGTCTTGAGGGGGAGCGCTAGGCCCACGATTGGCGCCAACATCAACTTGGGCTCATTCTACCTCATCGGCATGCCGGTGGCGATCGTGATGGGGTTCGTGGCCAAAGTGGGCTTTGCAGGGTTGTGGCTTGGCTTGTTGGCTGCTCAGGCTTCATGTGCATTGCTCATGCTCTATGTTCTCTGCACAACTGATTGGGCGGTTCAAGTGGAGAGAGCCAAAGAGCTCACTCAACCTCCTCCCTCTTCTTCCTCTTCTTCATTGCCAATCTCATCCAAAGGGTCATCAGCTGATTCTGCTCCTGTCTCTGTCGTCATGAACCAAAAGGAAGCAAGCAGCAATAAGAAGAGGGCTAATCTTGAAGAGATACTTTGTGTCAACGAGGGTGGCGATGATGATGGGCATATTGTGAACTCAGCTTCATCACATGAGACAGACCCTCTGTTATCCACTCCAAACACAGTGCACTGATGGTGATTCGCATGTTAACCATTATTCCCTCCATTTTTGCCGATATCGGTCCTCTCCTCCTGGGTGGTTGTGGTGTAAAAAGAACCAAAAAAACCCAAAAAAAAGAAGATTAGATTCTCATTGATCATCCCACTTAGTGTTATTGTAGAAAGTTCCTTTCCCCCTTCGTTTTTTTCTCTTTTGTTTTGGGTTGTGCCTATTTTTATTGACTTTCTTTTTCCCCCGTCTCGCTGTATATCTTAATGGTTCTCTCATCTCAATACAATACTGACACAGTGGAGAGAGAGAAAAGCTTAGGCTGTCGGTTGGTTTTGAGGCGATAGAGAGAGAGAATCTGCCTAACAATTTTGTTTGTTCTTCCCTTCCATATAAGGCAACAACACTTGGCTGCCTAAAAAGGAAAATTAGCATAAATGCCCCCTTTACCTTTGGGATTTACAAAATGAGGCGCGCGCAAGCATGCGCATCGAGGTTTAAATCTATTATATTGTTCCTGAAATACCTTAGAGAGCGATAGATGGGCCAGAACATTTTTATTTAGGGAGAAATGATTAGACTTCTAGTGCTTACTACCGTACCTTGCCCCCCATACAACTAGGTTTCGAACAACATTATATGAATGTAGTGCGACGAATTGCTTTTATCACCACCTCAAACAAAGCGCGGAGTGCTTATTTGCAGATGAATTAATGGAGAAAGGGTATTACCATAAACATATACAGGGCATGGATACGATTGGCGATACGCATTGTGAAGAAAGTCGCTTTCAAATTAAGAATGCCACAAAACATAAAGAAGGATCTGGTTATTTCATATATGAGGAGAGACCGGAGTCTTCGAGGGTTTCTCATGTGCTTTTGAAGTATGACGCTTTCGTTGGCTCAGGTTAATCACCGCATATATAGTGTCATCATTTCCAAAATGGGAAGGAAGAAACTCTTGATGCTGTACACACAGTAATTGATTCCGATGGACGGTAAATAACTTGACACGCCTCGAGAATGCTTTTTCTAAGTGTGCATCCCAGTGTCCACCCCTTGGCTACCTCCAATTCCCAAAAAGCTACACAGATTTTCACACGTATCATGGATGGCACAAGCGAGTGCCCAATAATGAGTGAAGGTTGAAGATAATTGGGTGGGTGGGTGGAGGCAGACAGGGGAAGAGGAAGTATGCAGTGAAGAGAGTGGAACTTGGAGGAGGAGGAGGATGGGGGGGCCCCTGTTGAGAAATGAAGAAACAAAATCTAAGCAATTATTGAGTCTGTCTACTTCTCTTATGACAAAAGCAGGATCACAGTGCCCCTCTTGCTTCTGCCCTCCGCTGTTCCCCTCCCAAAACCTTTTGTTTTCATCTGCCCCCCCACCCCCCCTTCTCAAAATCAAACACTCTTTCACCAACAGAACCATTTCTATCAACCTCTTCCGATACCCAATGTTCCATGGGGGAGGACATCTCAATGAACTTTGTTTGTAATAATGCAACAACACTGGTGAAAAACTTATCTAGGAACTTGAAATTAGAAATTATATCCAATTGCTCCTTTTACCATAATTGCTGGTTCTTGTCTTCTTCTTCTCCGTCCGTACATGCACATTTTTTCTTATGGTTTATTCGGATTCACATGGGAGATAAGGTGTTATAGTGTCCGACGTAATTGGTTTATGAGTTTTACATTGATTATATGAATAAATATTTTTTCTTTGCTAAATTATTTAACTTGTTAGACATGTCTTTAAGTCTTATGCTATTCATGTCCAAGATATTTTATCGGTAGCTAAGTCTTGTGCCACCTCTAATCAGGATTACCCGTTTTGAGGTCATGGAGACCCGAATGAGTTGCGACCCGAAGTGAAAATTATTGTCTACGATGCCCGAGTGGGGCGTCCCTGCAAGAATTATCAGAATAATGGGCTCCACACTCACTTCTAACACATTCAGCTGCAAAGAACCAAAAAATACAGATCAACTGATCAAATCTATACATGGGAAAAATTACCAAAAAAGTTCTAAACCTTTTGTAATTATGTCAAGTCAGTTCTAAATCTTTTTTTAGGCCATTTCAGTTCGAAACCTTTTGTAACTGTGCCAATTCAGTTCATCCAGCCACTTTTGGTCGGCCAGCGTTGACGTAGACGCCGGCCGGCCGACGTGGTATTATTTTAATATTTTTTTTCCTTTCTCTCTTTTTTTTTTTCTTTCCTTCTTCCCCCCTGGCCGGTCCGGCCAGGGGGAGGCTCGTCGGTGAGGTGACCTCGCCGGCCATGGGCGAGGTCGAGCTCCCCTGGCGACGGTGAGGCCTCGCCCAGATCTGGCGAGACGTCGCCGTCGCTGGGCGAGGTTGAGCTCGCCCGACAACGGTGAGGTCTCGCCAGATCCGGGTGAGGCCTTGCCATCGTTGGGCGAGCTCGACCTCTCCGATGGCCAGCGAGCTTGACCTCGCCGAGCGGCGGCGAGGCCTCACCCAGATCCGGCGAGACCTCGCCGTCGCTGGGCGAGCTGAACCTTGCCCATGGCCAGCAAGGTGACCTCGCCGGCTAGCCTCCCCCTGGCCGGTCCGGCCAGGGGGAAGAAGGCAAGAAAAAAAAAAGAGAAAGGGAAAAATATTAAAATAATACCACGTCGGTCAGTCGGCTAGCGCCGGCTAGTATCCACGTCAGCGCTGGCTGGCCAAAAGTGGCCGAATGGACTGAATTGACACAATTATAAAAGGTTTAGGACTGAAATGATAAAAAAAAGGTTTGGGACTGAATTGTCATAATTGTAAAAGGTTTAGGATTTTTTTGGTAATTTTCCCTCTATACATGATCATCACTTTAAGCTCCATTGATCATGTGCTTCTATCAACATCGTGTGCATGATATGGATGAACTGTTAGAATATGTTTTGTACTTTGAACGAGGCCCCTGCTTTTATCATTCTTTAGGTTCCCCATTATTTCTTTTCCTCCTAAAGCCTTAAGCCACTTATTCTCTCCCTCCTATTATTCTTCTTGTTGTTCTTTGTTTTATTTTTATTCTTTGCCGCAATTGCTTGTGGAAATTGTGGCAAGGAATTGTCTTTGTGATGGGTGGAATTACGCCAATTTTCCAAAGATGCTAATTTTTTTTTCGGTACTGCAAATTCACAAAAGACAAAAATACGTGCATATCCATTTCTCTTTGGTGCGTACAAATGAAAAGCTCTAGTGGTCCAAGAGGCAACAAGTTTCTTCTTCTCCTCTCTCTCTCTCTCTCTCTCTCTCTCTCTCTCTCTCATATTATGGATTTAGGAAGATTTAACATATTTAATTGGGTCACTATTAACACAAACTCACACACACAATCCTACCGCAAAATATTTAAAAAAATTCAATTCAATTTTAAAATAAAAGAAGTTGCTTAAAAAATTCAAAGCGGCTTGACAGGAAGAAGTGCTAAGGTTTGTGTATTGACATCCAATAGCATTTGCATTAGAGGAATATCCTACCATTACTTTATTAAGCATTTGGGATGAGATAAATTCCATTTCCAAATTTGACACTGTATTGGTTTTCGAAGACTCTTGTGTACATCCACAAACCATGCTTTTGCTTGACGCCTACGATGATAGATATTGTAGAGACATGGTTGGTGACAAATGGTTGTGCCTTGCCCTTGAAAGTTTAGCACGATTGGTGCACGGAGAGAGCAAATTTTTCCCCTTCGAAACGGTGCATTCTCGCCATACGGAACCTTCATTTTCTAGTAATTTCCTCGGCATTAAGCAAAGCTAAGCACTAGAAAAAAGGACTTTCAAGAAACCCTTTGGTGAAAATATTTGATCACCACCAATATATCTCAATATGATCAAACTAATACTACTTTGGTTAAGAAGTCACCTTCCTTGAAACGCACCCTAGAACTACTCTATTGTTCTCTGATAAAACCCTACAAACAAATTGCAAAAACCTTTTTCTGATTTCTTATCTCCCAATGGTGGGAATCTCCACAAAATGGCGATCGTTTTAATTGGGAATTATTCTCAACCAAAACACCCATCATTGTCGTCAACATCATGGTGACTTGGAATCGAATAACCATGAGCCACGCATCATTCCAAAGGGAATAATACTAAAAGCGGCCGGTGACGGAGCGACAAGTGTCTAGCATCTCGTAGTCACTTTCCTTAACTTAGTGTCTAGTTCAGCAAATTGCACGAGAACGCAATCGCTTTAGTCTTTTTTATATTGTGTTAGTACATTGTCATAAGACAAAGCCAGACAGAAACCAACCGCCCCACCCCATTGGCAGAGACTAGTGGCTGGTTGATGCACCACAGACTTCAACAGAAAAGAAACACTAAATTAGGGTACTTTTGGATTAAGAAAGACAGAAAGTGATCTCTTTGATTAAGAACACAAAAGAAAATATATTAATAAAATAAAAGCTTACTAAAGAATGTGTTTAAAAGCAATCCATGAAGTTCCTGGCCACAGGGGGAGCTAAATCTGGCAATGGCATATGTGCTCTTTTTCCTAAAAATGTCTTTTCAAAGCACCAAAGCGCACACGCACGCTCTGGTGAGAGAGAGAAGTTCAAGTGGGACTTATCTTTTCTGCATAAATATATAATAGTTAGTTGCTCATACTAGTGGTGCAAGATTTAAGCTTTGGCCAATGTGGCTATGAAATCTGACACTCTATACCATAACAAGTGTTGGTCTTCTCTTCTAGGCAAAGACCTCTGTGTCAAACCCAGCTCCGTTTATTCCACCATTTCTGCCGAAAGTCTTCTCTTTTCAAGGGCATTTTTATCGTTTGAAAAGTGTGTGTGTGTGTGTGTGTGTGTGTGTGTGTGTGTGTGTGAGAGAGAGAGAGAGAGAGAGAGAGAGAGAGAGAGAGAGAGAAGTTGGACATCGATCCTCTAGCTATCTCACTAAGTAGTTCATGACCCACATTTGATGCCTCCACCAGAGGTAAAGTTGATGTAGTGTCTTGAAGTTTCGTTGGATTCATGCACCCACATTTGTCCATTTTGTTGCGTGCTGTCAAAGATGTTTTGCAGCTACTTTCCATGTCCAAGGCCAAGTTCAAGATGCATGCGCCTCAATGTTACCCTTCACTGCCTTCTCAATACTGTAAGGTATTTGCGCATATAGCCAATTGCTATGTGCACGTCGTTTCGATTAATAAAAGTAGTAGCTCTAGAACATGCATAACAATGGATAAATCGAAGTTCCTTCTATGCATGGACCCTCTCTTAGTGTTTGATCTCGTTCCACTTATTGTAAAGACTCATAGGACAATTGGTTGTCAGGTAAGACATGGGGATCTCATTGCACACCGCATAAAAAGCAGAGGATGTTCTAGATGATTCAAGTCCTAAAGGGTAGTACTGCAGGCCTTCAAATCACTTTATCATCCCGAAAATTAGTACATATATGGCTGTGGATGACCAGCTTGTTTAATGAGATTAACCACGATTTTATTAATGGAATGAGTCTAGACAATAAGTCCGGTGCATCGTGTCTACGTCTAAGAAGGATGTGACAGATGAATATGGCTTGTTATGACCGTGGATGACCAGCTTGTTGGGTCTTCCGTGCTGTACTCAAATGGGAAAGAAGCCTACTTCCAAAAGATGGATCACGTCTACGTCCCAATTCAAATTCAAAGATGCCAATCGTGTGGTTTCGATCGATGTAGTCCCTCGCATAGGACACACCGCACAACAGTTTCCCCAATGCCTTTCTTTCTAAAGGTCCCCCTTTCTGTTTTGTGCTTGAGGACCTTTTCTATTCTTTTTTTGGTAGGACCATTTAAATATTCATTACTTAATCAACTATACAATGCCACTATAAATTTATAGTTCTACAAGCAGCTTCGTCCGCCTGTGGTGTCTTTGTTTCTTACGTTGGCGGTGTATGCGACGAAAATCTTCGATTTATTTTTCTCTTTATCTGTTTTTACTGTGAGATGGACTTCATCTGTGTCGTGTAGAAGCACTCACAGAAAACGAAAACGAAAGAGTCTGTGTTAAGGGCACGTTTGGTGACTTTGTTTGGGGGTACGTCACCTAGTGGGGCGTGGGTACCACTCGGAGGGAACAATGGTAGGGTTTTTCTTAATTTCTTGGGATTCGTTGCTTGTGCTGAAGATTTTTCGCAATCAAGCCTTGACAACTAAAGGGCGTGTTCTTGTCCCTTTAGAAGACTCCGGTGCATTTTGTGTCCAAATTAAAGAACTGACCCTTCACTTGGGAATGTCCCAAAAGTTCACACATGTAACTGTTCTTCCTTTGGCCCACTCTTTTTTGTTCCTTTCTGAATTTTCACCCCCCAAATGATCATGCGCTCCGTACGTATCGGTGCGGTTGAAAACACTTAAATCTAACTTAATTTCGTATGAGATTTGCATGATCCGACAATTTTCGTATCCTTACGGTACATGCACGAATACATGCAATTACATCTTTTCCCTCTCTTTCTCTCGAACACATGTACATCGTCAGCGCACACGGAACATATTAATACATTTTATATAGCATTGGAGACAAAGTCAACCTCAATTAATTAAGAGTTGGATAAGAATCTACAGCCGACCCTCTTGCTCCACTACTGTAAAATGCAGTGATAAGTGAGCAAACGTTCTTGTTTATCTTCGAATTGAATATATTATTCTGGGCGTTCGACTAGTCGAGTCTTTCGTGGGAACACGTGGGTGATAAGGCTCAAAAAGAGTGGTTCCAAGCTGAAACTAAGAAATTTAATCAATTGTGTCATTGCATGTGTCTTTCTTCGCTTTGACGTGAGAAAATAAACAAATAGGAAACGCCGCTCCTCCCACTTCTTAGTGGCCTTGACTTTATTTTGGGGTGGTTTGCTTAATCGCCATGCTAATGTTTGACCCACGTTCCAATATCACTTGTTCTTTGACTATGTCCTTTTTTTGGTAAGGTTCTTTGACTACGTCTTTGTCGGTGTTAAAAGCAAAGATTACATGCTCTATGAACACGCAGAGGAGAGAGAGAGAGAGAGAGTCCGAGAAGCTATGGACTCTTATTGTTTTCTTCTTTTTTAAGGGAAAGAAACTCCGAAACATATTGCTAAGAGGATGCAGAATAATTGCTTTTCTCGGTTGGAACTGGGAGAAAAGTCAAACCTTGAGACCAGATAATGGAGTATTTTCAGATTCACCATCATGGGTCAAAGCCCTAATTGGTCAGAACTGTGTGCACAATTCATAGATGATCACTACATGGCATGGCAGATGGAATGGTGAACAAGGATATATAATCAATGTAACATACGGAACAAAAAGATGAAGCATCTCTATATGCAGTCTTTCACAAACTGATGCAATAGACCAAGTTAGTGTTTCATTCAAACCTCTCCTTTTTGGCCAGACACAGAAGGTCCTAGTTTGTGTCTTGAAAGCCACGCAACGCATTTGTTACCAAAACAAAAACAAAGAAGAAGAAGAAAATTTGCATGCTCCGACAAGTAGAGACTTCTCTTTTCTAATGGTTGGATTGTAACTCCCATTTGTTTTTGTCAAATGGAACTCTACAACATCATTTTGCTTAGAGAAATTGTTGCGACCAACCTAGCAACATGAATAAAAGAAACAATTTGAGTAAGAGGTAAATTGCGCTAGTGAAACCCGAAAACAGTGGATTTATGTGGTTCAACGGCGTGTCTAGTCCACGCAAATAAATTGACGTGATGGTTCCTCTGTAATAAGTAAAGAGGAAACTATAAACGTTTGAAACGTTTATAGTCAAGTGTTTTCCAATGCTTAATAGGTCCAAAATCCACGAGAATCAATCATAAAAGAGGAGTAGTCTCACACTTTCATTTTTCTAGGATGATGGCTATAAAAAAATCTCTATAGAGGTCTCACAAGTTGCTCTTCTAAAACAAACTCTAAAGTTTGGAACGAGATCCCATCGAGGGTCGGGCGCTGCCAAAATAAGATTGAGCATGTGGCTACTGCATTGAAAAACACAATAGCTACTAGGCACTATCCGGAAGCCTAGCTAGCTTGTCCTAAAGCCTATACTTAGTCGATAACTCAATTATAATGGAACCATCTAGTTGAACTCTCTATGGAATTAACACTTTCTGTAATTTACTTCTTGCTCGAATGTTCTCGTTTGTTCACGCTTCGCATTAGCTGTAATGGAATGGCGAAGATTCAACATGGATTATTTGGTTTTTTTTTTTTGGTTTTTGAAAATTCGGTCTCACTTGAGTATTTACATGGATTGATGGAGATGTTGCGCATGCTGGATGAATACCCACTATGAAACGCAAGTGAAGACAAAAGACAAGGTTTTTGCATGTAGTATTCTCTTTTGAAAATCAAAGGCACTTCCGGAGGGATGCAGGCGCCGAAGAATGCAGCACCTTTGATTTTCTAGAAGAAAGCATGGCAAAAAATTTGTCAATTTGCTGGTCATTTTCTTGAAGAGACCCCTTGATGTGAAGAAGACACTTACTAGGCTGAGGTTAACATCTGGTCCTCAAGATCGTCTACAAAAAAACTCAGGTGCAAAATTCAAGGAGTGGAGGGAAACCTGAATGTGATATGCGAAAAAGACTCGAATTTCAATTTCGTTCAACGTAGATAAAGACAAATTAAGTTCGTTTGCCGGTCCAAGGCATCGAGGGAGATTCAAAAGGCGATAATTGAAGAATAGGACCGGCAATGTCGGACACGGCGTGACGATTTGGCTTTAGCCATGAGGTGTATCACTTGGTGTTGCAATGGAGGGATGTGCACGCCAAAGCTTTGCTTTCAGCCCATTGGCTTAAGTCCACATCCTCGATGGTGTTGTATATCCACTAACGGGTTACCCATGTCGATTACTTGCTCGCAATGGACTACTTCCTCTTGGCTAACGTGATGCAAGAGTCGTTCTTTGAAATTCGTTCAGCAACTTCACCCAAATTCACCATGCATCAAGTCTTCACCTAACAGGATTCGAGTCGTGGAAACCTCATATTCTTCCAAACATAAAATCTCAGTTGATTCACCGTTCAACCAAACCTTTAAAGTCTAAATTGTCAGTTGTAGATGAAAGGTATCTTAAAAACTTAATGCACACGCTTGAAACGGGAGAAGGATATTAGAAGTACGAAAAGTTGTGTATAGAGCACACTTTAGTTTGAAAAATTTTCGCTACATCACTTAAGTGTTAAATTAGAGAAAAAACGATCACTTAAGTGCCAATGGCGAGATATTCTAGCCAAAATTAATAAGTGATTGTTTTAATTTAATTTTTTATATGAGTTGGCATTATATTTAAAAAACCCCATCCACATGGACCTGCAAAACGATGCCACTTCAACCAACGTGGCACCATAGTCCAAAAATGACGCCGTATCATGGGTCAACAAAAAATGACGTCTCACCAATAGTCCCAAAACGATGTCGTTCCACGACTCAACAAATAACGATGCCCTTCCATCATATTCAACCCTTGGTCATCGTTGCACCTCTCCCTTTGACAGTCTTCCCTCATCGTTGCCGTTGCTCTATCACTGTCGATTGTCGTTGTCACGCCCTGCACCCTAATCAACCCGAGCCTCGGGCGTGCGACAACTGCGAGGTCATTTGATCACGACATCCCAGGAGGCGTCACCGACCCATCCTATTGTCTAACGAATAAGCACACGCGGAAGCGAAAACCAAATCACCCAATGAACAACACAAAAGGGATAGCATGGAAATACATAGACAAAAACGTGCTTGATTGTTAACAATCGGACGTTAGCAAAATACAAAACCATGACTATGGGCCTTTCTCCGATTCAAACAGTAAGGGGTCAGGGGTTAAACCTAGTTTCTCTATCAACGAGAGCAACTACCAAAAAGAACGTGGCTTCCTCCACGTTCAGGCATACTATAGCTCCTCTAAGGGGTCGTAGTCCGGGTTCGACTCCAGATCGCTAATGAGACCGTCAGGGACATTCGACGTTGAAGAGTCCCACGAAATTGCGCCTGGCGCACCCAGAGATCTGTCAAAGCCCCGGAGAGGTCCCCAATGCTCTTCCCCGAACCAAACATACCATGCCTTAAAACGATGAGGAATTAAGTTTGCAAGCCCCTCGTCGACCTAGACAGTCGTTGTATACTCCTCGTACACCGTATCCATTCCCGGTGCTACAAACTTGACCACCTCTACGTCTTGGTTTACCGAGACACCAAAGCACATAATCCGAATGTCTGTACTAGAGGCCTGGAAAGGGTTAAGCAATAACACATGAGTAAAACTCAATAAGTTCCTCTAAGCCCCGTATAGGAGGATACCTCGCCTCGAAAACTTGAAAGGTAACCTCATACTCACATCATGCCAAATACACAATCGAATGATCACACATGAATACTTACCTCCCGTTGGCACATACAATTCATACAAATAATCACATGCGAAGCCTCGCTTCCAATTGGCATGTGACAATTGCACATAGTAATCAAGAACACTTTATATCATATATCCATGCACAATGCATCCACACGTGTTCCGATTATTATGATTGCTCGGGGCCATGACCGACACTAGCATCGATGGTCTTCTGGTGTAATCGGGTATCGTCCCGCCCCATTGGGTATGGCTACGTCAATCGATCTCACTCGAAGATGGCATTCAATTAAGAGCTTCATTTGGAAATCCATTTGCGAACAGCAACCGAAATCCATTCGGCATCTGAAATCCATTGGGCATCATCCCCCGCAATTATACGTGTATAGAACCATTTATGTGATCACGCAAACACATCAAGCACTCAAGCCAATTATTGTCTTTCACTTTGGCCAATGCAGGAGTGTTTAATGCTCATATGATTAGAACATCTAAAATCCCACACACATAAAAATGCAATAAAATAATCACATCAAGGTTAGTCATATTTCATTGGAAAGCTCAGAGTGTGTAGGTCTTATCTCTAGAAGACATCAAGCCACGACTCAAACGTTTTCACGTGAAAAATAGTGTATCTTTGAAATTGTGTAAATCTGGGCAGTTTTGCACAGTAGCAGAAATCCTTTCAAAATAAATAGTAAAAGAACTCAAAAAATTCTAAATTTTCAATATGTTACAGAAAACCCTTAATATACATTTCTTATGAAGAGCAAAAAACCTAGTTCAATATGTAATCATGTCATTTTGTCATTCAAAGGCAGACCTGAAATCAACTCGTGAGCACATATTGCTCGATCTTAAAAATATATCTCTTTCAGTACCTAATTTCAATTTGAAAGCCTCGAAATTTTTATATTTCATAGAAAGGAAAGTCCTTAACAACTTTTGTGATGAAGCTTGTTTAAAATAGATCTGAAAAAATTTATAAAAATCGAAAAGACGTGAAGATCATGAAAACTGTGTTTCTGGGCAGTTTAAACACGGTTTGAATGTGAGCTTTCATACGACCCAAATCAACTCCAAAAATTCTAGATTTAAAACATGCTAAACATTAAGATGTGGTGAACAACTTTTGTGAAGAACACAACCCCAAATTCGACCCAAAAAGACATGTAAAAAAATAAGAGATAGAAGAGGTATTATAGTTCCGAGTTCTGGGTTTCAAAACAAATCTCAAAGATTCAAGTCCAAATGTACCCACGAAATTTTGGCTCATCTAGCTCAATTCCAGAAGCTTAAGTGGACATGCAACAATTGCTATCACCTTCATTGAATAAGCTATACCCATCCTTCTCACATGCAAGTCATTAGAGACTCAAGGTTACACTTGCACACTCAACCTAGGTCCGAAACTTGTAGAATAACACCATATCCATGGATTAGAAGAACTATTTACTAAACCGGTTGGACTACGGTCAACGACAAACAAATGGCGACAGAGAAGAGGACGGCGACGGCGTCACGATGGCGTGGTGGTGAGGAGTGGCTTGGCGGACAGTGTGGCAACGGTGAGTGGCGAACGACGACAGCGTGGCGACAAGGACGGCACAACGCGGTGGTGGATGGCGGTGGTGAGCAGTGGCAGCAGCGATCGACAGTGATGGTGGCGTGAGAGGGAGAGAGGGACGGAGAGAAAGAGAGAAATGAGAGTGTGAAATGAGAGAAATGGCTTCTCCATGAAGTGATCTTGCAAGAAGACTCTAATAATGCAAGTGTATTAATGGCTCAACCACCAAACCTAGCTCTAATCCCTTAATTTGCTCTCAACCAAGCAACCTAATGGACAAGAAGCCATCTAACAAGCTTCCCCAACAAGTCTCACTCTTAGGTAATCATGGCTAGCAAGGTAGGCTCAAGTACATAGTTAGGGACTCACTAGGGAAACCAAACTAGAAACCAACCAAATTGGTCTTTTCCCTCTCCTCCAAAATGGCGCCAACCCCATACAAACAAGACCAAATTTTGGTCTTGCCTCAAATAAAGCTTCTAGAAAATGCATTAAATGCAAAACTATAGGTTAATAAACATAGAACACCATCATGAACATAGCATATTAATGTGCAACTTTCTAAAAATCAATCAAGGGTCAATAGTGGCGAAACGAGGTTTACCCTTTTTCTTGGTTCGAGTTCACTTTATCAAAGATTAATGTCTAATGATACTTAATTAATCGTCGTTGGATTGAGGATGTCACAGTCATTGCTCGCTCTCATGAATCCTCCTGCGTAGTGCTTTCATCGCAACACCTTAATCAAAATGATATCAATTCAGATCTCAATTGACCGTCGAAGGGCGGAATTTACGAAACAAAGTGACGAATTGAACATGCTCGCAAGATAGGCACTTACGACACGCAATGTACCCACTTGAAAAGAACACCGACGCAGAGAGGAAGAGAGGATCGACACAAGGTCGAACCTATCAAGAAACGGAGAGAAACGAGAGAGACGTCACCAATCTTTGTATGATGTGCTAGGGGAAGGAGCACCCTCTCTCTCTCTAGCTTTAGGGTTCTTATTTGGAGGAAAGGCATTCATCGACGTCTTTTATGCCTTAAATGTTGATTGGACCCTTCGGCGAGTTACGTTGGCTTAAGATTTTAATAACAAAAAGGCTATGCCGGATTTTCGGCCAAATAAATCGAAGTTGGCATTGAAAGATCGTTTTTCAAAAAATTTGGTACTCAAGTGATAAAAAAAATTCGATATTAAAGTGAGTGTTGTACATAACTTTTGGCACTTTTAGTGCCCTTCTCCACACTGGAAACTCTTATCCAACCATCATAGCCCCTTCTTTCATCCGTATAACTAGTTAAGGCGTGAGTTTAGTATGTGTCTGGCACTAGAATGGGGAAAATTACAAAGAAAGTCCTAAACTCATTACATTTGTGCCAATTCAGTCCTAAACTTTTCAATTGAACCAATTTAGTTTTAAACCTTACAACAATTTTCCAATTGAGTCCTTCTAGCCAATTTGACCAGAAATCGCTAACGTTGACAATTTTTGTAATTTTCTTTTCTTTTATCCATGCTCTTCCTTTTTCATTGTGCCAGCCAGGGTTATGGGCAACTCTTGGAAACTGCAAAGGCCCTCACCTATAGTCGGCAAGGGTTGCTGGTGACCACCGTTGACAAAATTGAAAAAAAAAGCAAAGAAAACATATAAGTTCAAAAAATAATAAAAATTTTTAAAAAATCACCAAAATTGTCCACGTCAGCACCAGTCGTGACATGTAGCATGGCCGACGTCCACATTAGCGATTTCTAGCCAAAATTGACCGGAAGAACTCGATTGACAAATTGTCAAAAGGTTTAGAACTAAATTGGTCATATTAATAAGTTTATGACTGAATTGGTACAAATATAATAGGTTTAGGACTTTTTTTTGTAATTTCCCTGCTGGACTGGGATAGAAAGTTGGTCCCAACCCATCTACAAAGTAATTTTTATATAAAATAGAGTTCGATTTTCTAGGTACAATAGTGGAAAAGTTAATAGATAAGTCACCTTTATAGTCACTCTGCAGAATTGTAGATGAGATTTTCACTTCTTACGGCTCCTCGTTCATTTCTCTGGAAGAACCTTTCGACGTTTTAATACTAATGTGATTCTCTTTTTGATTATTACATTCGAGTAATTTCCATTGGATACAGCGGTCCCACGCACACCGGATAATCACCGAAGCACGCAAGTCCGTGCTCTTAGGATTGGCTCCAAGAGAATGAATTAGGACATGGGGGGTGTCTACCATGAATTAGAAACACAAAAGTTCAATTAACATTAGTCTTGACCAATTGTATCTCTCGATTGATCCACATGAGCGGTAGAGATGTTTTTTTCATGTCCATAGTGACCCAACCCAGCCTTGGAGTGCCCAATATCGCAAAGACTGTCAATAGGCTGAGTTAGGTTTGAACTTAATTTTTCAACAAATTCTTGGGGCCCAGTTTTCTGCATGTTGAAGCTAATGATGTTCTAAATAACTTGTAACTTGTTCACGAACAATTACTGAAGACAATGTTTTTCTGGGTCGATCACTGTTAATTGCTTGTTCTTGAAGTCTATATGCAGTTCAAATGAGAGAAATGTTACCTCCTTGCCTTTCCTGGTGATTCGATCGTCGGCGCCGATGATCGAGCCGGGGCCGAAAGGCAGCCCGAGATGATCCTAAGGTGGCTCAAATTAGCAGGTCGATTTCAAACCATCGTTATGAACAAAATATCGGTACATCTGCTATCGACCCGATAGGTTAAAGAATGACAGTGAGATCAAGAGTTGACGCTATTTATGAGGGTAGGTGCGCAGTTTAAGTTAGATTTTGTATCGATTCTTATGAGCTCCACGTTGTCATGACTATCATGGAACATACCAAATTAATATGCAAACCAACTTATTAAAACTCCTTGTCCCATTAATTTCATGTTTAGCGTGGTGTCTTGCAAATGGGTCGTGTCTGAAGGAGACCGGCCCCCACACGTTGGTCAGGCCGGAGCTGTATCAGGCAGGTCGGAGTACGATATGACTTTCATTAGGCCCAGAGATTCTGTACCAGGCCAAATTTTGGGCTTGGGCTCAAATAAGCCCAAACTCTTTTTGCAAGCTATAGTTCTTCGTCATGGGCTTGAACGTTGAGCCCGCATTGGAATGCCCATGCTTATTGAAAGGCACAAGCGAATATCGTCTCGACCTATTCTCATGGCAATCACATTTTAAGACAGCGCGCGACTCAAATCAGCTCTACTTAAGAGGAGGCAGAATGTCATGTGACCGATCCGATCACATGTCTTCATTTTTTATGCTTGTTCGAAAATCACGACAGGTAACGCTCTTCGTATTCCGTCAAGGGGTCGCTCTCTTCATCGTTCAGTAGATCGGGTGCTTGATTCTTTATTTGTTGTATGGACTGGCGACGAAAATCTCCGTACCAAGACATTAGCACAGTGCGATGTGAAGTGCAGCATCTGCAGTCGACAATCATATTTATCGACTCCCTATGGCGAGCGGAATTAGGATTGAAAGGGGAATGAAATGCTTTGAAAGATTGAAACACGGGTAGAAGTAATTCGTACGTTAACATACTTGTGTGTAGGCGGCTTAGGAAAGATCTATGTACACCTTTCATCTCTCAAAAGCAGAAACGGAGACAATACAAACGCGACGACAAGAAAATAACAATACTGGGACAAAGCGAGGGTGGGAGTTAAGAAGACCAGCAACTGAGTTCGAGCGCTTCTTGAAACCTCGCTGCTGCTACAGATGATCTCGAAGCCGGTGACGCGGAACCGAAACCCTGCACAGACTCAACGGCAGCTTCAGCTTTCGATCGTCCGCTGATGCCGGGTTTCCCAGACACGAAGCCCATGAAGACATTGTTGTGGCCGGGAGCTCCGTGCTCTGGGTTTCGAGGGTGAGACCTCCGTGCCTGATGAGAGTGGAGGGGCAGCGTGAGCATTGCTGATGTCGGAGACATATTTCTTGGCTCAAGACTCGGACTCAAGCTCACTCAACAACGTAAGATCAAGAAGAGGGAGCTCTCGAAAAAGAGTGAAGTGGGGTTTCTGTGGCGGATCTTGATCGATGGTGTGAAACAAACAAGCAAGCAAGTCTGTGCGTGGGGTTGGCGTTTATATAGAGACGAGAGAGAGAGAGAGAGAGAGAGAGAGAGAGAGAGGTTCAATGAACTGAGAGTTGTAATAACAAACAACAAAAGAAGCAGAATCTATGGGCGGTTCTTGGACCACCCAATCCAACATGCCAGTTTAAGGAAGAGTGAGTGTATTAGTTGCTGCGGATAACGACGTTGGTGGGCAATCTATCTATGGGCAGATCTTTGCTGGGTTTGTCCAGGCGGCCATGGTTTCTCTCTCTCTCTCTCTCTCTCTCTCTCTCTCTCTCTCTCTCTCTCTCTCTAGTCGGTGGGGATCAAGCTCTTTATCTTTTGACTCGTTCTCCATTTCCAACAGTTCACCTGTATTTTCAAAACAATAGTTTGTGCTGTTCTCCTAAAAAGAAATGTCTGGGCCTTTTGAGGATATTTTAGGGGAAAATAAGGAGAGGGGGAGATGAGTCAGAATTCAAGAAATGAAAAGGGATAATCACAACTTCAATCATCCGTTTATTTCGTGAAAAATAAATAATTTAAATAATATTTTTTCAATAATAATCTAAAAGATATTTTCATTATCCTAAACAATTTAGTGGATAGTGAAAACATTTTTTTTCGACTAGTTATTGCAGGTAACATGAGTGATCATTTTGAAGAAGGAATATTTTTCGAATAATTCATTTTGCATGAATTAAACGCTCTCTAAGTTCAAGCTATTGTTTTGTCTGGAATGAGAGTTCATTTGGTGATACGAAAACGGTTCATAAGTTGTTGAAATGGAATTATTTACTAAAGAGCAACTATTCGGACATCTTCTATGAATTCATTTTTCTATTCACTCCCCATCAAAATTTGAATGGTCTATTAAATTTAGGCTCCGTTCGTTTCGTGGAAATTATGACATTTCCACCTCGAAGTCATTTTTCGGTATTCAGCTGAAACCTGAAAAAGACTAGGAAAATATCTTCTGCCGTTCGATATGGAAAATCTAATTTGATTTTCTTCCTTGCACTTTTTTTAATAATTTTTATTTTTAAAAAAATTTAAATTTTAAATTTCTTAAGAATTTTTTATATTTCTTTCTTTTCTCTTTATCTTTCCTTTCTACTTTCCCTGCCAGTGGCCGACCACCGCAACCGCTAGCGATCGGCCACAGGCGAGGCTTAGACTTGCTCACCCAAGGTCGACGACCTCGAGCGAGACCGACCCTCACCTTGCCGGCCTTGGGCAAGGCTGACGCCTTGCCAAATTTGGCGAAGCGAGGCGAGTTAAGGCCTTGCTTGCCCGACGCCGGCGAGCTCTGGCATGGCCTGTCCTCGCCTCGCCAACATCGAGCGAGGTCAGATCTGGTGAGGCGAAGGCCAAGCCTCACTTGTGGCCAGCCGTTGGTCGTCATCGGGGCTGGCAACCGGCTGGAGAAGAAGGTCCAAAGAAAAGAAAATGAAAGAGAAAAAGAAAGAAAAAGAAAATTTAAAAATTTAAAAATAATTAACAATTAAAATTTTAAAAAAAAGAAAATTAAAATAATTAAAATGAATGGTGAAAGAATGAGGAGGGATAATGTTTTCCTCTTTTCAAAAAGAGGGAAACATTTTTCACACTTTTGAAGGTGTTTTGTCCATTGATGAAAATTGTTTTCCATGATTAGTTTATTTTCCATAAAATGAATGTCGAAAAACTCGAAAAACATTTTCCCGGAAGTTATTTTCCGTGAAACAAACAGAGCCTTAAAACACAAGGAATATGATCCATCTATCATGTTACTCGCTTTCAATTTTGATCATCGTGCTTTATTTTGTGACAAATTTGTTCTCCAAAACTAATCTTCAGCCATGATTTTCATTCAAATATAGACGGAAAATGCTGTAAGCATCAAAGATACTTATTTGCTGACATTGAATAGAAGATAAAAAAAAATTGGAGGGGAAACTTTAAAAAATGGTAAATGTACTGCTCCTTATGTGCAACTCTGATCATTGGATTTAATCACTAAAATCCACTTGGTCATGATTTCATAAATTTCATATTTTTGATCCAAATGTAGATAAAAAAGTTGAGAAAATGACACAAATGGTCCATAAATTTTTAATTTATTTAATGTGATCCCCGAATTTTAGTCTAATGTGTAATACCGTTCCCAAACTTTTATATTTTTCAATGTAGTCTCTGAACTTTTGATACATGCTTAATTTAGTCCCAAAACTATATGAAAATATTCAATGTTATCCCTAAACTTAAATTAATAGAAAAACAATATTAAACATCTTCATATAGTTCAAGGATTAAACTGAATATGTCCGAAAAATTCAGAGATCACATTAAACAGATCAAAATTTTAGGGACCATATTGCACATTGAGCCAAATTTCAAGGAGCTCATTGAATAAATTAAAAATTCAGAGATCAAATTATATATTAGGTCAAAGTTCATAAATTATTTATTCTCCCAAAAATTTCTGACTAATGTGGGAAATAAACATGTGGCCTCAATGCGCAATAAACTATCAAAGTACAGCATTCATGATAAAATAGACAAAAAGCACATCATTCGGTGAATAAATATATAAAATAATCATTACTTGATTGAATTAATATATACACATCGAATTGTAAATTTTCTGGCTAATCAGTAGATCCACTTGTGATTCGGGAGATTATCAATTCGCCTAATGGATACATATTATCTGAACGTCGAATCGATTGGACCAAGTGGAGAATTGAACTATTTTGAAAGCTATGGTTTCTTCTCTATTTTTTTTTGGTCACTTTTTCCATTTATTTTCACTTTTTCCTTCCTTGATGACCTTGGACAGAGCTGCCGCCCCCTATCTGTCATCGATGTCGACAGCGATTTGGACGCGCGCCTCCGTTCACAAACTGGTCAACCCCCACCACCACCACCAACACCACGGCGTGGCGTCGCCCCATCTTGTCGAGCCTCTCCTCTTCGTTGTTGTCGTCTGTCATCCAGCACGGCGGAGGAAGATCCGGAGTCAAATTCACGTTGGAGCTCGAGCGAGCATAGGCTTGAGGTTGCGAGCCTTTGGATCTTGTTCAAGCATTTGTTACCGACACCATTCTTTAGTATATTTGCCTGTGTTTTGCATGGATTTCACGCATAATTTTTATTTTAAAATTTTGTGTTTGTTATATGAAAATAGTGGAGCTATAAAAGCGACAATAATCATGAACTAATTAAAGAAGTACGCAATGAAAATAAATCATTTAGAAGATAATTGAATATTATGGGTTCATTTTCCGCATATATAAGTTCGCTTTACATTTACCAATACTTTTCTACATAATACTTTACAAAAATTGTACTATCTCTATTTGATTCGAGTAAATCGTTTGGTCATTTCTTTGAGTAATTATTATTATTGTTTAATCAACTTTAACAACAATATTGTATTTTGCTACATGTATTATCTGATCAAGTGAAAGTGATTTTACTCTAGATGGTGTATTATTTTGTAAATGTATCGCATAAGATATCATGGATAATAGAATCAATTTTACGTGTAATTATAGATATAGTTACTTTCTCATTCCCATAGAGTTTACTAAATTTTGTAATTCCTTAACCATATTAATTTTTTTTAAAAAGTAACTCTTAATTTTTTCAAAGATATTATCTTATTCTCATAGATCAAATTTACTACTTATTGTTAAGAAATTTTCCTTCAAACTTTCACTTTTTTTCTGAAAAAATCTTAAATTTTCATTTGGAAAAAAAAACTCCCTCCATTAAAATACTATGCATTTAATGGGAAAAAGTCGCTTTAAATACGATATATTAGGTTATTGTTATACTATATCACAAATCCCTTTTTTTGTTAATGTTAAAGATGCAAAGTGCAGAGCTTATGCATGCAATTGATGGGAAAATCTGACAAAAAATGCACCCAATTAATGTAGTTAACAAATTTAACTAATTGTTGTTAACAAATTGCACCTCTTCCAGATATGGAAGATCATAATTTGTCTTCCATAACTACAAATAATAAATAAATAACTCCTAGGGTCAAATCTGCTTTTTAATCTTCGTCAGAGCACATAAGTGACTTCACGACAAGTATAATCAAAACTGAGTCAACGGTTATGATCGGATAAGCGGGTGTCAAAATTGTCAAATCATAGCAATGTCATCGGATATTAAAAAGGAAAAACACCATAAAAAATTCCAAATTATATCATCTGTGATAAATTTACTCTAAATTTTTTTGTGATACGAAAAATCTAAAATTATGACACTTGTGACACATTTACCTCCCACAATACTTTTGCTCAAGGGCATTTTCATCTTTTTCTTTTTTCTATTTTTTTCCTTTTTTTTTTCTTTCTTCTCTTTTCCCTCCGCCAGCCATGGCGGAGGGACGCCGGCGAGGGTCGCCCTCACCCAGACCCAACGCCGGCAAGGGCCGCCCTCACCGACTTCCCTCCGCCATGGCCGGCGGAGGGAAGAGAGAAGAAAGAGAAAAAAAAAGAAAAAAGACAAAAATATCATTGGGAAAAGTATTGTGAGGTAAATGTATCACAAGTGGTATAGTTTAAGATTTTTTATGGTATTTTCCTATTAAAAAAGGCCTAATTCCAAAAAAAAACACCAACTTTAGATCTATGGATAATTTTGGCCTAAACTTTTTTTGTCCCATAAAAAAGCACCAACTTTAGGTTGAGTGACAATTCTAGCACCAATTTTTTTTTGTTTCATAAAAAATCACCAATTTTCACAATGATTCCAAATCTGGCCCCCCGTTGACTTTCACCATTTTTTGAGAAAGAAGGTTATGGTGGTGAGCTTGGCGAATCTCATCTATGACATCTGTCGACAGACGCTCGTCAACTTTAGATTACATATAGCTAAAGAGATTCAATCTGGAGATATTTTTTACTTGCTGGTGAAATGAAGGAAACGAACACCATTATTCTTCAAATTATGGCTCAGAGAAAAAGATAATGAATATTGCTTTAAATCCAGTCAGCAAGCCATTTAGATTTATTGCTAAGGTGGAATAGTCAAGGTAAATAATCAATAGTTCTAAGTCAATGGGGCCAGATTTTAGATTTAAGTAAAAGTTTGTGCTTTTTTATGAAACAAAAAAAGTTGATGTTAAAATTGTCATTTGACCTAAAGTTTGTGCTTTTTTATGGGACAAAAAAATGTTTGCGCCAAAATTATCCCTCGACCTAAAGTTGATGTCTTTTTACAGGGCAATAAAAATTTCGGGCCAGAATTGTCTCTTGACCTAAAGTTTGTGTTTTTTTTAGAATGAATTCTATTAAAAAACCAAACCTTCCAAAGACTAGTATATTGTACGAATACAATGTCATCGAATACTTTAGTCTTTATAAACCCATTAATCTCGACATGAATAATGTCATCTTTTAATCGCAATGAAAAAGTATATCTATTCATTAGAATAAGATTATTTAGAGATGTCATGCGTGAATGGATGGTGAATATCTATGGATAATAACACGTGGGGAGAATCATGCATGTTCGGAAGCCATATAAAGATGAGCCTCGAAATGGGTGGTGCAAAGATTAATAGATAATCGAGACTTTCTCTACGCCAGACTCAAAGATTGTGCCGAAAGTTACCGTTGAAAATAAATCGGGTTAAGCATAGCATATTAGGTGAAGTTCGAATTCCCCAACATCAAACCAAATACCAAAAGGGAAACATTGGTGAATTTTCTTCCATTTTTCTTTGAGGAAGTGATCCGGCGATTATGGCAAATTAATCATTATTGAGCGTAAAAGCAAAACGCAAGCTACAGAACGCCGTGTAGCTCACAAGTCACTTCCGACACAGAGAGAGTTAACGTGAGAGAGTGAGTCCCCAAATCAAGAAGACGCCGTGCTCAATTCGATCCTTCCCAGAACATTTTCAACCTTGGAGTTTGAATCTCTATCTCAATCTCCCGAGACAGACAGCTCGTGTGCAAGCATCGGTGTCTCTTTTCCTGTCTCTCTGCATATACCCAATTGGTGCCTTTGAAAGGTTCACTCGGAACTTTGAACGCTTCAACTTCAGTTGCTACCCTCTCTCTCTCTCTCTCTCTCTCTCTCTCTCTTCAAGAGTCCATAAAAATCCTCTCTTTGTTGCTGGATCTTGACCGCGTCTCCACTCTCTCAATTTTTAACTCTTTCTTTTCATCTGGGTTTCTTTCTTTTTTGCGGGGTTTTGGCTTGATTTTCTCTTCTCTGCAGTCTCGTCAATACCATCTCCTGCGTGACCCGGTTCTCAACTCATTTGTATAACTTCGCAGATTGAACTTCTTCTTTCTTTCTTGGGTTTTCGGTAGGGTTTCGGCTCCGATCGGTTGGATTATCTGTTGGGCATTTGTTTGGGGCGTTGCTCAGGAGCCTTTTAGTTTAGTTCTTCTCTGCTGAGTTGAGGAAATTTCTGATTATGATCATGTGAGCTGGATCATTTTCTGATGTGCGATGTCAATGGCGTCGATCAGGAGAACTTTGCCTCCTTATGATGATCGCAATTACCCGAATGGTGACTCCTTTTTGTTAGGATCATCACCAAATCAGAGGCCTTTCTATGTTTTGGGCAAAGCGTCATCTGCTTCGCTGGGTTTCGCCGCATCGGGTATTAGAATCCGCAGAATGTTAGCCTCCTTTTTCCCGGGAAAGTACCCGAGAAAGTCTCTGGCGTTGCGCAGATCATTTTATAGGTTTTTGTTGTTTTTCGCACTAGGATTTTTACTGGGATTGACCCCTTATGGGCATGTGAACGACTTGCGAGCTAATCGTCCATTGGAGGTTAAGCCGCCTCCAGTCAATGTCCGGTTGGACGGTGAAGTGGATCAGTCGATTGAGCATCGCGATTTCATCATTAGAGCTGTTAATGTCAGGGTAGAAGAAAAGGTTGAGATTAATTTGGAAGAGGGTTCGAGTTTGGTGCCTAAAAAGCAGCTCATTGTGGTTACGCCGACATATAACAGGGCCTTGCAGGCCTACTTTTTGAATAGGCTTGGTCAGGTACTAAGGCTCGTGCAACCCCCATTGTTGTGGATTGTGGTGGAGATGGCAGCTTCGATGGAGACTGCAGACATATTGAGGAAAACTGGGGTCACGTATAGGCATTTGGTTTGTCGTAAGAACACGACAGATGTGAAAGACCGGGTTGTGCATCAGCGGAACAGAGCAATGGAGCACATCCAGCACCATCAACTCGATGGTATTGTGTACTTTGCAGACGACTATAACATTTACTCAATAGAGTTGTTCGAGAACCTGAGGCAAATTAGGTATTTATAAGTTTTACGAGTTTCTTCTTTATTATGTTGCTTCTGTTTGTTTTGATGGGATGCCATTAAGAAGCCCTTTTAATTGTCAATCGTTTACATGGCTTGTATCTGTATTTAATTGTAAGTATCTTGCTTTAAGATATGGCATCGTTCGACTGAAGGTGTATGTCTCAGAACAGCGACCATTGGAAACTCAAAGATGAGTTCTTATGTTTTCTGAATCATAATTAGCCTTGCTGGCAAGGGATTAAGTAGCCCATAACGGGAAACTCCATAGGATTGTAGATGTGTTTGTTAGCTACTTTATGCCTGTTTATTAGCTTACAGTAATTTTTTTTCTCTTTTGTATTGGCGAACGTTTATTGCTGAATCTGCTACTTAGGTTCTTTGCTTTTATGATTTCCTTCTTTGCCCATCTAGTTTGATTGATGTCTATGATTGCAATCAAGTTTAGAGTCGGTGTACATCTTTCATCCAATTTGCCTCACTATGTTGACAATCAGGAGTTTGTTAGGATACCGCACTCTGCAGCACACTCATAAACCTCACTTTCCTTTGGCTGTTCATGTTTTGTGTTTGGCCCCCTTATCAGTCATCTCTCACGTGCTCATGACTAATACACTTGAATTTATGGAGACAACTCTTGCATATTCTTTATCGGAGTTGTATGTTTTACCTTAGTTATTAAGTTTTACTAATGCACTATTACGCTATCTTCGGTGCTGATACCTTTTTCCTCATTATTTGAATCTCTGTTTTAGTCTTAATCCATTTGCTTTCCACTCACCTTTCTTTTTATTGATTTTACAGACGTCTAGATGGCAACCCGTGTATTGAGCGGGTTCGCCATAAAATTAACACTATTCTGATAATATTTGAGAATATATTTTTTTTTGGTCAGGGAATATTTGAGAATATTATATTCAATATTATATGAAAATTCATCAATGACAGCTGGTTGTTCAGATGTACTTAGTGAATATAATTGTGCAAGGGATACTTGAACTAAGTTGGTGTAGCGAATGAATACTGTCATGTTGAATTAATGAAAACGTAGAAAATGAGTTGTGATTTTATAGTAAATCAAAACATAACTTAAAGCAAAGTGAAAATTGAAATCACACTTAATGGCTTATCATATTGACTTTATTTTAGTTTCCTAAACCACATACTCAATAGCATTTAAAATGTCCATAAATATTAATGGAGACAAATAATTATGAGATGCTAGGAGTTAGGTAATTAATTCTCCTTTGGTTGAAAATACTTGATGGAAAACTTTTGCAGTTGCTTGGGTGGCGTGTGGGTGGCAGAAAACAATTCTTGCAATGAGGAGAAGGCATCTCTGGCTATTTAGAGTCTTAGGTGCCAAACTTTTGGGCAACCCTTAAGAAAGAGTTTGTAATATTTGCATTCTGACTCTCCTGGCATGTAGTGTATGTGTGTCTCCATAGTGGAAAAAGGACTTGTTGAAGTCTATTCCGTCCGGGCAAACTAGACAATGGGTGCATAGTAAATGAATATATTTCCTGTCAATTGTTGACCTGTTATGTAACTGAAATTTGCACCTGTTATATAGGATGTCCTGACTTAGCTCTGCTTGCCTTTCAGTCATTTTGGCACTTGGCCTGTTGCGATGCTCGTGCAGAGCAAAAACAAAGCAATATTGGAAGGTCCCGTTTGCAACGGAAGTCAAGTAATGGGTTGGCACACAAATGAAAGAAGTAAGAGACTCCATAGGTTCCATGTCGATAAGTCTGGATTCGCTTTCAACAGTACGATCTTGTGGGATCCAAAGAGATGGCACCGTCCCAAATCTAATCCAATTCAGTTGGTGGACTCTTCAAAGGAAGGTTTCCAGGTAATAATTGGAGTCCAGATGTAACGAATGTGACTAGTGTGCTCGATATATGATTTATGCAATTTACAGTTCCTCAATTTCTTTTGCAGGGTACAAAATTTATGGAACAAGTGGTAGAAGATGAAAGTCAAATGGAAGCAATTCCTTCCAGCTGCTCGTTAATAATGAACTGGCATCTCCATTTGGATGGTCGCGGTCTTCCGTACCCCCAAGGCTGGTTGCTTGAGAAGAATCTTGACAATGTTCTCCCTCTAAGATGATGAAAGTTCGAGTGTTGATACTTTTCACCGGAGAGATGTAGCAACATAGAACGAACTTGTGGATGTGTCCCCAGATATTTCTTTTTAAGGTCATACCTGGTGAAAAAGAGGAGAAACACGAGCAGATAAGTCATCTCTCATGTTGGCTTCTGTAGAATGGACAGGATGGGCTGATGTTGGTGGTGGTCGTACAAGCAGCACCAGCTGGTGAAGCATCAATGCCGATCGAAGGTGCACAACACACTAGTCGTTCTTTCTCAGAATGAAATTTTACTTTGAGCTTCATCCTCCAACACAAGGTTTCCATATTCCGTTTCTTTTCTTTTTTGAAATCTTATGGGTTTAATTGCACCCGTTCGATGTGATGCAAAGGTACGTGGTGCTGGTTTCCTATCGAGGTTGGGATGGTTGCATATCATTCATGTAATCAAACGTGGGCAAATGTCCTCCAGATTAGAAATGGAAAAGTTTTTCTTTTGCTTTCCGGCATTTGACACACTGTGCAGGTTCAGAAATTACCGCACTTAATGAAGGCACGATATATGTTCGTCCATCGTTTTGACTCATTGATTGTCTATTCTGAAAGTTGCTGATTCATTGCTATGAAGTGGCCAAAAGGAAGTCATGCAGTGAAAACTGAAAATAAGTAGGATTGAATTCGCATCCGGTACTTGAGCAAGTGATTCCTCCTTATCTGGCCGCAAAAAATAGAACTGCTCTTCATTAAAAGGTTATTTGTTTGATTTTTTTTGAGGTGAACTCAAGCTTATACAGAAAACACAGTTTTCCGGAGCCCATTCATGTTCATAATATGTAACAAAATCCTGGCCAGGATCACCAGGGACACGAACATAAACAACAGCCTGTCGCGTTCCGTCCGGTCCCATTTTCGCAAGCTGGTCAGCACATTGATTTGCTTCTCTAAACCATGTCGGCGTCGCAGATCCTATATTGTTGCTGCGTCTGGAGAAAGCATACTGCATTCATCAAACAATGTTTTTCAGACGAAGGCGTGGGCAATATCAAGAGCATCAAACTTCAATTCTTCCATAGTTTACCAGAAACTACTGTCAAACTGGAGGTTCTAGTCCTGCCTTTGGGCGCCCAGACTTGCGCAGCAAAGGCGAAAGCGGAAACCAACAACAGTCCAAGCTTATTTTTCACCTGTCTCGTGACACTCCTCCTGCCCATGCCTTTCCCAGGGTTTTCTCTGCCCGGGCTCAACGGACATTGGATCTCCGTCCTCCAATTCTGTTACTTTCTCTACCGCAATGCTTTTGTCTGTAGTTCTTTCGCTAGTTACGGCAATCGGATGCGCGTTCAGATTCTCAATCGCTTCCCTCAATAAGAGCCTGCAAATACCCTTCATGAAACCACACGTTTCGATGCAACAGCATCTACCGGAAGGTAGATCGCCGCACGCCGCACTTGTCGTTCTGACCACTCACTACGAAGGGATATGGCGGCCCACGAATGACTATACTCACATTTTGCCACCAATGTACAAAATATTGATGTGACTGGAATGCTGTAGAAAAATTATTATACGTCACATCGGATTTCAATTACCTTTCTAAATAATACCGTGAGGAGAATGATGACAAGAACCCCTCGAAAAGTGAAATAGAACATTAAGTGACTAGGTCATTCATCGTTAACGTCAACAACAAGACCCGAATGTCAATACAATGCTTATCCATGGTGATTGGATGATCTTGTTTTACAATGTCAAACAATCAAAAAGTATTTAAAACAACTCCTTATTCAAATGTGTGCTTCTTATTATTTTGTACAATTTGGGAGTCCTCATGTTAAAATCGATTACAGAAATGCTTAATTATTTCATAGATTCACGCTTGAAGATTTTTTTGAATTTTTATCTTGGAGGTTAGAAACTAAACAATTATGCTTAGGTTGATTTTCGTTAACTTAGAATGGTTCAATGAAGACAAAATGAAAGTTTTTTTCCTTGTTTTCTTTATTTTTGTTTGGTTATCGTAGAAGAGAGACTTTCCAATACGCATCGTCGTTAGTGGGGTGGGGTAAGGGGGACGTAAGTGTGTGAACAATTTCTTTGAACGCTAGTTATCTTCAAATTAAAGTAATTTTCTTGGCCCAATACCTTAGAAAACCTCAGACTTTATCTTTTGTCCCAATTTTACCTTTTATTTCATAAAGAATCTGAAATTTTAGGTCTAGTCCAAATTCTACCATAAACTTATTTTTTGTTTCACATAAAACCCTCAACTTTACATCATATCCTAATTCTACTCTAAACTCTTCTTTATTCTATGAAAAATCACCAACTTTAGGTCAAATTGACATGAGCAGGTGGTAGTCTTCTGTATACAATTAAAAGAGAAAACAAGGAGAGCAAGTGAAAAAAAAAGGAAGAAGTATATGATAGAAAACTAAAAATTTGATCAAAGAACTGATCAATTTGATGACAATAACGATAGAGTCCTATTCTACATGTCGATACCTCCATCAGAAAAAACTTGTGTTGGGCATCAGGTTGTGCCGGGTCCGGGATTAAATTAAATTCTTTTACTAAATAAAAAAATTCAAAAATGATAATTATAAATTGAATATATAATTGTCATATTCAATAGAATTTGCAAGAAATGCAAATATAATAATATTTTAGGACATATTTATTTATATCCCAATATTAAGAGCATTTCAAAAATCTTTTGAGGAAAATGAATGGAAAACACTCGCTCAATTAAACATAAATATAGTATAATATATCATTAAATTTGAAAAACAAATTATACGTACAAGCGCCCCGATAATTATTACACATAATTTACACCCAAGAGAATTATAATAAATTCAGCGTTTTCAATGCCAATCCCTCATCATGATTGGGATGATTAGGTGTCATTGTCCTCTTGTTCACGTTGGACATGTTCGACCATTACTTCATTTTTTTAAGTCAAACTGCACCTGTTGTCTTTCATAATCCATTGGCGAGTATTGAACGTCGACTCGAATGATACCGTAAACACCATTGAAGCCAATAAGGCACGAGCTGTGGTGGAATCGGAAACTGCGAAACCATGCTCTGTCATTACTGTAGAATGTCGAGTTGTCTTCGCCAACTCTTTCAATGTTTTTGGAGTAGTTTGTTGTCAAGTTCGTTTTCAACTCATTGGGAGATGAAGACAAAAAGCTAGCAGAAGGCCAAGGGTGTTCTTCTTCTTATAAAGAAAAAACCATATGAATTTCTGAGTGCACCATTTCCGTCTGTGGATTGGGGTTCGTCATATTGAATCAACTAGACCCAATTCCTCACCATCGCCAATATCTGCTTCACTTAGACCTCCCTATGCAATCCCAAATGTTCGCAATATTGAACCAGGAGATTTTTGAGCCCCAACATGAATTGATGATCCAAGACAATGGATGGAAAAAAAAACAGTTGGAATTTTCTTGTAAAACATCTGAGAATTTCTCCTTCACGGCCAATACTGCTTCATTGGAGAAGGAATCACCATTTTCGTTTGCTAATTCAACCGAAATCATGTATAGAAATGAAACGTTGACGGATGATCATTATGCGACAAAGAATCAGTTGCAACTGAAAATCTACAAGAAGGCCCTAAAGACTTCAACAATCCTCCAATATTGTATTAACGGCGGGAGATCAGCGCTTCCACTATGAATAGTGGAGTATAGCGATAGCACACCCATACACTTGCATGTTTTCTTCAACACTTTGTACGTGGAATTCCACCTTCTTCTTACATCTAACGGAAACTTCTCAACTTTCTTTGCTTGTCATCTAGAGGACCTCTAGCTCTCGATGCCTATGTGGGGTGGATCTAATATTTTGAATCCATTCACATATGGTGGCCACAAAATCGTACTACTGCAAAGATTGTTTTGCACGCGCCAGTTAATACGTTAGAGAGGTGTTCAAGCTAGCAATATCTAAAGTGATGCGGAAGATTTATCGAAGATGTGAAACACTCATTGTCGGCTCTCATTATTTGGTATTCATTTCAGAAGTCATGGGGAAAACTAACTTCTAAATTGTAAGAGTTTGATGTAATTTCCATTCCTTATTGACCTAATGTCGGAAGCTACATAGTAGCTCCATAAATCAGAAGTGGAAGAGATTCAAAAGTTACCCATAAACGATAGATATTCCAAATTCTACATTTTGTATAGCAACTTGCCATTTTTAGTGTTAATTATCTGGGGAACGAGAGCCTCAATAGAGTCTACAGAGCTGTTCAGTGAAGCCAACGGGTTGCTGATACAAGCTCCCTTTGTCATTACATCTCTGTATCGTGTCCCGCTTGGTGCTTCCTCAAGTAACCTGTCCCATTCGTCGGATAATAAGTAGCCACATACCGCGCAAACGGCCTTCTTAACACCATTAGTATCAACTCAACTCGCAATCCAGGCACTGGACGTTCACACGCGCCTAACCACTGCAATTACTGGTGTGTACTCTTGGGGATATGTGATTTTTCAGAGAAAGCGACTTGGCGGGAACTAGCTTCTGCGTTCGCCCCTAAATTCCTCCCAATTGTCGAGTCATTATGTCTCGTTGTCGTCTGATGGCGGAGCCGACGCAAAGACATCATTATCGCAGTACTCACTAACTCCCATGATAATTGCATAATGAAGTACGAATTGAGTTAGGATGATCGGAAATGGTTATTATTGTCATTGTTCTCTATGACGATGTTTAGAGTCCAATCAAATCATTGTGACGAGAAAATGAAATCACTGATATTAACAAACTGTTTTAAAGAGCAATTGCGTCAGGAAGTGGAGTTGGGATTGAAGAAAGCTGAAAAACGATAGGGGAAGGGAGCCAATTTACAAAGGGTATATGCCTTCTCTCCTACCAGTCAACCAGCCGGCCGTCGGGCGTTCTTCGATCACTCGTCAAGTGGCCCCAAAAGATGATTTCATGCTGTGGTTCCAACTTAGGAATCCTGCAATAAGAAAAAATTGTCGGGCCTGAACTAGCCCACGGGCTTGACCCGGTCCGGGGTCTGGGGTCCGGGTCTGGCCGTGCCCCAGTTGGGATGGCCCATTGGCCACCACTCACAGCAACAATAAGGCCGGGTCTGGCGGTGCCCCAGTTGGCATGGCCCGTTGGCCACCCCTAACAGCAACGATAAGGATTCTTCTTGACCGAGCCAAATTATGGTCTGAAGATGTAAATAGATGAGGAAAAGTTTTATATTTCTGTAACTGGTAAAATGCTATCTAGTGCACTATTTCCTTTTTTCGCTTTTTGACTGCAATTTTTCGAATCAATTATTTCTTATAATACAATGATAAGAAAAAAATTCAGAGCCTATCCCAATAGGAACCCGATCATCCGAACTATGATGAAATATACAACTAATGTACATTTCCGGAGCAGCAGCAGCAGCAGTGGAGGGATCTCACTTAAACGGTGATCCCTCCCGGAGAACATAACGGAAGCAGAGCTGAAGTGGCCCCTTCAATTTGACAAGGCCATCAGCTGCCATAACGAGCCGCCAATTTACATCTTCTACTCAAAAAATTTGAAGAACCAAATTTGCCAACCTCCTCAGCCCCCGTCTGCTGCCGTATAGCACAGTTTGGCCAGTCTATCAAGCCATGCATTTATGATATCACGTCATCGTCGTTCCATGGACTGAAGAGCTTGTGCCTGAGGTCAGAGAAGATGAGACATGTGGTTGGTCGACAGTTTCACTTGTGAGGCCAAGAACCGACAGAGTTGTCCTGCCAACAATCACAGTTTAAAAACCAAGTAGAAAACAAGGACAAAGTTATGCACTTTAAACTTCAATTGGAAAAGAAGAAGTCGAAGACCTCGAAATCATAGGGAAAAGCCCCTAACAGATGACAAAATCAAAGAGAAAAATCGAATCAAACTACTTAAAGCAAAAGGCCTAAAAAGTCGATGCAAAAGGTAACCCCGACATTCTTTCACCATAGGGTCAAAACAGAAAGAGTAATGTTCATCACACTGTTGATCCTAGCCATTCATGCATCAAGATCAAGTTCATAGCTAAAGTGCAATGTCAAGTAAACAGTAAGAAATTATAATTATGGACAATCAAGAAATACATCTTGTTGGGTCTTGTACCCTGCCAGTTTGATAGCAAATATCAGGCTCTGAGGTGTATAAAATCCATATGAGGAGATGAGTAAACTGACAACAGCTGTAAGTAGTGAAAGTGAGGACCGCAAACAAATTAAAGCTCCCAAGGACTCTGCAGCACCCTAAATTTTCCCAATACCGAATGAGCCTGCTTCCAAAAGACGTAGCCTGACAGATTCTGCTGAGGAACTAAAATTTGGTTTATGCAATTTTCTATTTTCTTTTCGAATTCAACCCAGCTACCTTACCAAGTTGGCCGTCCACTCATTTACAAAAACAAATCAACAGTCGGTGCAAATGTTCTGTTTTTCTACAAATTAAAAGCAGAACCAAATCATTGAAGACCAACATTTGACATACTCCTACATTGGTCACGGCACAAATCGCTCTCCTTATTATTAACAAGATCAAACTACTACAATCCAAGTTTTTTTTTTTTTGGCTGGCAATTCAAGTACTGCAGATTATTGAAATGCCAAATCTGCTTGTGGCACACCTCTCTTGTTTTACTCTCAGATGGAAGTACAAGAAAAGAGAAATGTCTGAAGGAGGAGAACAACAGCAACGACAAACTGTACAAAGATATAGAGCAAAAAGTACCTGGGTAGCGAAGCTCTAATATTTGGTTGACTTGCAAAAGCAGCAAGAGGCCCTCTCAAGTTTGCATATTTAGTTAAAGAACTCTCAAGTTGCGGCGGGGGCAACTGCAAACAGCAAAAGAAGGGAAGATGCTGCTTACTGAATTACATGGAGGGATTAAAAGAATTCAAAGAAAAATATCATAGGCACCTGCAACAATACACCGAAAGAATGTGGCTGCGTCTGGGATACACATTTCAAGAAGCCCACCCAAAGCTTAGGCATCTTCCAAACCTGACATAAAAGCATAGATCATGTTAGCTTCCACAAATCAAACTTATCTAAGCCATGCTATAAAAGAAAAGCTAAAAGGAAGATGAAGCCAGCATACCTGCTTACTAACCAGCTTGGAGAGTATCTCCATTACAAAATCGACCTGTGTTTACAAGAAGAAGAGTCAAGTTCCATGCAAGTCACAGAAGTAATCCACTACTTCTGGAGATATATACAAACACCAATATTCTGAGGCTTTTAGACAATTAAATCAAAAGGCATCAAGAACAGGAGAGGAGACACTGGAGCAGACTAAGCAATCAATGTGCTTAACTATCCATAAAGCAACCACTTAATAATAACCTATATCAAGAAAGTCTGCACGCAACCACTTAATAATAACCTATATCAAGAAAGTCCGCACAAGTCAGAACTGCTTCAACTGCCAGTTTCCCATCATCTTAAGAGTAAAGTTTGCTGAGGGTCTGAAGGTAAAATAAAGCATCTTTAAAGCAAGGGATACTAGGATCAGTTCCCCGCACCTATACAATCATTTTTCGATTATGGAATTTAAAAAAATATTATTTAGTCAAATTTGAGAGAATTCAGCCATTGTGCTCAGAGAATTGAGCTTGCAAGTCCCAACATGTCGCTTCCTTTATGTGTTTCGCTGAAAGGACCTTTACTTTTCTGATTTTCTTTTTTTTTGTTTCAGCTCCACGCTCTCTTTCCCGTCTGCAGCCCATCAATCGAGAACCAGTGAGCTTTAAGCCTTTAAACTTGAAGCAACAACATTACCAAAATTCTTTCATATTTTCTCCTAATTCCATATTTCTTGTCTACAAGGGGATTGATGCATTTGCGATTAGCCAAGAAGGTCATTGGAAAAGGAGACTGCCTGCCCAAAATTCAATTGCTATTAATTCAACTTAGCTCATCCAATCATATAAGAGATGTGCTTTCTGGTATTTCTACCTAGCTAAGCATGTGAAAGTATCAGCCAGACAAATTAAACTAATATTTAAAAATAGAGTAAAACCCCCAATGGTTGACCACCAAAAAATAAAAACAAAGAGGCAGTTAAACTAATCCTATCATTACCATCGACAGTGAAACAACTAAAGCCCAGAAAAAAGAGTTACCAGTGCAGGAAAAGCGTCAATTGCCTGAATAACTGTTCTCATGAACAGAAGAGGCAATGGAGTGCGATCAACCTGGAAAATGGATAAGATTTCGTCCTTTAAAAAATGAGCAAGATTTGTGTCCCGTAATGCATCATGCAAAAAACCACTCACCATCTGGTGCAAAGCCCTCGCTAGCACCTGCTGGGTAAACACCGTCCGCTGCTCAAAACAAGTGGAGCAAGCATCCATTACCTGTCAAATAAATGACCAACCTTATAGATGAAAGTCAAGTCAATGTCGTAATGCCACCTAAAGCATCAACCTGAAAGTTGAAATGACTACACTCCATGCAACTGGCAATTTTTAAATACTCAAATAGATGTGCCATAGTTAAAAGAAGGCTACAATTAACTATGAGGTTTCTGATCCTACAAAAACATGCTGACACCATGAAGAATATGGCAAGACTGTTTCTTTTTCTGCTAAGTGATGCTAATTTTCCTTTGCCAATGACTGAGAACTAGCCTGAGGTCTTCATGCTCTCGTATGAATAGATCAACTTTCAATGTTGAGAAGAAAGCCTGACTATATGATTGGTGGTAAGGCCAGGCGAAGTAACTCAATTAAGGCTCAACGGGTCAACGTATCCACTTCTTATGATTAACCTAAGAATTTCTACAAGAAAAATGGTTATGTTGCCTTGGATGGGCAACTTGATAGTGCTGTATAGTACTGCAATAAGTTACTTTCCCTAATTTTCACAGTAGACTTCACCAGTTTGACCCACTAACCATATGAGGAACAGGAATTCAGAAAAATGACTAGTTTCAGAAAATTGGATTTAGCCGTAAATGAATAAGCACCTAAACAGGCAATAAACATTTATAGTCTCATCCCTTACATCCTGGACAACTTCCAATAATATTTAGACTTTAACTGCACATCAGAGTTTGGATAACACTATTTGGCTGATGTACCTATTGGATGTGAACTCTGTCTTCCTTTTAATATTGCCTAAGATAATGTCAAGTATATTTGTCACTTCATAGAAACTGAGCATCTTAGCAACTCAACTACTGCAACGAATTTAAAAAAGCAAACAGCTAATTGACATGGTTATAGAAGTTGCATATTTTGACCACTAGCCCAAGGAGATAACTGCTCCCAATGGTCAACCCACCTAAAATTCCTCACACTGGTAGAAAACAAGTCAATCCAACAAGATTCTGTTCAATCAATCAGACATTTTTACTACAAATTGTTCAGTCAACCAGATTGATGTATGACACTGTTAAGATGCTTCATTATCTTGGATTCTTAGGCACACTGGCTCACTGTCATAGTCGCACTTAAGATGACACAATACTAAGAAAGAGAAAACTATTCAGCTAGTCCCCCCACTGAACTTTCAGCAGTCTACAAGAAAAGCAGAGTGTCCAGGAAAAACAGCAAATAAAATAAGCGCAGTCTACAAGCACAATACTTAGGTGTATGGACATTTATCATTTTTAGCAAACTTTGAGCATTGAACCTCTCAGGCTCAGCTGACTTCAGAGGCAGTTATCTTAAAGAACATTCGCCAAGGAATCAAAATTATCATGAGTGCTGCATAGAAAAGAGGATACTGGCAGTAACTTTGGTAGAACCATAAAGTATAAGGGAAAAGGACTGCACCATACAACCACCAAATATAAGAATCGGGGCTGCCTAAGGAGTTGCCTCTATCCTACCAAGTGATGTACTCTCCATCATTTATTAGTATAATGCTGAACTAAAGTTAACTCCAAGTCAACAGCAAGTCAGGAAGGTCAAAGGGCATCCTCCAATCCAGGGATAATCAAGAGAAACCTAAGCAAGGCTGATCACCAAGCCAACCATCCGGTCTTTTAAAGTTCTGTCTTGAGCCTTGAATGAACTACATTCGATTCCTTTGTGAAAACCTGTTTCCATCCTTGAAGCCTAGATTCAGTGCTTTTTGAATTTTAAGTTGCAGTATATGCAGTTATATAACCCTTGAATTATAGTGGCTTTCCGCACATGGCACTGCCTGTGCAGCTGCAACAAAAAGAGTCCATTGCTTATCAATCAAGTTGAACATTTTTCCCTGTAGGTGTTTGCACCCATTCTTTTTAGTAGGAGACACTATATTAAGAACACAAAGTTTATAGGCACAAACAATGAAGACTCTAGTTTTGCGAAGAGCTTCCAACTGAATATGGCCATCTCCTTCAATGGACTAGCAATCTAAATCAAGATGAGTCACCTTTTTGAGCGGAACACCATCTTTCTCAGGAACAATATCATGTATGGCAACCAACACTTCTGCCGGCGTCAAAGCAGGACCAGTATGAGCAGAACCCTGCCATTAAAAAACCTTCAGATTTTTTTGTTGAACCAAAAATTCATAATTTTTTTTTTTGTTCTTTGTGGACCATAAATGGATAAATTTTTCTTTATAAGGTCAAAAGAAGACTTCTGCTAAAATCTAGAAGTTAATCTAGCAACTGATACAGGAAAGATAGTTAACTAGGCAAGACATGGTCACATTTAGACATATTAGATACCACCATAAAAGTAACATCCACACATGAAGATTTCACAATTTTGTTTGAGAAATATGAGCGCATCTTCTGGCATTTACGTCAAAATCGGGTCTCAGTGCATAAAAATGAAGAGTACCTACTTTTTACAAAAATGGCTCTCTGTATAATCGAAAATTCTACAGTTACTTTCCCTCCAAATCGACCAAAAGGATGCCAGAGGGATCAAATGAATCTTCTCTCTTTCCTTTCTCAATGCATATACCCACTGGGCTCTTAGCTGTTCTTGCAGTCTTTGCACTGACCCACTGAACGCCTAACAATCAACCAAGCCAAATTCCACAACATTCTTGACCAACCATAATGGAACAGTAAAAGTTAACAGTTTCTGCTGCCTCTTTACAGAGGCAACACCTATTTGCCATGATTTGACCTCGGTTTTGCAAATTCACCGATTCTTTACTTGACAAAATTGTTGTGCACACCACTTATGTTTTGTCAAATTACTCTAGACACCATATTGGAATCCATTGGATCCATGAATTAATGAAATATGATCAGATTGCTTTCCTATGAACCTTTTCCAGTCCAGGTAAACTAAAAAAAGTTTCCTTGAAAGCATCACTTCAAATATCATTCTCAGATAAGTTCCAATAATTAAGGACATAATTCCTTTAACATAAAATTTCTAGATTGAAAAAGTTCACATTAAATCACCTAATCATATTCTATTAATTTAGTGGATTCACTGGTTTTAACAAAATGTCAAAGTAACTAATCGAAGCAAATTGGTCTCCCCACCATTTTTCCAGAAAAAAAGGTGTAGGAATAGTTTGCCTAATCTGGTCGTGGAACAGGCATGTTAATCATAGATAAGAATGTCGACATTTCAAGTTGCACAAGCTTATAGCATAAGACTGTTTTGAGATTGGAAGTGATTTTGTTTAACCTTGCCAACTATCTCGATCATCCATTCCAAATCTAATGTGCAACATTCATCTGAAACCAAATCTAACTATCAACCCTCACAGAATAGATCAGTCAACGCACTCTGCAGGAGAATAAGTGAGGCTATGCAAATGAGAATAAGAACACAATAAAGTGCCACCACATATGGATCACTATGCTCTTTACAATGACAAGCCAATTTATAAACTTCCTTTGGTACCTGTAATATGTGGGCAAGTGCCTTTTGGAACTTTTCCGGAGGAAGGTTCACCAGTCGAGGGAAGATGGGTAAAACCTAATCACAAACATAACCAGTTTAAGTTTCTATTTGATGACGACAAGTAAAGCCAATAAAGCTGCTTTCTACCAAACGATTGACGGTTCAAAGATTTCTCGGACTCAATAAGAAAATTGTAAGGCACAGTGGCATAAGAAGATCAATGTAATTGAATCCCCCTAGTGGGAAAGACTCAGTTATTTGTGATTTCCTCTCTTACGAAGATCAAAAGTTGCAACAAAAAGAATTGTGATCAGGCACTCATAACATGCAGATTATTTACATTTTGAAACTGAGACAAATGTAGCAGGGATGATAACAGAGTCAAATTCGTACATAGAAATATACTGCTATACACTTTCAAATCAATTGAAAGTAATTTATTCTGAGTTTCATTGTGTTGGTGGCATACAGCAAAACACAATCGTACCCTGAATAGTAGTGGGTTCCCAAGCAAATTAATACATTATGTAAGAAAAATCTGAACTCCTGCTATTTAAATGGCGGACATGCACAATTGGCTACAGGCAATATTTACTTTGTAATGGAAACATCTACATTCAACAAATCATTTCTTTTTCATATCATAGAAGCAGTTTAGTTAACAAGCAGTTGGAATTAACATAATCATGATATTGTAGATCATAAACAACTAACTAGTTCAAATAAAATGGATGGAGAAGGAGAGAGAGAGAGAGAGAGAGAGAGAGAGAGAGAGAGAGAGAGAGACCTCGCTTTTGGAAAATGAGGGTAACATTGGGATAAGGATCGAAACATCCTACACAAGGAATACTGTTAGTGGAAATATAAGTACACAAATTTTTGAATTATGTAGTAAGAGGTAGAGATTGTCATAAGAACCTTCAGCTTAGTTTCATATAAGTGTTTGACGGTGGTAATCAGATCTGGAGAAGGTACCGTTTCCTCGGTCAATATTTGCAGCACCTTACACATATATAATCATATTAACGACTTCAAAAATACAAGATCCATATTAAAAATAAACACTCAGATGTATAACAAAAGGATTATACCAGCATCAAAAGATTTTCACTTCCTTGAGGCGGATCTGATATTATTTGCAACAATTCAGAATAAGATGACCCGAAGGCCCGTATAAGAATTGGGATATGGCGATGCACAGCCTGTGACATTCGAGGAAACACACAACAAAGCAAAATGTTAATAGCAGTTGACCATTTCTCTTCACACTTTATTGTGTCTGAAGCGAATCTGAAATCAAAAGTAGCGATGGGCGAACCATACTTTTTCACCAATTAAAATCTCATATTTGAAATGCACACAAAATGCAATAAATACTTATGATCCTTCATGCTGAAGAGCACTCTGCTGACCATGTGCAAAGTGCAAGTTATGACCAGCATGCAACCCAATCCAATCCAATGCATTCAACATGCTGATGCACATCAGCATGCAAATAACTATTTATGCAAATCAGAATGCCATTCTCACTCACACGAACTTAGAAACACAACAATAGCACAGAGAAATTGGACAAAGGAAGAGAACTTCCTTTTAAATACTAAATGAGTTCAGTAAACGAGCGTTCAAGTCTATATCAAACAAAAGAGTAGCTAAAGCCAATTTAGATATTAGAAAAGCACCTGCTTTACAGGTCTTGGTGCTTGACCATAAGTATCAAACAAAAGGCTAAGTAGGCTAGGTTTCTGCAAGAAATAATATATCAGCATATTTTCGATATAGAGAAAAAAAGGACAAAAGAAACATCTCCAGTACAGAATGTATCGTCAAATATTCAATATGATTCAAAACTTGACGAGACTATTGGATATTAAGCGGGCAACTACTGACCTTCATACACAAAGCAAAAAACAAAGAAACAAGTCGTTGAGCTTCAGTCAAAGATAAAGAAGAGATGCCCTGGGCCAGGGGTTGTGCACCACCCATAGATTCACTTTCAAAAGTTGCAGCCTCTGAAAATGGAACTTGAGAACCACCGCTGGAAGTATTATGGCTTCCAATCTGTTAAAAAGATATGAAAAGAATTTTGAGCTGATTTGTGAGTGTAGGAATGAGTTAGGGTTGTCAAACGACTAACAGATTTTTCATGGGTAGAAGGTTTTGGCAGTTTGGGAATGATTTTCAAGCCAGCGATACTCAGACAAGCAATCTTGCCTGAATCCGCATCCCATATCTCAACAAATATGTCAGAATTTCTAGTCCAAAAGCTTAAAATATTAAAAGGAAGGAGATTACATGCATATGAGCCATTATGAAAGTGTAGTCAAGCAATGTGGATATCACTTCAACCCCCATCTGACAAGTAAAATGGACTGAAACTTTATGAACAGGAAACTGCGTGTAAAATTAACTTAACTACTACACCAAGTGTGCGGAATGATACGATGTAAGAATCTCCAATCCAAAAGCAGATGTTAGGTGGAAGGAGACCATATTTTTAACCCTATTGTAACTCTGTATTCAATCAAGGGGGATAACACTCCGTCAAAATCCAATACTAACGGATGTATTTGTGACTTAAAATTAGCAGTCACTAATACAACCTAGAAGGAGCGCAAAGACAGCAAAAGTATCAAGCAATACCTCTATTGCACATTGGAAAGTAGACTATTCTAAATGCAACTTTACTACTATTTTAGGCATTCTTATATCAAAAGAAGATTGAAGGAAATAAAAAGAGCAAAAGCAATGTTCCATACCTTCCCTTCATCTGGCTGTTCATTCGAGCCAGGTTGGCAAACCTCAACATCTGAAGCATTCTGATTAACAGCTGAGAATAACATACTTTTTGCAAAATGCTCAATAGTATCAGCAACATAACTCAGCTGAAAGAGTTTGTTAGCCACCTGTCCAAATGCAAACGGAATAAAATAACATGAAATAACAAACCATGTTCTGACATCGCAACGAATGATCTTTTGATATATTATAGAACCCAAATAGTAAAAAAATCCACAGGAAAGGTCAAAACATGTAGATACATCTCGAGCTTCCTTACCAGACGAATAGCTTTAGCCCGGATTTCCTCTTGTGAATGATGAGCACACTGCCATGAAGACAAATATCATTACAAGATGCCAAGAGTAAGATCCTAACCAGCTATAACCATGAGGTAACAGCTATAACTGCTAAACAAGTGTCATATTGGGAAAACATTCAACTTTTTAAGACCTCATCGTCTATCTAAGAAATTTACAATCAGATGTATTCATATTATCTTTGCTAACAGTTTCTATGCACATTCTTTTGCAAACTTACTATTGTCTTCAAAGTTAAGAAGGTAGCTTACATAGACAGATGGTGTCCTACGGAATAGACGACATTGACCATGCTGGATCAATTACTTACCAGAGAAAGATGCGAAAGAAGATGAGCTATTACCACTTTTTGATATAACAAAAACAAACTATGCCTTTTCCCAAAATGCAGAGGAGTGCTACATGAATCTTTTTATGCCATTGTGCTCGATTCTGTATTAATTCTTTAATAAGCTCCAGATAATCCAATCTTTTCATATTGTCTCCTTCCACATCATCTTAGACCATTCCTTTCCCCTTTACCCTGGTTTCCATCTACTAATCACACCTCCTCACAAGAGCCTCCAAAGGTCTTCCTTCAATATGACTAGATTATATATGGATGTAAAGGGTAATCAACAGTAATCAATAATAAGACTCAAATCTGCCTTTTCTGGAGATTAGGAGGTTTCAAAAATACGTTTGAAAGAGAGAAAACAGTATTCCACTTTCCTTTTCCACAGAATCAAATCTACCAATAAGCAAACCATTTCAAACTCCTTTTTCTGCCAAAAATCCCACAAAAGTTTAACTAATGAACCTTGCAACAATATGCTTTAGAAGAAACCATGTGATAGAAATCCACTACGACACAGTTGTCTTACTTCATGAAATCACAATTAAAGATTGAAGGAAAAAATCAATTTGTACAAATAAACCACTACTTTCTGCTGAAAATTTCTTCAGGTCAAAATCACTATCAGTAGAATCCTGGTGAGTAATCATACTTTCAGTTCTTCCACAATCAGGTGAGCAAGAAATTGGCAAGCCATAGTATAAGAAACCAAACACACAAAACAGGGCATAAATTGAGGAAGCCAAGAAACAGCAATCGATACAGTCACAAACAGGTAGCTCCAGTAAGTTCATTAGTTTCATACTTTTCTCCGTGGTGCTGAGATTATAAGATTGAAATGTTAGAGTAGACCCACGGAGTAACAAAAATCTTAATAAAGATAATCTCATTGAAAAAGATTACCTTCAAAGCTATATCCAAGCAGGATTGCCTGTAATGAGGACGGCCCAAAATCAAACTCCATACAGCATTAAGGCCTTGGGTGACACGATCAGCATCACGCAGACTTTTTCCTTGGTAATCAGCAATGTCAGAATTGCAGAGATCATCTAGAAGTTTCAACACAGAACTGGGCAAAACTGGAGCTTCACCAAGAAGTCTACTCAATGACTTGTCAGAAGCAGGAAACTTGAGTAGCAAAGATTCAGCCTACACAGAGAATGCATCAACAATAAGGCCTCACAAAATAGGAAGCAACATGCAGTGAGACAAACAAGTACCTACCACTTCCAAGAGAAATTTGTCGTATGTGACAGCATATGCAGAGCTTTCAGCCGAATCAGATCCAGATATAGAATGTAGATAATAGAGGACTTCCAACACAAGCTCATGGCCCTGAAAGAGGGCCAGGTGAGTATCGATTATCAAACAACCAAGTTAAATGTAATACCACATGATACCAAGTCATCAGCAATAATCCAAAAAGTAAAGGGAAATTCCACCGATAAGTATAAATGGACAGACATGATGGGCCAAATTATATGAATCGCCTAAATACAAATTCCTTAACTTTAGCTAGCATCTGACAAATTACACAACAGACTCATCTAGATAAAAATCCTTTGAATTCTAGCTAGCATCTAATGAATTACACAGCATAAAAAATAATTGAACAAGCTCAATCAAACTTAAATTATTCCTCAGGAAAGTCTGTTCTTCGACATATGTGCATGGGGTGTCAACTATGAAAGATCGAAGGCCCATAGTCTTGAGATTAGATTCGTAAAACTACAAGGAAAATTAGGCCACACGACATCTCAAGTATCCTACACAAGATTATACATTTAGGGACACGAAAAAACAGTTTCTTTTTCAAACCAAAAACATATCCTATATGAGTACCAAGGAGGTAGCACCCCCATGGAAAGGTTAAAAGAGAGAAAAGGAGAGGGTCTACAAAGTATAACAGACTATCCACAATAAAAAGGGGCTTTCAGTGACCCAAAAGCCAAGACCTTTAACCATCTATTCATTACCCCTGAAAAAAGAAGAGGCTAGACTCCCAAAAAACCTCAAGTTTCTCTTTCTCCAAAGAATTCAAAAAAAGTTTTTGGGGGATAGCAGCGAGTATCAACCTTCTCTCTTTGTTTTTTACAAAAAAATATCCAGTCCAACTCAAAAACAACCAAGCAGGCTATTAGGAATTTCTAACTACTAGCTTTGCAAAATTTGGCAATAGAGTCATCCAGTACCCGAATATACCTACGGGAGAGGGCAAGCACTAAAAACTGACGAAGGATGAAATTTGCCAACTTCTACAGTAGACTTCAATGTAACATTTAGCGAGATAATATAAGAACCTTGCCAGATTTAAGCATGTAAAATCAGACAACATGCTTGGGAGGCAGTAACTGTTAAAAATTTGAAAAAAGTGAAGCAAATGAACCACTAAGGTCCCAAATGTGAAGTACCTTTTGTAATTGGTAATCCTCAAGGATATGATTTTTCAGCATCCCAACTAAATCATCAGCAGCAGCACTCTGAATGAAAATTATATGTTAGCAGCACATGATTTGTTGATAATATCAAAGAAGATGCAAATGGTTTAGCCCTGCCTAGTATTCAGACAAGAAATGGCAGTATACGAACCCAAGCTTCACAATGCAAATTCTATATGAAACTTGAAAAAAGATTACAAACTGCACTTCATCATATACATCCTCTTATATTGTAATTTCTACAAATCCAAGAATAATTAAACATTATACAGCATCACCAGTATGGAAGAGCTTTTAGTTTAGGTTTGTGATGATTCAAGTCCCTATGAAGCTAATATCATCGACCCAGCAAGTGTAGAGACAACCAGAACCTTTGTCGCATTAGGACACCAAAAACAAGCAGCATACTTGTTGTCAGCAGATATCCCATTGTTGGGCCCAAGACAACATAAGAAGGGCAATAAAAGTAAGAGAAGGAGCCAAAAACGCCACTAATAGGCATACACAACAAATATCCGTCTTCAGGCTCATTGTGGAAGATAAACTTCCTCTAGAAATTGGGGAAAACCTAGTGATGCTAATAGCATAGTCACCATGAGGCATATGACATGCCTAGAAATCGAGACAACATGCATTATGAACTCGATAAAGATATATTATAGGATGTCCTTTTCAATTTGGAGTCCGCTTGCAAAAGCATAGTTACCATTGATCCCCTCCAAAAGAGGACCGAGTTAACAACGATGTTTCCTATGAAAGCTGACGCAGAAACATTTAGTCACATAATGTTGCATCAATCGCAGATCACACTTGTTGGGATCTAGCTCTTCAATGATAAATATTTCTTGGTGTGAGAAGACACAATTTTGCATGAGTTTCAAGAATGGAAAAGCTTCAAACTCCTAAAACTATTGATCATCTTTGAATTTTTTTCCCGTGACACACATAACAAAGTGAGAGGTTACAGGCAAGACGAAAAATCTTGTTCATAATGCTTGTAATGTCCCTCATCTTCTGAATAGACTTTCTTCCAGCATATTATAAACATTATAGACAAATGGCTCCATAATTTATAAAGAAGGTTTCTCGCACCAAAGAAGAACATACTTGCTGACCATAAGAAAAAAGCACAGACTCAGCTTCTTATGGGCAATAAAGAGTCTGCCTACCTGAGCAACAAGTCGAGCAATTAATGACATCGCCGTAGACCCACATTCTTTCCCATTTGGATGCTTGCATGACTCAATAATCTGCTTAAACAACAATTTTCTGACATTGGCTTCCTGTTCCCCATTAAGCTCAATATAGGATGGAACGACAGGTAGGTCCTTTCCTGTCTCCTCAGAGGCAGCAATGTTTGCAACAGCTGAAAGACACTGATCTAATTCCACATTCGTTGGTGTCTCAGATTCAGCCATCTGCATGTCCTCTGCTTTCACTATATCATCCTCAGTTATTTGTTCAGAAGAAAATGCTACATCTGAAGAAAGACCAACTTCAGCAGGAGGTTTAGTTTCCTTAAAACCATCGTGAACCTCCTCTTTTGGACTTAATTCACTGGTATCATGCAAAGATGATCCCAAAATCTCATCATCACTTTTCTTTTTAGATATTAAAGGTGACGAAGCTGTTTTAACACCCACCACAACAGATAACTGTGGCTTATTCGAATTAAAATCATCCAATTTAGATTGCAGGTCTCCAGAGTCATCCACAGTGGGTAATGCAGCCTCAGGAGGCACTGCTAATCGTGGATCCTGGCGGCGGGGATCCTGGAACATAATTAACATCTTTAATGTATTCATTCATCCCATATAAATTACCACATGACATCAACTATAGTAAAAAGTAAAGAAAAAGAAGCACATGAAAAATAGCCGATAAAAGCTGTTTTACCCTTCTTGGATCACGTTTAGAATCTGTAGAGATGCTACTGACAATGGATGTTTCAGGAAATGATTCGCTGGTAATATAAGCAGTAGAATATGGTATCTGCGCAACAGACATTGGAGATGGAATAGAATTTGCAGGAAGAAAAGAAGGTGCTGTAACTTGTACTGGACTACTTGCAGAACCTAATTGTCCAGTTACTTCGGATTTCCCAAGCCTTGTTAAAGGTGGAGGAATCTTGGGCAAGTGTTTCATATTAGTTATCACAATATCGGCTAGTAAATCAGGATGGATTTTGGAAATAAGGATTTCAAGTGATTCGGCGCCTCTTTCTCCTTCGGCCAGCAAAGCACCAATCATAGCAATCATTTGTTCCACAGGTGACAAATCACCATTTAACATTGAAACATTGGGGGATACACCATTTGCAGAGGTGGAACCATGGCCAGAATCCGCTGTTTGTTGACCTGGAAAAGTTGAGTTGTTATCAGCAATATATCGACCTCGCTTGGATGCCACTTCCAGATTGTGGGCTAACATTTCTTCATCTTGAGAAATTGGCCTTTTCTTAATCAAACTTCCAAGAGTGGACATTTGGCTTGAAGAATGATCTTCCTGCTCATCAAATTACATCAATGAAAGAAAGGAGATTACACACTTAAAGGTTAACACTCTTCAAGAAGAAATATGATACCAGTTTTTGAAACAAAATCAAGAAGATTCAACCTTGACCAAACGGGCATCACGTGATGCACGCTCAGCATTTCTAGCTAACTTCTCCATTTGCCGAATTACTTGCTCTGCCGCATCCCCTGCATTCATTGCTCGTAGAGTCCCAAGCAATCTCTCCCTAGACTGAAAATGGAAGCCAATGCAACTTATCAGGCTTAAGTTCGTCTTGAAAAGCATAAGATATTTTTTGAGCTCGTTCTTTTGATCTACAGAGATGTTCAGATCAAGATTCTAGGAGCGGTACATCCATAAGGAGCAGTAGGACTAACTTGTTCAAACATGCAGATCAACTACCAACTTATTATACGTGCAAGATTTAAATACCAGCTATAGTCTTTCACACATGCGGGCATTCAAGCACTAAACAACTACCACAGAAATAAGATACAGCTACTATAGTAAATGAAGTGAGCACCCATACAAAACAAATAAAAGGGATGCCCAAGCTCAAGTTAGACAAAGGCTTTTAGAGACATAAACCATTATTCTCGACGGTATATAACAGCAAAAATTATATCTGACAACACTTCAAGCCAACTTTTCACTGACAATGATCCCCAGAAAATACTAAAAAAGCATAAAACAACACTATGTAGATGTACAAACAATTAAGACAAACAATTATACCTCTAGAATGGCGGGACTAGTACACCTAAGAAATCCTAAAAAGGCAGTTCTCAACGAATAACGAACACTGGCAGCATGATATCCCTTCGCTGTTTCACAGTTTGAATCGAAAGCAAGCAGTGCCGAGAAGACAGTGCCGAAGTGTTGCAGCCTCTTTCTTCCTATGGATGCCAGACTGTCAAAGTTGAGCAACAACAACGACAATTAGAGAGAGAGAGAGAGAGAGAGAGAGAGAGAGAGAGAGAGCGAGAATAATTCATAGAGAAACCATATGTCATCCCAAGCGATGACAACCGAAATGAGACAAGACAAGATCAGATATAGATAAATCAATCAAAATTCACCCACGGTCAGGAATGTCAGGAATGACTACACAACACTGACTTCAAGGAAAAGAGGCCAATCAACAGAGAAGCGCATCATACAACAGTTTCACATTTCTATTCCTTACTTCCTAAGCATTATCCAGCAGAAAGCTAGATGAGCTACATATTTGGATCTGGAGTTCTCAAAGTCTAGCTATCAGATCACCCCAGAAATGTCACAATTCAGAACACATTTATCATGCCAAGACGCCCAAATATTAAGCCTTTCAATTCACAAGTTTAAAAATACTAGCAATTGGTCGACCTAATTCAAACTGACAGGCCCACCATGGATAGGATATAGTGGAACATTCCAAACCATAGAGGCACACTTTACAATTAACATCATCATTGTAAAAAAAATTATCAGATGGAAGGCAACCATAAACACAATGCCCTTGACAACAGATAAAGTGACATGGTCAAGAATGATAGACTTTTATGTCAAATAGTGTAGCAAATGCAAGTCCAAACTGCAATCGACAGTGATAGCCAGTGGCTTAGCATACATAAAGTGAAAAGTTCATTTTAAATGAAGAAGGTAATATCTAGACCCAACAACAAGAATTCAAACATGTACGTCTAAACTCGATGAGGATAGTAGCACTCTCAGAGCAATTACCATGTTCCTGATAGCTGTTTTTCTAAAGCTTGATTAAAATACACTGGAGAAGATGGAAGGGCATCCTAGATTATGGAATTATCAAAACATCGTAGAGCACAAAGCTCTGTATTCTCCAAGGTAAAGTGGAGACTTTAATTTCAAATGTTAAAGAAATTTGCCTAAAGGAACAATATGAAGTTTAAAGTCCTATCATTAAACATGGTATCTGGAAATAATCACTTAAGCTTCTCATCCATCAAGCACCAATCTATCTAAGGTAGAGCAAGAGGACCTCCTTTAGTTACCCAGAATATACCCAAAAGGTGCAGAATAAACAAATGTAGGCCTCATTGGTCATGACATGTGATTTTTCACTATTTTCTAAATGAATGACAAAGGGATGACTAAGTGTTGACCCAAGACCTATTAAATCTTGCTGATGGTGGATTTCCACCAGGTCATAAGACATGAAGTAACCGACTTCTACGCTCTCAAGTCTATTGTAACACTTAAATTTAGATCACGCATTCATTGAGCAGCTCAGCTTGAAAATTGGTTGGCAGTCATCCTACAAAATTTTACATGGTACCGAAGCAGGAGGTTAGGTGTACAAATCTCTCAAGGCCCCTTACAGGGTAGGAACAGTCATGAGCAGTCTCATGAGAAGATCAACCAACTCAATATAGCATAAAAAAGTTAGCATCTATTCATCCCCCACTTTAGAAACAATAAAGAAATCCCACGGGCTAGTCTAATAGTTAAGGACCAGAAGGGTGGGCGTAGAAGGCACATAATACAAGTCCAATTTATCAAAACAGCCAGTGCAAGCAATCCTAAATTTGAGGCAACCATTGGACTTCGGCTCATGTTTTATTTGACCTATAAGTTGAGAGGGGTATTGCACAGGCCCGTGATTTACCTACCTAAGATGAGTTTCCTAATCATCGAAAAAAAAAAAACAACCAGACATATCATTGTCCAGATACCAAAAACTGTACAAGGGAAGAAAGAAGCAATACGACAACTGCAACATTTGAGAACACAACATGACAATTTCTAGAACGATTAATCTTAAAGAGCTCCATGCTACTGCACACGACATTTGAAGAGAGAACTAGATAGCAAGTCAGATGCAGGTTATAAGCACCACAAATCTAGCCTCAAAAGGTTGACAACACCAAAGAAAGTTAGCACAGTGGTTTTTGCTATGCATGTACCATGACTGGGAGTAATGGAACATGTAAAAATTAGCCTTGTTTAATAAAAGGCAACTGAACACCTAGCAAGAGAAAAAAAACTTACCTACAACTCAGGTAAAAAGATGAAAAGTTAACATGCACAGTCCATATCCATCAAAATCCATTCTTAAAAATAAAATTAACTTGCCCTTGCTCTACAATTATTAGCTAAAGAAAAGGCATTACATGCCAGATATGTCCCACTTCCTACCCTTGTGATAAATGACTTAAACATATTGAATCAATTGCCAAACACTATACTGAATAATTCTTGCAAACGACCTATCTAGTTCTATCAGCACCGACTGATAAGCTGGACCAGTGCATGGGCTATCTACTGAAGGATCTCCACGGTAGGCTGTGATTACATAAGTTATTATCACTAACCATTCTCAAGTCATAATACTCTGCAGATAACCAAAGAGTGTCTTTTGTTTTTAATCTGCGTTAATTTTGGCATAATCAATCGAGATTTGTGCTACTGAGACAGTACATCTAGCATTTTGGCTTCTAAAAATGCATACTAATAATAGTACAGATATCTGTGTAAATAATGTCAGTAAAATCAAACGTGATTTCACTCATTTTGCAGATGGCCAATCTGGAAAGGACAAGTAGATGCAAATCAGCAAATCAGACATCTCTTCTGGATCTGCTTTCCTATAAAATACCTATCTGATAATAGATATGGCTTTGGAGTGCTCATGACAAGAAAAGGAAAGAAAAAAGTAAGTATGGGAGTGCAAGCATTAGGTGAATAAGTCCACCAATATTTTGATGCAAAGACCCATCAACGGGGTTGAAAAACCGGCAAGTGCAAAAGATCAAGCTAAGCATATCAAGCTCTGAAGTTCCCAATAGTAATTAATTCTGATCATTGAATATATAAAATGTGTATCAGCTGTCATGAATAATTTGTACACATTCAGCTGTATCCAGGTACAGCAGAGAAAAACTCAAAGAACGGTGTAGTAAATGGTCTATACGTCAGTTTACAAAGCATAAACTGCATCATTTGACCAAAGTTTCTCTGGGCTCAAGGATGGCCATTATCCATTGCTTAACAGTTCTACATTGGCCAATGGTGCTCCCAAATAAGTGCAGTCTTAACACTTCTAGCCCTGTGACTTCAAATATCCGAACCACCATTGCTGCAGTATCCAAAGCCATTAACTCCACAAAAGAGAGCTGATCAGCAGACTGCACTATTATCGCGCACAAGCAGCAGATGTTGTACTACCTGTTCCAAGCTTCAGTGACATCTCCAATGTTTTCAAGATAGTAAAATGGGTGGGCAAAATGCGGTTGTATCCGCTACCTCTACACAATTATGCGGCTTCACTTATTTTAAAGTTATTTAATAACATCAGCAACATGTTAAAGATTATGATATAGCCATAAAAGCATTCATCATACAAAACTCACAATTCTAATGAACTACCAACTCAGTGACCACTAATTGGAAATTGACTCAGTAAGGAACTATACTAAAGCAAGTACTACAATCAATTACCAGCCATATTTGCAATAATTGTAAAACTCAAATTCAAAATTAATAGCGTCGAATTCATACAACTTTCATTGCATCTGTTGGGCATTTTGGCATGTGGGTGTAAACTACATTTAGTTGGTATTGCAACACAAATGTATGTTAAATAAATAGTTCCAAGTGCAGGCATCAGACATACAATAGCAGACATGACACAAGGCACCTGCCATCTATAGGGTGCAAAGACCAAAAACGTGATCAGAAAGGACAAGCCACTGGAATCACTGAATATAGGAACAAGCAGCAAACATGAACATCAAAATCTTCAGGGCAGAATTAAGGGTCATGCTTGTACATGAAGTCATAACTCAAACAGCAACGAGCAAGAAATCCCAGCGTCTACCAAACAGATCAAAAACATTTTTTAAACTCCAATTTCTCAAAGACCAAAATATTTGATATTATTTATGCCTGATAATACAATAATGACAGAAAACAAGAAAAAAGCACCATCCATGTTCCCTCCATATACTATAACAGAAAGCACATTCAACTGGAGTAGTGTGTAATATTGGTACAAGCTTCAAATACGGGTAGCTGTTTCTACAAGTTTTCCTATGATGTCCATTTTTTACTATTTATTTTAATTATAACTAGTTTCAATTGCTCTTTCATCTCAAAATCATCAGGCAGTCATAAGTCTGAAATATGTATATTTGGCAGTCAAACAATTCCTTTCGAGATATAATTTGCATGTATCTTCGCAAAGGTCATCAACAAATTAGATAAAAGATAAATTAAAACACTATCTTTTTCACTCTGAAATAAGCTTGTAAAGGCAATACCATGACTACACTCAATAAACAAGAATGGGACTCACATTTTTCCAGTTCTGTTTTTACGAATGGTGAGAATTTTCTGAAATTGTTCTTCACAAGCCCTCAAAAGAACAGACTTCAAAGGACGACAATCAGTAATCTCCCTAATTCTGATAACAAGCAAGTCCAAAAGGGATTGAGGGTTGCCAACTAATAATCAGCGGGAAATTCCTTTCTCAAAACAAGGACGATCACGAAGCTAAGAAAACTCACCCAAAGCAACAATGACAAGCATGATAACTCCAGGAAAATCCTCTCTCAAAGGTTAAAATGCTAAGTACACTATGTAGAAGCAAAGGATGCAAATAAAGTTCTAGAAGCATCAGCATTAATTACAAGCAAGCCCAGTTACTTTACTTTGCTCTTTGGCAAACTCATCAAGAGAATTGTCCAGCAACCGACCCACCCCAGACACAACTCAGATCCCTGCTTGTTAAAATGGTGCATTTATAATGTTCTAATGTTCTAAAGAGTTAGGAGTCAGATTCCAAAATCATTCTAACATACACTGCATCCAGCATCTACCAACTTTAAGCTAATTTTCAAAACTAAAATGCTGATTCCATCATCCACCAGTTATTACTGAACCCTATGATTTCACAATAAGGAGAATATGTCAACAGATATAATGCAAACAAGAACACATACAAAGGCGCTAAAGAATATGACATTCAGCGTGAAGACTAACAGAACATTCAAGCTCACCAATTTATAACTGCAATTGCCAGACACCCCGGAAGACTGCTGGTCACGGACAACATATCCAATAAGTACTCGAGAATCATCCCTGCTTCTGACACGAACAAAACGGGATCAATAATAGAGTGACTCCCAGTGAGTCGTGAAATATTAAACACCTGTCCACCTGTTTCAACCAAGCAAAGACCAATAACTATCCCATCAATTTCCTTTAGAAAGAATCAAATCCGACAGAATAGGGTAAGCAAAAGGAGAAATTGAAATATCCATACCAAACTGCAAACTGTGAAACAGTAAGCTTCTTATAGTAAGGACCAATACCTTCTGGCAGAGGTTTTCCCAATTCATTGTTGTCGGGTGTGAAAAGTAAGACATATCTCTCCAAAAATTTCAATGCCAACAATCTTGTACTAATAACGCCAGGCTACAATATCAAGTCCATAAATTTTCTAGTCAGACAATGGTATTCTTCGACATCAATAGTAAAGATGCTAATATGGACCGAAATGGGTTTTAAACAGTCAAAACCCCAATAACATAAAATCCACCAGGCAAACGCCAATTACCATAGAGAAGTGCGGGTTAATAAATATATAGTGAATATAACAAGCTCCCAACAAATGCCAGTTATCTATTTGCAATTTCACATGTAGGTCTATCATAAGAAAAGAGGATTTTCTACCTGGCACAATAATATATCTAAGTTCAGAATAAGCCTTTACCCAAGAGCAATCTAAGATTTACTTGCTTGAAATTATCCGTTAAAATAATATTGTTTTTTCATGTATCACACAACAAACAAATTAGAATCATAGATAAAATCATAATTCAAACTACATGGCATGGCATAGCTAAGCAGTTGCCCTGCTGCTGTCAATTTGGAACAGCAACAGTCTGTGCCTTCACTGGGTATTATGTGAACATCATCAGGTTCAGTGAGATGAGAAAATGCAGGCATGGAATTAAGTCAAATCGAATTTAGATAAGAGGCAGTTCTTCACTGTCATATTTCTCTCCATAGTTTGATTTTTCTAGAGACAGAGAAGAAGAGCCTTCAAGAGCATTCAGTAGACCACCCATGTTTCATACATAGATGGTTTCAGCCTGAACACTTTTGGTAGAACCTTCTATAAAATGTTTGACCGTGCTAGACTATGTAGCTAATTCTCTTCTAAATGATAACAGAAAAATGTCAGCACCTCCTTTGTTCCCTATAGCGACACTTCGATACTAAACATAAAAAGAGAAGATTACAATAGCAATAGTACCAAAATTGCAGAGTACATAAAAAACTGGGTGTATAACTATAAAAAACGCATTAAGATCTAAATAAGCATCTTTTTTTAAAATTGGAGATCATATAAAGTCCTCATATAAACCAACTGTCAAAATATCATAAACACATGTTCCAATGCACATATATAGTCAATTAATAGAAGGATCATCTAACCTACTCCTCTCTTAGCAGCTCGGACAGTACAATAGTATTTGAGCATTTCAAGGGAAATGCATCGTGAATTATCAGTTCTAAAACAAAGACAAAATATTGCACAAATTCTTTTAACTCATCAAACTCAAGCAAGAAAATTAGTCTTGACAAATATGCACGCTAGCTTATCATGGTATTCCATCATACCAGGACTGCTTGATGAAAACTTAGAATTCTGCCATACAAATGAATGTTTATGTCGTGAAATCATAAAATACTGAAAGAACCTTAAAACTGTAAGTTTCATCAACACACCTCCATCGCCGTGGCAACAATGTTATCTCTGAACTTGAGCATGGACAGCCAAATATCTTCAAGCCATCTCTCAATTTTGCCACGGATATTAAGCTGTTTCCAACAAAATGGCCATGAATCAGCTTTTTGAATAGTAAACCCTTTTTCATACTTTACAGTAATAACTATCATTTTAACAATGTAAAGAATCCTAGAGAAGTACTACAAAACATACATGACACAAACATAACTACCATTAAGACAGTTATTTAAAGTAGAAGCTCAATGTATGAAGTTATAACTTATAAGAGAATGGAAGGATCCACCATTCTGCCATTCACAAGGAAATTACATGTACCATAGTGTCACTGAGATTTCATTATTCCCAAACGTGCAACCTACTTCTACAACAGCTTTCTACAGTAAATTACATACAAATGAAACTAACGTAGGGATACAACTTAAAAGTACATTCAACCATCTGCAAAACAATACAGACAAGACTGTGCCAGAGTGGCATCACTCAAACATCTCCGAGTTCATCGGCAATCCAAAACAAATGGCCATCAAAACTCCTAATTTAATGTGTGTGTGTGTGTGTGTGTGAGAGAGAGAGAGAGAGAGAGAGAGAGAGAGACAAGAGAAGACCTGCACTGCCATCTCCTCTAGAACTCTGCAAAAGATTTTGGTACCGCTGATTATACATTGCTTAGCAACCACAGAGTCAACATCTCTTAAGTATGCCAGTAGTACCGGCATTAACACACAAGAATGCTCCAGCATTTTCAGTCCAAGTTCTTCAATAGTCCTAGTTAGCATTAAAATAAAATTGAATAATAGAGTTAGAAATGCTAGATAAGCGCCGCAAAACAAGAACTATACCGCAGCAACATCAGTAAATATAAGAACTCAACCATAACTAGTGATGGCCAATGAGATAAAAGGGCAATTGCATATCAAACAATGGCTTCTAGTGACACATACTGAATGACTCGAATCTCCAACCAAAACTAAGAGGTGTGATTGAAGCCTAATTTCCACTTCTCCCTCTTGCCATGACAAGCAAATACCCAGACAAAAGAGAATCATTGTTAAGCTCTCGGTACATCAAGACATATCCAGTCCATAAGTAAATTATAGGATAGGGGCTTAGACAGATTGAGAAAGTTCACTAAAATATTCTCTATTTCTCCCAAAACAATCAAAATTGGAAGAAAATGTTAGACAGAATAACAAGTTCCATAAATCATATTAAATGTAAATCCTCCAGATTCTCACAGATGACATTTATCAAAGACAAAAGATCTACTGAAAAATAGCAAATCTGTGTGATGCAGGTCAGTAGAAATGATGGCGGTTTTTCGCATGAAATCAAAAGACAATAAAAAAGGAAGAGTTTTTCCAATCAAATCTAATACATAGATCTCCACAATCAATTCCATAAATGATGATATAGCTCCACAAGTAAATATGCAACAAGAAGGATCAAATCGCATACATAAACACACAACAGGAAGATAAAAGCAACACGAGTTAGGACTCATGAAACTAACTCGATAAGAGATTTTCGGATAACGCTGTCCGGTAAACACCGGAGCTTGGCCAAATGTCGGAAGAGATTGGACGCCAAAGAAGGGTCAACAGACAGTAAAGCATGCTTAACTCGCTTGAGATAAGCAAGTTTCACCATCGAATTGCCACGATTGTTCACGGCAGCAATGAGGGACAGAATATGGTCTCTTGACGCCATGTGAATGGGGAATGAGCACTGTTGGAGGACTAAGGAAAGCTAGGGTTTTGAGGAAGCCACAGAGATATGTATTGGGAAAAATCGCTCTGTTTTAAGGGAGAGCGCTGAGGGCACAAGAACGCCGCATTAAATATTAAAAAGTGGGGAGGATAATGAAGCACGGTGATAGGATTAAGGAAAGATGCCCTCAAGAGATTCCTTTAAACCAAATAGAGCAAATAAAACTTATTTCATCATATTATACTGCATTAGTAAAAATTAACACCATTTGTATTTGATAATCCTACGCATTAAATATTTCCAGTCAATCTTCAATATCTACACATAAAGACCATAAAAAAATGGATTGCCCATCTCATATCTCAACCAAAAAACACTAATAATTGATGTCTTCCTTTTTTACCTCCACAAATATTCTCAAATGAGTTTGAAAAGGCAAGTACACATTTACTTATTATGTAGACAAATCATGATAGGAGATTTTAATCTCCACTTTCGAATGCGCACCCCCAACATCATTTACCACTCTATGTCTTTAACATGACAGGTATTCTTACAAGTAAAAGCAAGAGACGTTTGCAAGAAAATTAGAAGCAGTTAAGGAATGAACACCAGTTTCATTCCCCATAAAACCAAGTGTAAAACTTGTTGGGCCACCCGCTTGGCTCCACTAATGGGTGCATAAGTAAATAAGTTATTTGCTGGACAGCGGATTACTAACCCACTGTGGGCTTCTTCATGATTAAGAAACGCACTAAATTTCAAAAGTTATTCATATCTACAAGCTATTGAAAGAAACCATTTACATAGGAAAGCATAATGCCATCTATTTTTCATGCTATTCATGCTCTCAATATATCATTTCTTGAGCACACAAGATGTTATGCCTTTTGCTAATTCAATTGTTCAGAGCAGGCGGAGGTTATTGGATCTAAATAGGTAATCTTTCTTCCGATCATGCTTCAACATTTTGACTAGTCTTTTGCTATTGACAAGCCCTTTTCTCGTCAAGTTTCGCATATTTTATTCATGTCCTTACTCTGATACTTTTGCCTTAAATCGTTAAGAGTTGAAGTGAGAAGTTTATGCTTAAAATAAAATCACATAATCTCTACAATGTTTACCCTTCGATGGACATACAAAATGAATTGACTATACTGAGAAGATCATTTACTAGTGTAATAAATATGGTTTAATTAGCCAAATTGCTTTTATTCGTGTCTTTTTTAAAATGCTCCTCTGAGTTTTAGTTGTTTTCATTCTTACTATTATCTATGAAGCAAATTTGTTTCACATCACCTACTGACTATATAAAAACAAGGTTTTTCTAAAAGTTCTCAAATTAAACCCAAGATCTGCTCAAATCAGGTGCCCAAGGGGAACTTCTTAAGCTAGAACTAAAACTAATGTACAAATTAAGTTTTTTGTAAGATTGATTTCTCTGTAATGTGAAAAACTGTTGCAATATGTTCTTTGCAATTTCTCAAATAATCAAGCTTTCCCTTATATTGTAGTAATTCTCCAAGGCCCCCCACTCAATTACACCACTTATGGAGTCGATAAAATTACAACGAACCAAATTATCTACATATATGTGTATATATATGTCATGCACCATATCGACTACACTAAAGAGCTTAAAAATAGATTTTAAAGATTTGTCCAACTTTTCTACAACTTGGTTTTGTGATTGTGGATTTTTTAAGAAACAAATTGCCATCTGTAACATCTAAGATCATGCTTGTGTACATTCAACTAACACAAGGCCATATGTTCATTTGGAATACAAGTCCAAACCAAGTCTTTATCCACATCAACTTGAAAAATATCAGGTTAATCATCATGAAGCATATAAAAGATCAAATCCTTTCCACCGTGATTCTTTTATAGACCTTAAGATGAAAGGCTCCATTTAGTAAAAATCTGCTTGTTTTTTTTCGAGAAAGTGGTAAATCATTATAGTGAAAGCAGCTCTATTAGGGGAAATGTATCTCTGTTATCAAAAAACTGACTTTGCAAGTTATGAAGAAATTTTTTGAGGGAAGAAAAAAATAAAATTATTAACCAGCAAATTAGCTCTATTACCTGGTAAAGAAGCTATGTCCACAAAAAACTGCATTTTAAAGGAATAAAAATCTTGGTCCAAGCAAAAGCAACTGAAGTAAATACATTTTGATCAAGAGAATCTCATTTTATCTCAAAATAGTAAAAGTGAAAGATTGTTAACCATAAGGCATTTAAATATCAGGAAAGTAGCAAAAACCACAAATAGCGGAAGAGAGGTACTTTGAGCAGGCGAAACGAATCATTCTCTAACCAAAAGTGACTTTGCTGAGGCATGTGTTCTCTAGTCACATAAACATGGCTTTCTTAGCCAAGAATAGCATTACAATGGTCTCATCACAGGAGGTAATGCTTTCCTTGCCAGAGTGTTAGCTCTGTTGAAACCTCAAGAAGTTCATTAAAAGATCTAATGATTTCATTCTGCTAAGTTTGCTTGTAAAAGATACACTGGTCACACTTTAAAAGAAACATTTCATCGTAACATATGACAGAAAGTTGGACAACCAATCCAACGCATCCAACAAAAGTATAAACAGCAGCATCCACAAGTTTCAGGATAACCCATAGATAGAGATCACCGATGAGATCAAAGGGGACCATGTCAAATGATAGCTTTCAGCAATTGCAAATGATGAACGAGTGCATGACAATAAGAAAAATAGCCGGATACGAAGACCCGATTACCATCCTCTCTCTTTTTTCTGCCGTAACAGACAAAAAGCCACCAGGCAGAAGATGACTTGTGAGGTTTCAACGGCCAATTAGAAGTATCACCCGACTAAGTTAACCACAACAGAGTAATTTCGACAATAGAGAAAGTACACCACAACATCCTTAGCAACACTCTGGTAGCAAATATGACCGGATGAATGACGTCCACCATAAGAACCACTAGGAAGGTAAGTCCCTCACACCGTGCAATAATTCTTCAATTTCGCCAACTCGATACACATACCACCTAGGCACGACGCAGGCAATCGCTAATCAGGTAGAAGAAACAAAAGCCTAAGTGGCAAAAAGGAACCTAAGTGGCAAAAAGGAAGACAGAAATCCGCAGAGCGTCAATCCGCAATGAGCGACAACACACTCCTCATAAAGCGAACATTTTTCACCACAAGACACCGATTCCGAAGCAGGCAGAGCAAGTTCGTCCAACAAACCAGAAGACGGAAAAAAGAAAGAAAACAAGTTAGGGCTCGGGGGACTGACTCGACGAGGGATTTCCGGACGAGGCCCTCCGGCGACGACTGCAGCTCGGCCAGATAAGGGAGGAGCTCGGAGGCGAGGGAGGAGTCGATCGTGAGCAGAATGTCCCTGGCCTGCCGGAGGGAGGAGAGCTTCACGGCCAAGTCGCCGTGGTTGTTGGCGGCGGCGAGGAGGGAGAGGGCCTGGTCCCTGGAAGCCATGGGCGGCGTGGGGGCGGGGCAATGCGCGCGGCGGAGGATGGCGCGGGTCCTTTAGGGTTTGGAGGAGGGCGGCGGCGGCGGCGGAGGTGTCCGTGTCGGGGCGGCGAGGCTTCGCAGTCTCATGGAAGAGAGAGAGTAGTAGGAGCGAGAAGAACCGCGAAATAGAGAAAAGCTTTTAGAAGCAAAGGGAAGGGGGGATGGAGGAAGACGATGAACGGCAACACCGCCTGAGGATCGACGGACAGAGAGAACGAAGGCGAAGTTAATATAGCTCTTATATATATCCATAAATAGTTTTTTTTTTAAATCAATCGATTTCCTCTAATTAAAATTAGGGGAAATTTCAAATCAGTACCAAAATTGGGTCATTTTCCCAAAAAATGGTCTAAAGTGGATACACAGAGCCTTTTGATTCAACTTTAAAAATGCTACTTGAGAAAATGTAAATACCTTTGAGTGAAAGTCCATTCGAAAAATACAAATAGTGTTTGGTAAAAATAATTTGTAAAGCTACTTTGGTCAGAATATAGTGTTTGGTAAATTTTTTTTTGTAAATGGACTTTGAGAATTATCTTATTTATTAAAAAAGAAAACTAACCTACCCATCACCGAAGGCGGCCGTAGGCGAGATAGATTTGGCACCGACGGCCGTCGCCCGAGGTCGGGCGACCCCCGGTGAGCCAAATCTGCTGCTGTCGGCGAAAGCCCGAGGCCAGGTGACCCTCGGTGGGGGTCGCACGACCCAGGCGACGGCCGCCTGAGGTCGCGCGACCAAGTCGGCGACGGCCTGGGTCGAGCGACCCCATCGACTGCGTCGCCTAGGCAATCGCTCGACCCCAAGCGACCTCGCCGACCCTTCTCCCTCGCCGGCCACCCTCGCTGGCTACCTAGTGAAGAAGATGAACATCTTCAAACCCAAAAAAAAAAAAAAGATGTGAACAGTAGCATTCCAAATGCTAGTATTTGGCCGATGCTAGCATGAAAGCTAAATCAAACAGGCCCATAGTGCTAAAAAAGGATTCAAAGTGCCCAATCAATTTCAAATAGGGGTCTGCAGTGCTCAATTAATCTCAAGTAAGGACTCGAGTTTGTCGACGGGTCAAATGCTTGTCGGCAGGTCAAATGCTTATCTGCCGGCAAGCACATCACTGTTCCGACAATTAGAATATGGGCAATTTTGTTTTTTACTTTTTTTAGTTTTTAGTTTTTTTCTTTTCCTTTTCCTTTTCTTCTTCTTTTTTTTTCCTCTTTTCCCTCCGCCAGCCATAGTTGGGGTCGGCGGAGGTTGCCAACCTTGAGCGGAGGCTACCCTCACCTGACCCTGGGTTGCCCTTCCCAGCATTGAGCGAGGGCAGCCCTCGCCCGATGCCGACGAGGGCAGCCTTCGCCGCCCCCAGCTATGGCCAACGGAGGGAAAAGAGGAAAAAAAAGAAGAAAAGGAAAAGGAAAAGAAAAAAACACAAAAAAATTAAAAAGTAAAAGACAAAATTGCCCTTGTTTCGATCGCCGGAATAGTGACGTGCTTGCCGGTAGGTGAGCATTTGACCGATCGGCAAACTCAGGTCCTTACTTGAGGCTAATTGAGGATTTCGAACCCCTATTTGAAACTACTTGGGCATTTTAGACCCTTATTTGGCACTATGTCTACTTTGGACTTCTTTTTGAGAAAATGACTTCACTTTGGGTACTGATTTGAAATTTTCCCTTAAAATTATGCACTAATTGTTCATTTGGGCTTAGGCCCCTTTTTTTCAAGGAAAAAAAAAGAAAAAATTGGTTGGTCGAAAATTTGAATATTTGTACCGAGATACTGAGTTTCCACTTGTTTCAATAAAATAAAAAATTTAGAAAATGTTTATGTGAAGATGATCGTCTGCATTGGTTGCAAAAATGGATGAACGAAGAATCTTTTCATCATCTGCAAAAATGTTTAGACTTATAATGTTGTCATTAATTAACTAATAATCTCGAGCGATGAAAATAAGATATTTCAAGAGAAATATTTTCTTTATTTTCCGCGAAACAAACGACACATTATACTTTTAGTGCGATCTAAAACTTTTGGCTTTTAGTAGCACTGTAATCTCATATTCTATCACATTTTGCATATAAAAATAGACCCTTATACAATATTAAGTATCTTAAATGTAGAGGTTTTAGCATTAAACTTCATTTAACGTGGGTTGAATTTCTATAAAATTTTCTAGGATTAAATTTTTTTCCATTTTTTATATACTCTGATGATTGTTAAGTTTATCAATTTGACCAAGTATTGTAATGTTCAAATCACGCTAGGTCAAATTTTATGAGTAACATTAACCGAGTGAAGCATTTGGTTATTTCCTTCTCTTATACTTGAAATGTAATTTTTCATTTTTCCATATTAATGGAAATATACTAAGATTTCATAAATAAAAAGTTTATGTAAAAATATTTGTGTTGTGCTGTTATTTCAATAAATCACATTATCGTGAAACTTAAAGAACTTTCTATCTATACTTTTTTATAATGTAAATAGAACCCTCTTTTTCATTTACAGATCTCGAATCTTTTTCCTTTCTTCCCCAAAATCCTCAAATACTTTATTATGAATGTTATACACATGGGCAAATGTGTAAGTTAATAATTCTATATCTCTTAAATGTTTCAATATAAAAGTTTAAAACTCTTTTATCTTGTAACATTCTGAGATGGGCGAATACGTTTTGAGCGAAAATAGGATGATGTTTAATAGATAAAGGATAGATTATGATCACTATAAAGGCGTAAAAGATGTGCCACCAGTTAAGGATAAAGATCGAGTTTGATAAAGTTCACCATCAAGGCTTAAAGGATGAACCACCTGCCAAGGATCGATGACTTCGTAGAATAAACTTACCACCAATGCCTAAAGGAAAATCTACTAGCCAAAAATAAAAGGGCTTCTTGACTTACAACCAAAGAAAAATCCACCCTTTTGGGATAAAGAATCGGGAAGGATATTTGTTAACACATAGGACAATCTCATGTTTTCACAATATTCATGTCTTTTCTACTTTACAAATAAGATTATACATATTTATAGGGAAAATAATATATTGAAAATAGACTAAGCATCAAAAGCATGGGAACGGCCTCACTACTAAAGATATAAGAAATAGAAAATACAATAAAGTTATGAGAACTAGAAAATGCATTTTTTTGTCATACTGTAAAATGCATTTAAAACACAAGGATACTTTAACTTTAACTCTTGAAACCTAGAACACACTTAAGACTCATAAAACTAAGACTAAAGATATTTCACGAGATACTAAGTAATTAAACTTAGACTCTAATTTCCTTCATCAGCCTGCAAAGTCCAATCGATAAACAGTGTTGGAAATCGTCCACAACAACCTCCGGTTGTTAGGTAGTCGATTAGTAGTCTCGAAGTCGATAACAAATTTGTAAATTGACATCTAGTAATCAATCGACAATCATGAGATTGACAACTATTTTTGCAAGTCGACAAATTGTACATAGAATTGACATCTTCAAACTTAGACCCATTATCATCCTCTAGCCGAGATTGGCATTTTGCTTCCAAACTTAAGAATTGAGCTGGGTTATCAACGAGGTACAAGTTGAGCTTGCAAGTTGACTAATAGAGCCCGGTACTGCCGCATCAAACTTTCCAAGTTGTTGAATATTTGCCCTCAAATCTGTCATTGCATTATCTCCAAGATTGAAAGTAGCTAATTTCCCACAATTATCCTTACTAAAGAAAGTCGACTTCGACAAATTTCTCGGATGGCCTCTCCAATGGACAAGATAATAGATTCACTTGATCCCTAATAAATTCTGCAAAGCCGAAAACACATCTTCAAGCTTATTCATTAAAGAACACATTTTAGAGCGTAAGGAACTATCTTCCCCATTTGTTTTGCTTAACCACAAACAAGGAAAAAACAATCTTCCGTTTGTGAAGGGCTCTCTCAACTCATGTTTCACTCAAGAAAATGTTTTCTTACTTTTGTTTCGCTCCCTAAGTTGATTTTCATGGATCATGGATGGATTTTAAGGAATAAGGTCATATGTGTCTGGTCATTGTTAAATAAGCAAGTGTTTTTATGACCATCATGCATAGTTTTCTTATCAAATTACCAAGGCCTTTCCAACAATAAATGACATGCATCCATCAAAATAATATCACATTAAATTTGATCGTGGTAACTTTTGTCATGTAAAATTATATGAGAGCTTGTTTGGTTACCTTGAGATCATTTCCCTCATTAAGCTTGTGCGGTTGAAAATGCTTAGATGTTGGTAACTTCAATTTCTCTATCAAGGTCATCGATTCTACATTAGTGCAGCTCCCTTAGTCAATGATCAAGTTACACACCTTCGCATTGATTGTGCAACGGGTTTCAAAGATGTTCTCCCTTTGTTCCTCTACCTTTGGTACGACCGCGGTGTAAAGCTCTCTAGATGAACTATAAGTTTCCTTCATCAGCATCTTCCTCAAACTCATCATGTTCCTTGGATTCATTCAGGCCTGCATCTTGCTTAGCATTTTGAAACTCCAAGTTAATCTTTCTCAATATGCTAGCAAATTTCCATATCCGTGGCACTTGAAGCATTTCCCACCTCTTTTATCTGATTTTATTTGGAGTTGTTTAACGCACTCTGTAAGTTTCTCATTTTCTTGCTCCTTTTTCAAAACATCAACATCAACTTGATTAGAATAAGTATCCTCTAAGAAATATGTACCTTCAATTTGAGGCTCGGCCAAAAAACCCTTGCAACACTTCAGTATTTTCTTCAATTTTATGGCTAGCTTGCAAACATCTTCAAAGGACCAATATGGTTGAATTACAATAAATTTGGCTATCTCCCTATTCAAACCAGCAGGAAAATGAGTAACGATTTGCTCTTGCAATTCTGGAACGTCACACCTCAAAAGAAGTTGCTCAAACTCCCTGATGTATAATCTTCAACATTCATTCTTCGCTGTTTGAGGAAATTCATCTTGAGAAACATGTCTTGCTTGTTGTTGTCGACAAGAACCTCTTCTTCAAGAGTATCTTGAGCTTTTCCCAAGATTTAATTCTATTCTTTCCATCCCTAACTCTTTGTTCTTTAAGTTTTCCCACCAAAGCAATTGATATCATTAAACCAATCAATAAAGTCGCATGGATTGACATTTCCCTCCAAATTCTGCTGCCTCTTCACGATCATTCTCCTCTTGCATTCTTCTTCTCCTAACTTGATGATCCAAATCACTATAATCACCTCCAGTGTTGTTGGATTCGCCATGGCGAATTTGTACGAAGTTCTAGATCAATATGGCGTGGATGAGGAACTCAAATTCTTTGTGATTGCTCTTGTTGCGTTTGATTCTCCAGGGGATGAGAACTCGCTCCTTTTGTTGTTGGAGAGCCGTTAAGGCATGGTCATGCCTTTCATTACGTGCTTGTTCTAAAGTTAAGCCTCTTGAACCTGATCAACTATTTCTTTTTTTCTTTTTCTTTTATGAATGAGAGTATGAGATGGAATAGAAAATGGATAACAAAAGGAATAACTCAAAACGATACCAATCTTGAGCTTTTATTACCAATTTGATGGGATTGCGAGGTAGGCGAATACGTTTTGAGTGATAATGGGATGATGTTTGATAGATGAACCATAGATTGTGATCAACACAAAAGCGACAGGGATGAACTACCCGCCAAGGATAAAAGACTTCACCAATTAAACTGTAGACTCTAAATTCGTTCACCAGCTTGAGAAGCCCAATAGACATCTTAAAAGATTGACAAATAGTAAAGGAAATCGTCTAGAACAGCCTCCGGTTTTTAGTTAGTAGATTAGTAGTCTCAAGGTTGATAACAAACTTGTAAATTGAAATCTAGGTTGTCGATTGATAACAATTCTTGCAAGTTGACAACTTGTGTGCAGAATCGACCTTTTCAAACTTGGACACATCGAATCAAACTTTAGTTGAAAATGCTAATACTACGAAAAGCCCCAAACTGATATATCTGTGGCAATTTTAATCCAAACTAATTTTTTGACCAGGAAAAGCCCCTAACTAGTATACCTATGACAAATTTACCCAAAACTAATTTTTTAACCACCAAAAATCCTAAACTGATACATTTGTGACAAATTTACCTTTCATTAGTTTTTATTAAATTGAATTAATGCCACAAAAAATCATAAACCGATATGCCTGTGACAAACAAAGAGTAAAATATAAAATTGGTACATCCGTCAATTACCGGGTGTCATTTAACAAAGTAATATGAATATAAAATTCAACGGAAATAAACTGAGAGTAAATTATCATAGGTATACCAGTTTGGAGTTTTGGGTGGTTAAAAAATTAATTTTTGGTAAAATTGTCACGGGCATACCAGTTTGGGGTTTTTCATGGTATTAATTGAAATTTGCACTTTGCTTCCCAACGTAAGGATTGATGTGGATTAATTGATGAGGTCTGAGTTGAGCTTGTGAGTTAATAGGTAGAGCCTGATACTCCCACATCACAATCGTTTTAAGAAAAATCAAATCTTGAGATATGTTTATCTTTTCACATATCCAATTTCTTTCAATAGTGTAATTTTACCAAGATTATCTTTCTATATTAATTATTCTCATATGTCATAATAAAATGATTTTCCTAATCACATGGATATCAATTTTATGCACATACGCAGCATGTATGCGCAATTTCTAGTCAAATTAAATAAAAGATCCTACTCATGTGTTCTTTATTAAAGTTAATATAGTTAGTCATCAAAATAAAATAAAATAAAATAAATAATTCCGGATATGCACATTTAAGGATTTTTTGAACATGAAAAAAGAAAAGAATAATTATCACTTAAAAATAAAATGTCATCTTTACAATACACATATTAAAACGATTGGGGCATGAATAGGAAAATGGCGATGCCTTCTTGGGAAATTTTGGTGATTTTTCCCTTTTTTTTTTCAAATCTGGGAGCAAGTAAGAAAATTCTTTTTTCTCTTCCCAATTTTTTTTGGGATGATATGTGATTTTGCTAGGTAGATGAAAAGAACTTTAATTAGTGTTTGAACCATAAGAATCTTTATGGAATTTTTAGTTAGTTTTCTCTCTTTTCAATTTTCAGCTTATTTAGTTTTCAAGTGATTTTGATATGTCGAAACTTTAGCATTTCCTATGTATTGAAAATAAAGTTTAGCATTTATAAAAGGTGAATTTGCCATATTGATCGGTCTTTGAATCTAGAAAGATTTTACAAATATGTCCATTAACCCATCAACATGTGTGAAAGATAGGTTGGATTTTGCGGGTTGCTCCAACCACTATTGAATGTGATTTTAAGAGCCGAACAAGAATTGATACCATGATCAAAAGCAACATAAGTTTGTAAGCTATGGATTGATTTGTGGCTGGATTTGTATAATTAAAGTTTTATGTTGATATATCCTTTCCCATGCATAGTAACATTTGATTTTTTTTTCCTTTGTAATTCATTAAGAGCAATGATAACCTCTAAGCAAATAATTTTAAGGACAAAATCAACTCCGTGATTTCTAAATACCTAGATATACTATTACTTTGTATCTTCTTATTATAAAATATAAATAATATGTGATTTCAAAATTAAATGACCTTATTCTTTTATGTATTTTCATGCATACCACGGGAATTATTCTAATTTAATAGTGTTGATGATAGGATGTATAGGTTTTTGTCTTTGGGTGCCACGTCTATTTCTATTCTTTTTTCTTTGTCCTCTTCTTTTTCTTCGCTTTCTTTTTTTTTCAAAACTTATTATGTCATTATCTTAGAAATATACATGTTTTGTCATATTTGGAAGTTCTCTACACTATAGGCCATGATACGCAATTTCATCGTCCCATAGAATCAGCAGATTTTTATTTATCTTGATCCAATTCATGAGATAAAATATATGTCCTTATGAATTTACAGCAATGTTGGTAAGGTGTGTGTAAGAGGCAATTTACCACATGGCACAAAATAACATCACATGATGACAGCATGATTTGATTTTAAAACGAAATTACAAAGCTAGTTACTTACATGTTCATGTCAAGATATTGCTAATGGGAAAATAGCCCAAAAGTCCTAAACCTATTTTATGGCGACTAATTCAGTCTTAAACCTTGTAATTATGTGAATTTACTTTTAAACATTTTGACAATTTGCTAGATTAGTCTTAAACATTTCAATTGTACCAATTTAGCCCTAAACATCTCAAAAATTAGTCAAATTAGTCATAAACCTTTTAATGATTTGCCAATTTAGTCATTTCGGCCAATTTTGCTTGGAAATCGCTAATATGACGATCTAATTAGTGCTAGCCATTCTACATGGCACAACTAGTGCTGATGTTGACAATTTTTGCAATCTTTTAATTTTATGATTTTTTTTCTTTTTATTCGTTTTGTTTCCTTTTTCTTTTACCCTTTTTCCCTCTGTCGACCCCTAGTGAGGGCTACCCTTGCTTGGACTAAGGTCACTCTCACGTGGCTTAGCAAGGGCTGCCCTCACTAGCCTCTTGCATGCCCAGGCAAGGGTGGCCCTTGCCCAAGGCCGGCCCCCTAAGACCTATAGAGGGAAAAATAAAAGAGAAAATAAAGAAAATAAAAGGAAAAAAAGAGAAAATCTAAAAATTTGCAAAATTTGCAAAAATTGTTCATGTTAGCGTTGGACACCGGCCATATCACGTAGGACAACCAGTGGCGATTTCCAATTAAAATTAGTTAAAAGGGCTCAATTGGCAAATCATCAAAAGTTTTAGGACTAAATTTACACAATAGAAATATTTATGACTAAATTGGTCATCGTACATAGGTTTAGAATTTTTTAAACAATTTTCCCTATTGCTAATTAATACCATAAATAATTGACTTTCCCAACTCAATTTGAACTCTCTCTCGTCTTCCTATCATTGGTTTTTTTTTGGTAAACTCCTTTGCATTCGAAGATACAACCTAGCCAACATTTTGCCACATTTGTTTGATTATCAATACAATTGAAATTTGTAATTTGTCGTGTACTATGTATCCCTAGAGAGTTTATATTCTTTCCCTTTACGCACCATTTTCCAATTTCCACCTTTTATTCGAAATCTTCCGCAAAGGGTCTCGCGGGTAATGCATCGGCCGTATACTGATTAGAGTTATCGATTTGGGATACCACGTGAACAAATTAAATTCACAAAATGATATTGTGAAAAATTTCTTCATGAACATGTTGATGCTTCTCTAGCCAAAGAAGAAAATATATGATGCTTCGTTATTTTTCTTTATTCATCTCAAATAGCACAAAAAGGACATAAGGAAAAAGCATCAACAAGGATAGCGGCACACACAAGTGTCACTAGGGCGTTCATAGAAGAAGCAAAATCCATATGCTTTTGGCCCGTATTTATGCACACACGTAGTGTTGCAAGGCTTCTCTTGACAGCCACCGCCATACAATGCCTCTTGACACTGAGCGTCCGCACCTCGCATCATTTCTAGCTCATTTCCTGCACATGTAATTATTATTACCATAAATTATAAAGTAAGAGAAGATATATATATATATATATATCATAATATTAAACATTAGAAAACTAATGTTGAAGAAACTAACCAATGGTGAATAGTAGGACAAACAGAAGAACGAGGGAAGTTGAGTGAATTTTCATGGTGAAGTGATGGCTTCTTGTTCTAGAGAAGAAAGGGAAAACAAGATGTGCAAAATAGAGCTTGAATACTTAGTTAATGATTGAGTTAGGCTAAATTTATACACAATTCAAAAACATAAAAGAAAGATGGAAATTTCAATTAGGAGAAGGTAGAATTTCTTCGTTGAGTCAAATGATATATGATTGACTTCCTTATTTGAAAAATAGTGATGGGAAGTAAAATTAAGAGAAAAACCTCTTCATTGAGTATTTACCATATATAGTAGACATGCGAAATCAATACTCTTTAACTTTGTTCTCCGTAGCCATTAACTAGACAATTGACTTTTCCGATATATTTCGTGAGGCGATATTTATACATAGTTCACATACATTTAATTAAAAGAAAGATGGAATGTTTAGATAGGCCACCAATAGATTTTCATCTTTTGTTATAGATTTGCTTCCTTTGTTGTTAGGAAGGTGGGTCCAGTTCGATTCTCGATTCTAAGGAGAGAGATTCTGATTCCTGGCTTCACTATTATAGGAACCGAGAACCCTGAATCTAAAATCCCTAATTTTCTTATTACTTCTTTGTTCTCAAATTCTCATATACTTAGATTAGTTGTTGGAAGTTTTTTTTGTCTCTCCAAAGAGTTGGACCAATACCGTGTCAAACAAATGACAAATATTAAATTATTGACTCTAAGAGGCTTAGCAGAAAATTTTAGCCCATCACTCACTTTCATGGTATGATTGGATGTTTTTCTCATCCATCGGAGAAGAATGATTTACCGATTCACTGAGAGGTTAATATTTAATTTTGTTTCTTGTTAAGACTTGCGATAGGGAATGTAGATATATGCTTCAA